>JARHVA010002490.1:805000-1405000 GCA_037957365.1 Torreya grandis | reverse complement strand
GAATTAAGCTACTCACCTCTTTCATTGACCAGGATTGAGATAGAGTTGTCATGCCTCCTGGCTTTGGATGATTGAAATAAAAAAGAAGTATTTCTGTCACCTTCTTGGAGCCATTATATCCGAGCTTTCTCCCATAGCTCGCATTCCTCCAGGTCTTTCATAGCCTGAGCTTCGTCTTGAAGTAAAATTTCAGTCAATCCTTCCTCCCTAATTATTCTTGTGATACCATCAAGCTTAGCCTACGCATCAGCCTTAACATGAAAAATATTCCCAAAGCTTTGATGATTCCACTGTTTAAGCTTATACTTCACAAACTATAGTGATTTAGCAAAAATATACATGGCCATACCATGGGCAGGCCTGCCCCACCTCCACCAGTTGGCCACACATTCAAACAATGACTGATCTCGCAACCACATGAGTTGGAATCTGAAGGAAGGAGAGCGAGGCTGGTACTTTGAAACACTATTTAGCTTAATAGGCCAATGATCCAATCCTCTCTAGTCCAAAATTTTAGACCCTGTAGACCACATACCCCTGACCCAGTAGCTAGAAACCAAAAAATGATCCAGTCTCTCAGCAATGAAATGTTGGCCAGTCCTCCAATTGTTCCAAGTAAACTATCCGTTGTTGGGTCGAATGTTGACTAAATTCAAAACTTCAATGTAATTTCTCATAAGCAAAGCATAGGGGTCAAGCTTTGTCATACCACCATGTTTTTCAGTCAAATCCAAAATAGCGTTAAAATCTCTAGCCATAATCCAAGGTTAGAGGGGAGCCAAGCTACGAACAAAACTAATGTGGCCCCATAGGGATTGTTTACCCCGCCAGTCAGTAGGGGCATAGACATTGGATAGAAGAATTACTTCCCCCATCTCAAAGCTGGAAGCCATCATAGTCAAGGAAAACTTAGAGGACAACCATCCTATGAGGCCGATCTTGTAGGGGTTCCAAAGGCAAGCTAATCCTCCTGATGATCTAGTAGCCCCAATGCATTGATATTCCCCTTGTCTCCACAACTTAGGTGCTAATCTGGACATAGCATCTACTAAAAGCTTAGTCTCTTGCAAAAAAAGGACATCAGGTCTTTGACTTCTAATCAAGTTGTGAACATCATTTTGTCTAGGGCTATTGTTCAAACCCCTTACATTCTAGGATAGTACAATCATTTCAAAGGATTTAGAAAGTGAGCATCTAGAGTCTTCATTGACCCCGACTCCACCAAAGTCTCTCCCATTAGTTTCATCTTTTCCAGGTCTTTTTTCCTGCCAAGCTTGACTAATTTCTCCCCCCCACCCTTCTTAAGGTCTTTTTGCAAAAGTCCCAAGTGAGGAGAAGATTTACTACTCCTTACTGCTCCTAATTCTCCAGATTTCCCTATTAAAGATAAATTCCCATCTTCTTTAGAGGGAACAATTGAGGAAGTCAAAACATCTGATATCAACATCTGCTGGTCCATATCCATGTGCCCATCCCCAACATCCTGTGATTCAGTTAAATCCACTAAAACATTGTTCTCCTGGGCTGGGCCCTCAATCTACTGATCCAAAATCATCAACCCTAGGTTCACCTCATGTTGGTTAAGGTCATCTAGAATTTCAAATATGTTAAGCGAGTCATTTGCCTGTCTTTACTTCAAAGACTATTTGTGATCCCTACTTCTATATCGCCCTTTAACCGAGATAAAACCATCGATTTTTGGTGCCTCACCTGGAATCGGGCCCTTCCCTTTGTCAGTTCCAGGTGGATTACGAGTAGGTTGAGCAAGCTAAGATTCAAAGGTTTTAGATCTGGGACACCATCATTACAAGTGACCATAAGCATGGCAAAGACAATAGTGATAGGGAAGAGTTTCATAATCCAATTGTTGTACCCAGGAAAAGGGTCCCGCACTCATTTCAACAGCATCAAGTATTGGCTTACTAAGATCAATTTCAACACAAATGTGGGCATAAGTCATTACCTTTTTCCCAAGGATTGACATTGATGAACCGACTGGCCTTCCCAAGAGGGATGTAAGCAATTACAGGGTATCTTCACGACATCATTCCATTAGAAAGTAAGGCAGCCGCACCCACACCAAAACACAGTTTGGCAATTCCTCTGAAGGTATAAAACTAGCATGCCATGGCTTGAAAAACAGCCCCACCTGATTGTGAAAGTATGGACCTCCAGCAAAGACTTCGCTACAATCAGTCAAGCAGGTAAAAGTGACCATAAAATAACTATTGGATAACATTGTGATATCCATTTCTCCTTTCGGAGCCCATGTCCTCTAAGCCCACACTTCCAATAACTGGAACGAAGTCTTGAGCCCCAAAAACTTGCAATACAGAGAATGATTTGTATAATATTCGATATCCTCAGCAATCATGTCCATAGGTATGACCAATTTGGGCCTCTCCTTGCATCTTTCCAGGCATCCATTGACCTTGGGAAGTCTCATGCCAGTTGGCTCTTCAGCATCACTTGGACCTGGAAACAGTGGGGGGAAAACCATTGCAGCACTCCTTAGGCTCTAGGCCGACTACTGCACTCCCTAGGTCGACTGCTGCACTCCATGGTCTGACTGTTGCACTCCTTGGGCCGACTGTTACACTCCAGATGCTGCCCTATAACTGTGACCTGCGCTCTCCCCCTTCGTGCCCTCCTTCCCCCATGCGCCTTCCTTCTCTCTTTCTGCCATTTTCATCACAGTCCAAGATAACATAGATCAGAGCAACGAGGTCACCATCCAAACCCTTTCCCCCTTATCTAAGGGCTGTATTTAATAGCTGTATTGAGTCACAAATCTATGTTTAGTGTAAATTATTTTTAGGCTAATTATGGTGATTAGTTTATTGATAATATAATTATGTTTAGGACTAATATATATTTAGACAAAAAAGTGGTAGTGATCTACCAATGAAAACACTTTCGATGTAATGAGATCCATCTCATTTAGTTTTTTATCCTGAAGTTTCAAATTAGAATTAAAATAGGACTTATCAATTCACCTAAAATATCTACTATTATAAATAAAAATCTTATGAATCCTTGAATTGTTTCTAAATTTTGAGACTTTATTTTTATGTGTCTTAAAATTGTTTGTATGACTCTAGAATACTCATAAACTAAAATTTTAAACACCTTCTCATTAAAAATAAAACTAAAATTTTAAACACCTTCTCATTAAAAATAAAAATAAATAAATAATAATAATTTAAATGAAAGTAAAAGCTATCGAATTACCTTTCAAAATAAAGATATAGATAACAAAACAAAATTTTGAGAAAAAAATATGTAAATTATTTAATATTTAAGTTGTAGATTGCATTACATGATTCATCATTAGAATTTAAATATATGAAATTGAAAATAAAGAAACTCATGATTGTAAGATCTGTTTAAAAAATACTATTTTAAGGTAAGTTCTAAGCAATGTTAATTTGGAAAATAAGATCTTTGAAACTTAATTTTGTATTATAAATTTTTAACTTCATCTTAAATTTAAGAATTGTTGTCACCAAAAATTGTCAAATGCCAATTTCAGATGTGAGTTAGGGCAACATTTCGATCCTTGTGTTGAAGATTGAGTAAGAAGATGAATTTGTGATATGTTTATGG
Source organism: Torreya grandis (assembly GCA_037957365.1). NCBI lineage: Eukaryota > Viridiplantae > Streptophyta > Pinopsida > Cupressales > Taxaceae > Torreya > Torreya grandis. The sequence continues at coordinate 1,401,394 of JARHVA010002490.1, read as the reverse complement.
CCAAGAATAATTTTTTCTAAGTGTATTTTTTAGTGCCTTGCGTATCTCAAAAAGGCCCAGTCAAACCCTTGTTTTCATTGTCATGTGAAACATGAGCCCGTAGGCCTGCATTCACATGTTGCAAAAAAATGTGGTGACCAACTGGCCTTCAGAAATGTGCATATGTGTAGAAGTGGACCTATCACACCCATGTCTGTGTGCCATACATAGCCAACCAAATGGCCCCTATGGACATGTGGATGCAAATATGCAGGGCCCTTTTACATCCACATGCACATGCTAGTAGGGGCATCAAGGATGCCCTAAAGGCCCTCTATCATAGACACAACTCTCAATGGTTGAACATTGAACATTGAGCCATCTAAGGGCCCTTATATATAACTCAAGTCTCATTTTCATTCATTTCTCACTATGATCTTGATGTAAGAGTGATAATTTTGCCCTTATTCTCTCATTACTAGCGAAGCCCTACCAAATTTTTAGCATCCTGCTAATAACTTACCTTGAGTTTCTCCTATATCCAAAATCTCATTTTTAGATTATTTTGCCTATATTAAGAGCATACCATATGACCACTACTTCCCATTCATTCCAACTAATCTAGCATTTCTTATCCCCAAATCCACTTAGACTTCTTGTTCTTACCCATAAAACTGCCTTCGCATACCTAGAACCGGTTAGTATGAAGTATAAATACATGGGGTAAAAGTGATTTTTGTTGTTGTATAATGACATCCCAAGATTTTTGAGTCACAAATTGGACATGTGAACTTAGAATAATTTCACTATAGGCTAAACTTAGAAAACCTAAGTACCTTGATTACTAGGCTTGAGAAGAATGGCCTTCTTCAAGCAAGAGGTTTCCCAAATTTTGTTTAATGTTTAAAATTGTTGTTCACCTATGTGAGACACTTGTTATCACTCTAAATATGCACCCATATGTGAATGGATCTCACATGTGTTTGCTTGTGGCTCTTCCACATTGGGAGCCTTAGACTTACATATCAGACAATAATTTTGTGTCTCATTGTAATAATGGGATCATCCCCCAAGGTGTGGTACTCTTGTTATTATTGGTATGAACCTTTAAATTAGTCCAACTTCCTTCTATTCTATATTCACTTAGTTTAGGGCCAACACACAAACCTACAAAGAGCAGAATGAAATCTACAACTAGTGATAAACATAAACTTGACAAGGGGACAAGGGGAGAGAGAAGGTAAGAGGGTTGTTAAAATGTAAAAGGTAATGCACCAATAATAAAATGAGCACCTCACACACTTAATGACATAATAAAACTAATAGACTAGATACATAATCTTTAAATAGGTGCACTGCATAAGTGTTTTGCATGGAGTTAAGGGTACACAACACAACACTATGAGGGATGACAAACGGTCCATAAATAATGCCTTTATAGACTCGTGTATATGCAATATGAGACCTACAGATACTTTCAATTTTTCACAAAGGTGAAAAGGGAGGATGGCAATGAGAGGGCTGAACATCCACAAATAACTATCAATAATCATGAATGCTTACAAAACATAGAGCATGAAAGAAAGTAAACCAGTTCTTATTAATCTCAAGGTCTAAGACAATATGACAAACTCAAATGAGCAAAGCTTTGTTATACCAGGAGTGGGATCTTAGGGGTAAATTTTAGTAGCATTATGATGCCTAGAAATGTTGACCTTTTTATAATAAAAATTAGGGTTTATATAACACTAGGAAGGGCCCTACATAATCAATTAGCTATTAGAGGTGGTAGGTAAAAACTTGAATTCGAAAGTAGCATCCAAAGCTTGAGGTTGATTAAGAGCATCAAGATCTTTATATTAACTGCTATGAGCCATGCTTACTCAACTTAGATCTAAAAATTGATCATGAAAGTAACTAGAAGGTCACTCATGGATCCACATGTGTGTTTGTAAAAGAAGGGCATTTAGGCAACCAAGGGAGGCATGTTATCTTGCTTTAACACTTTGAAAATAGCATTTGTATTTAATTATATTCAAATTCCCCCTCCTTGATGTCCAATCGAGATTAGCTACCATCTTTATTTACGTTAGTCATCTATCAATCCACCTAGATTATCCTGTTGATGTAGAACTATTTAGGTTCATCTTCGGGTTCTACCATATTACCTTGTGCATGGTAAGGATTAACACACATGCATATCTTTTTTGGACTAGGTGTGGATTGAAACTGCTCCATATGGCATCAAAATTCATATGCTTCTAGACCTCTACTCTATTTGTTTCCTACTTGAGTACCAAGTCTCTTTCATTGAAGCTTCTATCAATATCTCTCCTGGCGAATGTTTCTTAGTCTATGTTTTCTCATGGCTTGTGTCCTGAGTTCTTTAAGCTTTATTAGCTTGGCTAATCTTACTGTGATGGGATCACTTTATAGCAACTCTAATTTATGAGCTAGCTCCATCGAAGACAATTCAAGAGATATGGGAAGCCTTGCTTCCCATCTATAGACTAACATGAAGGGTGAATTCCCTAGCACTTTTTTTGGCATTTTTCAATCTACCCAAAGGGTTATATTGAGCTTGGTATGCTAGGATCATTGATTATCTTCCATGGTTTGATTAATAATGTGAATCAACTTATTTTTATTTGACTTGACTAAACCATTACCTTGGGGGTAATAGTTTGAAGAGGTGCTCAGATGGATACTATGTCTGGCTACCCATTCACTGATCTTGGCTCCAAAAAAAAACCAGTGCATTGTCTAAGATAATAGTGGCTAGAACACCAAACCTTATGACAATGATTTCATAGAAGTCTAAGATGGAAGTGTCATTAGCCTCCTCAAGTACTATTGTCTCTATCCACCTTGTGAAGTAGTTGGTTGTCATGAGTATCCATTTATGCCCAATGCTTGATGGCAAATTTATCATGCCAATGAATTGCAAAACCCACTACACAAAAGGTTGATTAGCTTGTATTAGTTGTAGGGGTAGGGCTATCAATTTGTGCTTACCTAAAAAGAAGGTGCACTTATTTTAGCCTCACACCCATGCGTGCACATCTATGAATATAATTGGCTAATAATAACCAACTCACATGACTTTCACTATAGTGGTTTTAGGACAGTAATGGCCTCCTAACGACCCATCATAGAACTCTTCAAGGATCATATTCACTCGATCATGTTATATATATTGTAAGATAACTCCATTAATGTCTCTTCTAAAAAATGCACCATTGATAAACACATGAGGAATGTCTTGTAATTTGAAATGTTTACACTTGGATTTATTCAATCCATATAGATACATGTCGATCTAAAGGAAGATCCTTGTGCTCTTAGTTTAGCTTACTTAGGTGCCTTGGTCTTTTGGTTAGCTCTCATGCAATGCAAAACTACACAATCTTTATTCGTCACATCCTTTATTAGTTGCTTTCAGAGTCCATTGCCTCACACTAACTTGGTGATTTGGATGTCTATATCATATTCCATCACCTTTATGAACTCTCTTTGTATTGATATCTTTACTGAGTAAGAACTCCTTTATACTTAAGTGAGAGACCATAATCTATATTTTGGTGTTGGACAACATATACTTGAACTTCTTGAGCACTCTTATCACTGCAAGGGTGTGCTTCTCCACAATGTTGTAGTGCAACTTATAATCCTTGAGTGCTTGGATAAATAAAGCGATATGATACTCCTATTGATCATTGTTTTGCTTCATAAGGATGGTCAAGATGCCTTCAACTCTACCAATTTTATAAAAGATGGAATCCTTACCATAATTTGGGTTTATCAACATGGGAGACTTTGTGATGGAATGCTTGATGGCCTCAAAACTACTTCAACCTTCTTGGGTTCATCTAAATGCAACATTCTTCTTATGTATTGTTGTGAGGGGCTCGACCAAAGTTATGAAACTTGGCATAAACCTTCTGACAAAGTTTATTTTTCCCAAGAAGCTTTGGAGACCCTTCTTATGACCTAAGAGAGGGAGTGATAAAATGGCCTCAACTCATTTGGGATCAATGATGAGTTCTTCCTTAGAGATGATGCATCCCAAAAAGTTTAACTTTATGCACTACAAATACACACTTGGGTTCAGATAAATCCTAAAATCATAGCATTTTTCAAAGACTTGCTCTAGGTTACCCAAATGATCCGCTGCATGCTTTAAAAAAATAATTATATCATCAAGGTAAACCAAGATGATATTATTGAGGAGTCCCTTGAATGCCACATCCATGGTCCTCAAAAAAGTGGCTCTTGTGTTTGTCAAACCAAAGAACATCTTTTAGTATGTGAAGGTGCCCCACTTAGTGATGAATGTCATTTTAAATTGGTTGCATTCCTACACAAGAACCTGGTTATAACATGAATAACCATCTATAAATGAAAACCTTTCCATACATGTGACTATTTATGGAATTTAATCCATTAGGAGGAGGGGTTAGTGGCCTTTGAGTGAGGCTTTATTTAGGTCACTGATAGACTTCAGTGGATCTCTCCATTCTTCTTGCACATTGGGACTAGATTGGCCACCCATGAGGAATGTTTGATTAGAAATATTATGTTAGCCTCGATGATCTTTGATAGAGATTTACTCATTAAGGGATCAAGTTTGGGGTAAACTAGCCTCTGATTCTACCTGACTAGCCTGGTATTGGGGTCAAGCTCAATCATATTATGGGCTAACCCTAGATAAAAGCCTCTGAGGTCTTTATAACTCCATATAAAGATATCATCATACCTTCTGCTTAACTCAATAAATTATTCAATTTTAGATGGGGAACATGCCTTACCAATTTTTAGGATCTTTTCATTAGCGATGGTCATCGGCTTAAATATTTCTTCCTTCATCATAATCTTTCTTCTTTCACCCTTTACCTGGTCATCAGAGTTGAATATGCTTTCTAGTGTGACTAACCTTGTAGGTAACTTATTTCCCTTCAATTAAATGATATGTTCCTCAAATTGAGTTTGGAGCTATGGTTGTTTGTTGTCCTAGAACTCAACTTCATCTTGTAGGAAATTGATAATTTTTTCATCACTTTCAAATGCTTTCTAATTGCTTACATTATCTGGGACTGCCAGCATGACTACAAGTTTTATAAGTTGTTCATACTCATTCCTTATTTTACATAGGAGGTCATACTATGTGCCCATGGTTGTGAGCTTGTCGATGTCATCATTTTGCACCTTTGGTATGAAATGGATATCGAAAGCATTTAACCCTTAGATCATGTCCCATGCCCTATGTGTATAAGCTCTTAGTAGATTGTTTTTGGACATGTTCTATGCTCTAATCTAATTTACCACCAACTTGTAATCTCTAATAGCTTGCAGTACCTTGATTCTTTTCTTATATGCCAATTAGAAACCCTAGATCAGTGCCTTATATTTGACAACATTATTTATGTAGCCAAACTATAATCTGAATGCTTGGAAATATTTCTCATTTTGAGGGAAGACTATTACAACACTATCTCTTACACCATTTTTAATTTAGGAGCCATCGAAGTATAACTACCATATGCCTTTGAGGTCATCTTGAGACTTTACAAGGTTAGGCAACAAGGTGTCCTCCTCGAGAATCCAATATGTGCCTAACCTTATTTCGTCTACATTATCGTATGGATCAAACTCATAATGCTTGCATGCCCATTCATCAAGTAAGCTATCTAAGACCTCTTCAAGGGGTGTGGTAGGATCATGGAAGACTAAATTATCCTATTGGTCAATCATGGTGTAGTTTGTATCAATTGGGCTAGGAGTATATGGCTATGTGATTCTTCAAAATAGGCTCAGCCTTGATGGTCACCTTGGTCCCATATCTAATTCTAAGTATCATGTGTGACCAATATGAGGATAGATATATGCCCATCTTCACATTGAATTTCAGGAGAGGCATATAACAAATTAAGGGGGTAAGTCAATGATTGTGATGTCTTGAATAATGTAAAGGCTCAAACATGCACGCATAAGGAGACTCAGATCTTTGATAATTCCCTCAGCTTTAACCATTATTTCATCCAATTGGATGACCCCTTTTGAGATGGAAACATATGATATGCCTAGCAAGTCTATGATTTTCATCAACATCATTGAGATGCTTGCACCTGAATATATCATATAATTATGTACAATATGCTTATCGATGATCAAAGATGTAAAATGAGGGTAGCTTGTTATTTCTATGCACTTCCTCCTCTAGTTGACATAGACTTATGTGCTCAGTAGGCATAGTCTGTAATGGGTCATGAGGTTGGAAGCTTCTTAGGGAATCCTACAGCAAATTTCTTTGGGAAGGAATATCAAGAGTGTCCCACATAGAAATATTCAACCCATTCTTCTTTATCTATTCAATTATGTTAAAGGGGATTTGAGTCCCTTTAATCTAAACCTTTTAAATTGTAGCCTCTTTTTACACCTACGCACTAGTTTGAGGTTGACTCTTTTTTGTATGAGCATTTATGTGCATGTTTAGAAACTTCTCATTTGTGCTCTACCCTACATATATTTGCACGTAACCTGGGGCACAAAATTTGAGGTTGCTAAAGGAGAGGTCTCTTCTCTAACACTCTCTTTTTGAATCTTATGTTGAATGTAACTGGGTTGCTTCCTATGCTTGATGCTTCATTTTGATTCACATAATTGAAGTCGCCCTCCTACCAATTTAGGATGGTGGATCTACCCTACGTATCTTACATTCATACCTACATTTCATCCTTTGATTGATATAAAGTGGATGGAGGCTCCTAAAGTGGTGGTGTATTTTGTATTGTAAGTGACGTACTCATCACTCCATTCACACACATGATTTGATCATGTGGTTGATCGCATGGATAACACCATTCATAGTCTTATGCCATGTTATTTTTCACAGGTACAAGAGCTCTAAAATTGCCTGTAGTGTTAGGATTTGGTGCATAGGGTAGTCTATTATATGTGAGCTACTTTTGATCCTATGCAATATGTTGGTAGGGAGGTATATTTGATTGATATTATTGGTTGAAGGGTTAATAAGGATTGAAATGTTGTACTTGTTACCTTTTAAGCACTAATAGCTCATTTTCAAAGTTATTTAATAAGTACTTAACTTCATGCAGCTCACTCAAAGGCATAGAAGTTGATGGAACTAGTGGGCTAACAGTAACAGGAATGGGGGCTAGAGTTGGAACAAGAGGCAAAGCAGGTGGGATTGTACATGGGGGTTCAATATAGAGGGGCATAGAGGGTTTGGGCACAATTTTCCCTACTTGGATCAAGTAGTTTTATAAATACACAATGACCTTATATGCATTTAGTATTATTAAGCCTCCCATAGATTGGATCGTTAAGGCCATATCATTATTTAGTGCTCTCAAAAAATATAAGAACATAATATTAAAATTTGGCCTTACTAAGAGTGGAACTCAATCCCAAGTCCTCTAGAATCTAAAGTAAATTTGACCATCTACTCATGTGGAACCCTTCTAATGGTCATGAACTACTCCATTAATGATAAGTGATCACTCTTCTCTTCAAGCTATCTACATAGTGTCACGCTTAACTCATCATAATTATGGATAGAATTCAACATCAAACCTTAGTACCATTGGAGTGCCCTTCCTTTCAAAAAAGAGTTGAGAAGTTTCACTGCAATATTGTCTTTGGTCACATTATGGATGGAGAAAATATTTGCAATATCTTGTATATGCTCTATCAAGGTAGTAGAATTTTCTCCAGTAAAGTAGGGGATGCTCTTAAGAGTAGTTATGGGAATATCATTGTACTGGGGAAGGATAAATGGGTTGCCTCTATTAAAGGGAATAAAGGGTTAGTTTATCTACACAAACGTGAATAGGATGGGAATAGTCTTCCATGTGCATAGGAAATCATCTAAATGGGGGTGTAGATTAAGCTCTAGGAGAAGGTTTCCTTGCATCGCTAGCCCTTATGACAGGAGACAAAGATGCTATAACTCTTCATCTTCTAGAGGGTATAGGTAACTCAATGAAACAAAATTTGATACCTCTTATAGATGATCTCGTTTATCTTGGTATATAGATGAAAGATTGATCTTTATGAACCAAGGATGCTTAGAGTTGTCAGGTACCCTACAAAGTATTTTCAACACTTGAATAACTAATAATACAACCAATCTCATAGCCAACTTTTGAACTTGGTCCCATCAAGCATGCCAAAAATTGTTATCACTCGAAACATGCACCCCTGTGTGAATGGCTCTCACACACACTGGCACATGGCTTTTCCATGCCTAATTCCCTGGACTTGTATGATAGAGTATTTTCAACACTTGAATAACTAATAATACAACCAATCTCATAGCCAACTTTTGAACTTGGTCCCATCAAGCATGCCAAAAATTGTTATCACTCGAAACATGCACCCCTGTGTGAATGGCTCTCACACACACTGGCACATGGCTTTTCCATGCCTAATTCCCTGGACTTGTATGGTATATAGATGAAAGATTGATCTTTATGAACCAAGGATGCTTAGAGTTGTCAGGTACCCTACAAAGTATTTTCAACACTTGAATAACTAATAATACAACCAATCTCATAGCCAACTTTTGAACTTGGTCCCATCAAGCATGCCAAAAATTGTTATCACTCGAAACATGCACCCCTGTGTGAATGGCTCTCACACACACTGGCACATGGCTTTTCCATGCCTAATTCCCTGGACTTGTATGATAGAGAGCGACTCAGTGTCTCATTATAATAATGGGATCATACTCCAAGGTTTGGGACTCTTGCGCTCCTTGGGATGAACCTTTGGAGTAGGCCAACTTCCTTCTATTCTATATGCACCTAGTTTAGGGCCAATGTATAGACTTACAAAGAGCAAAATTAAATATATAGCTAATGTTAAACCTAAAATTGGCAATGGGAAAAGAGAGAGAAAATGTAAGAGGTTTGATAAAATGTAAAAGGTGATGCACCAAGAATAGAGTGAGCACCTCACCTGCTTAACAACACAATAAAACTAACAAACTAGATACATAATATATAAATTGGGCATACTAAATAAGTGTTTTGCATGGAGGGAAGGGAACATAGCATAGTGTTCGAAGGGATGAAAAATGGTCTATAGATAATGCCTACATAGACCTCTGTATACATATCATGTGACCTACAAAGAATTTTAGTCTTACACAGAGGTACAAAGGGAGAAAGACAATAAGAGGGACAAACATCCATAGACAAAGATCAACCATGAATACACACATAATGCAGAGTATAAAAGAAATTAAACTAGTTCTTATTAATCTCAAGGTTAAAGGCAATATTACAAACTCAAATAAACAAATCTTTGTTATACCAGGAGAGGGATTTTGGGGGGCAAATTTTGACAATGTTATGATGCCTAGAAATGTTGGCCCTTTTAAAAAAAAATAGGGTTTAAATAGCACTTGGAAAGGCCCTACATAATCAATTTTCCATTAGAGGTAGTAGGTATAAACTTGAATTTGGAAGCAACATCTAGAGCTTAAGGTTGATTAAGAGCATCATGGAAGTAGATAGAAGGTCGCTCATGGATCCACATGTACATTTGTGAATGAAGGGTGTTTAGGCAGTCAAGGGAGGCATGTTATCATGCTCTAACACTCTGATAACCACCTTTGCATTTAATTCTATTCAAATTCACCCTCCTCGATGTCTAATCAATCTCAGCTATAATCCTTAATTATGGTGGTCACCTATCAATCCACCTAGACCAGCCCATTAACATGGAATTGTGTAGGTTCATCTTCAAGTTCTACCATGTTACCTTACACATAGTAAGGATTAGCATACATGCCTATCTTTTGGGGACTAGGTGCACATTGAACTATGCAAAATGAGTTTTATGTAGATGGGAGTGCATACTAAAGGTTGCGTAGTGAATTTTGAGTTTGTGAAGGGCATCAAGGGTGATCTTCTACAAAAATGCACAAGGATCTAACTCTTGTTATGCCTAGTCTCTTTTGATTGTCTTTGCAGTTTGTGCCTTTATTTTGAACTTGTACTGATCTACAAAGGGAATAATGCATAGCCTAAATTGCAGTCTATATTTTACAAGGGTACAGATGTGAAACCCTATGATTTGGTGTGGGACTTCATCATTTGAGAGCAAGGAAATAGTTGAATAAGGGCACACAAGAAGATTGAATATCTTGAACATGCCTTTCATGATTTAGAACTTCTCCTTATGCACTTCTCTCTTTCATTACTTGAAGTTGGGAAGACACACGCACTCTAACCTTCGCATCATGTTTGTACAATAAAGGATCTTTATGTGGGGCATACATTGAAAACTCCTTATAGGCATAAATCAACACTTAGTTGATGTACGAACCTGTTCAAAATGTTGATTATAGGTATGAATGGGAAGCGTTGTACACCAACTTATTTTTAGGAAACTTGACATTGTGCAAGCATGCAACCTCTTGTTTGGTATTTATGAGATCATTAATTGCTTAGGGGTGACTTGGAAAGTTAACAACATAATGACCCAGTAACTCATGAAATCAAATCCAATAGTGGAACACTCATGGCCAAAGTAGATAGTACAATAGTTGGGATGATAATGAGAATCCTAGTTCTTGAAGACATTATCAGTATGAGTATCGACAAAGGATATAAATAATGGGATAGGGATGCCACTAAGTGTTTGATTACAATGAATAATTCATGGTTGGAGAATAGAAGGGAAAGACTCTCAAAGTTTCTAAACAATTTCTATAGAACAAATTTTCATGAAGAGCTTTTGAACATGATTAATCTCCTTAATCGAGTGGTTGACAATGAAGACACCAAGAGTTTTCACCTATGGATGTTCATGCCAATTAATATCATCTATTGTGGAAAGAAATTTATTGATTGGGGGAAATGATCAATGACTCCCTACACTCCCAACTTCTAAAAGTACACTCGATAAAAGAATTCTTTATGACTTCTTACCTCTTATACTCTTTGGCTTCTTAGATGGTTTACCTAGGACTTTCACAGTGTGGGAGTATCACTTTCACCACCTAGGTCTATAAATTTTCCCCCTATATAATGTTGGAAAAAATCAATAAACATTTCATAAGGGTGAATGATGCATTCACCATTAGAGCAGAGCATATTCTCAATGAAGATTAGGGTGTAAGGATTTATGATGAAGTGGTCACCCTGATCAACTAATATGGTAGCTTATATCTTTAATATTATAAATTCACCTAAATTGGGGTTGGTGGTTTCAAATGTCACCCATTGAGACTCCCCAAACTAGCTAATGACAAGATAATATTGAGAAAGTTTTGTAGAAAATTGGGTGTATTACACAAACACTACAGGGATAGACATATCTTGGGTGTCTCTTTCCCTATTTCTTTGGGACACTTCATTTTCAAGACAATGTTCAACACTCAAGACATTGAATCAACCATCTCCGAATTCACTCTCTAATCATATACTAGTATAGTTTTTGTAGACATAAATAAATATGTAAAAATATGCCTTCGTATCGGTGTGACCTATGAACATGTGCCTCACTTAAAAGACTATTAGGTAGACTTTTCAGATGAGTATGAAGTAGTCTAGAGAGACTGGAGCTGAATGATCATGGATTAGATAAAGGCATTCACTAAATAATGGGTTCTTAATGGCATGGTTGAGAACATGATTAAACTCATTGGTCCTGAATACACATCTAGATTTGTAGTTGCTCCCTTGCCTATACTAAATTGGTCAATAAGGAAACTAGAAGATGCACATGGGAAAACTTGAAGAGTATGGGCTAGAACCAAGAAATGGTTTGATAAAAAATTGGGTGAAGTAACTGTTGGCCAATTTCCACCCCCAGTTTGCACCTTTCAAATTTGGCCAAGTCTAGTACTTAGCTTTTCTTCAGAAGAAATGTTCTTTGGCAAAGCCCGCAAAAATACCAAGTGATATCTCTTCAGGAAAGTCCATTTTGGCCTTTGTTCTAAACCTTTGCCTAATTCTTTTGGGTTTTTTGTCTGAAACATTTTTCCAAATTCTTTCAGACTTTTTTTCTGAGGTGTTTCCTTAAAAGTATTTCTTGGGGTTCAACCAAGTGATGAATTCTTTCGGACAATTTGGCCAAACAATTTTTCTGAAGGTACTTTACATTTTCTCCAAAGGACTCTTTCAAGCCAAAAGGGACCCTTGTAATTTTTTGAAGGGCACTTTCATTTTTTTGAAGGGCACTTTTCAAGAAAAATAGACCAAACAAAAAGTTTGAAAGGTACATTTCAATTTTTTTGAAGGGCACTTTCATTTTTCCTAAGGGTATCTTTTGTCAGGGAAAGTTCCACTTCAGTTTTTCCTAAGGATCATTTGCAACTTTCACAAAGGGTATTTTCTTTGGAAAGTGGTCACTTTCATTTTTTCTAAGGGGAACTTGCATTTTTGAAAGACCGTTTCCAAAATCCTAAACGACCATTTCCAAAAGCCGAAGGACCATTACAACTTCTCCGAAGAGCATTTCAACTTCTCTAAAGGGACCAATCAAAAAGTTTCAAGAAAGGAAATGAAGAGAAGGAACTCTAAATGAATTCCTTTAGAATTTTTGTTCAAAGTAAATAAATAGGAAGAATTCCTTCAGACATCTTGTCTGAAGGAAATGAACAAGCAATTATCCCAAAGGAAAAAACTTGACAAAAGGTCTGAGAAAGTAAACATAAAAATAAATAGCTACAGGCAATTTGTCCAAAGAAAAGGTCTGGAAATAAAAGTCCAAAGAAAATACCCAAAGGAGTGATGGATCGTAGGAAGTCAATTTTAAACTATGGAGAATAGCCATTGCAATTCAAAATACTTGAGGAGAAAATAAGAACAAACATGGAGGTGGCAAATGGTCGAATCCTAAGCATCTAGAGCAAACTAAGTGAGAAAAATGGATAGGTTGACAAATTGATTAATTGTTAGCAGTTGACCAAGTCAAGGAACTTCTATGAAATCGACAAATCTAGGTGTCTAGAGAATAATTAGCAATTAGAAAGAGCATTTCTAACTGTCATCATGAGTTCTAATAGTGTGATGTGTCAACTTTTTTTGTTTTCATTTTCAAACTCTCATAGATGATATTTGATAGAATCAATTTTTTGTGCCACTCCTAAAGGTTTAATGCCATTTACCACCATTCTCATGACTTATTTTGGACAAGTAATATTCTTGACATGGCATGGCTCAATCATCCATTTTTTCATGGATCTGTAATTGATTTTTATGTCTACAAAACATGTCTTGTGCCTCTTTAGCTTCTCCTTTCTTGCTCTTCCTCAAAGTTATATAAATTGGGCCATTTAGACCATTGTAGATAACCACATTTTTTGTATGGAAAAGCCCTACTAAAATGACATTGCACTTTACTTTTGGACATTGAATACAAGACCAATTCTGAGTTGTGAATTTTTGTCTGAGTATGTGAGTGATGTATAGTGGAGCTAAGTGATAGCATCATTATTACTCCCTTTATCCTTCATGTTTAAACAAAGGTTTGATGTTAACAAGTCATGTGAAGTGTGTTAAATGTATCAAACTCTCTTTCAATTATGCAATTGTATCTATGGTGTGCAATCTACCCCTTAGGTCAATTATCTTGTTGATTGTCTCAAGCATGTTACCTTCACATTGAAACACCATGTTAGTATCTTTAAATGCATGTAATTAGTCTTGGAAAACATTGTTACTTAGTAGAAGTGTGATATTTAGTGGGATAAATTCTAGGTGGATCACCTTTTTAGCATAGTTTTTCTATTTTATACAAATTCTTGACTCTTTTCATGAACAAGTAGTAGATTAGGTGATAGACACTTAGAGAAGAATTTAGGGAACTAGCCTTTTTCAATCCTAGAGACTCATTTGTCTTACAAGTTCCCAAAAACTTGAGGGATGATTCAATTTTGCATCAAATTGAAGGAATTTCATAGAACGTCCTAGGGTACATAATTTGATGACAATAGTAACTGAAGTAGGTAGTTTAAGAAGAGGAAAGGTTTCAGTGCTTCCCAAACAAGATCCTACACTGAGTCCAAATAATATCAACACTACCATGATAAATAAAACACTAAGCTCTTCAATTTTTGATGATGGTGATGATGATGATCTTGAGTAAGGTGGAAAGCTAAGTGAAACCTATAAGAAATGTCCTATAATTGGTAGGAAGAAGATAATAAATAAAACTACAATGATGCAGTCTTTTTTGCTCCCATTGGTGACCCTTCTCTTATTGTCACTAGTACAACATAATAGACACCTTAAAAAGAAGTTGATGTAGTACACCCTTCATCCCCTTCAGTCTCCCCAAGTGTTCCTCCTTCTCTCCCAAGTGATACCCCTCCAAAGCAGTGCACAACCCTTATAACTAGAACTCAAATGACCCCTTTCAGTGTTATGTCCTTCTAATGGATGCATCTTATGCTCAAAAATAAAATAAATGTGGTGGAATTAGATCTCCTTAATTTTGATGTGGTAGATGGTCTCCTTAAGACTCCTCTTCCCAATAAGGCCAAAACTACCTCCATATTAATGTCATATTCTTCTAGTGCTTAATTTTTTGAAATTATAAGATACAATGTGGAGAAAGATGTCTCGAGAATGAGTGAGTGACTATAATCTCAAGATAATATCACTCAGAGAGGAAACCAAGGAAAATGACATCCATAACTTGATGGAGACAACTAAAAAAATCATCAAAAGGTTAGATCAAGATGAGTTCACCCAAGAACAACTCCAAGATCAAATCAAATAGTTGACAAGATACATCAACTACCTTCTCAATCTAGTTGACATACTCGAAACACTTCAGATTGATGCTCCTTCTCAAGTGTTGAGAATAAGCAAGGAAGCCATTACCACAATCAACAAATAATTTGTATGGTGAGACTTTGGAGGCTTGGGTGGATGAAGTGTTTATGAGTGGAATGAAATATATTGAGGAGGTGGTGAAATTATTTACAATAATTGATAAAGTGGCCATTGATATAAAGCAATAGATCAAAGCTCACATAAGCAAGCTAACATATGGGATAATGTGAAATAATACATTTATGAGATGATTGAGATAAAAACAAATGTGATGGTTAAAGCTAGAATCCTTGAGAAACCAGAGGATGAGACATCATGTAAGTGGTATGAATGTATTCTCATGAATATTGAGGTTATGAATTGAGCAAAGTATCGCAAAGGGGAAACAAATTTGATCTCTTCTAACTTATATGAGATTCATTATGACTTGTTCTAGGAAGATACAATCACCTTGCATACTGTGGATGAAGTTAAAGAGAAATTTAGGAAAGTTATAAAGGAAAATTTCTTCAATGAAAGCTCTTTCAATACACCTTCCATGTTTTTAATTAGTGAGACTCATGTCTCGATTGAGGAAATGAATAACTAATTGGCTAAGCTTGGAGAGATTTTGAATAACATGTTGTCGATTTTTGAGAGATGGATTACACGGTTTAAGCATGTGGCAATCTTGAAAGGTCATGATGTTATATAAGTAGTAAAGAAGTTTAGAAAATTCAAGGCCACTTGAGATAAATGACAAGTTAAAGTGTTTCAACTATGCCAGGTTCTTCAACACCAACCACAACATCAATGAAGGCTCCTTAGTGGAGTCTGCAGTTTCTCTTTTCTATTTTTTATGTACTTCTATTTTAGGAAATTTACATTTTCCTTTTTGTAAAATTGAAAATTATAAAGGATAGAATATGACAAAAATGGAATAAGAGTCATTTTTGGAATGTGAAGGTTTAACCCATTCTCTTTTTTATAAATACAAGAAATGGTAAATGTAAAAGGGATTTTTGATGTCTGTAATTTGTGAATCTTGAAGAAGAAGAAAAAAGAAACTTTATGGTCATTCTTTTATCCTTAAACTAAGGAAATACCAAAACTTTGTATCTTGTTTTAATTAATGGGTATGTATTTTTCTTATGTTGATGCGTAATAAAGGTAACTACATAAGTCATTTGACTCTTAAAGTCCATCAACAACTGTTGTTTTACAATTTTCAAACATACATGTGAACCTAGTTTAGGGCTCCTCCTTGGCATGTGAACCTGGTAAGGGTTCCACTAAAATAACTATGATCATATTTTGAGTACTACAAGTTTTGTGACACTTAATTACTGTCACTGCTCAATATCTAATGAGGGTTGACGCATAGTATTCTAAACCCATGGTTTTACTAGTGGCATATCCATGGGGCATAATCACCTATTCTCCAATGACTCTAGAGGGAAGCCTCACAATTGCATTCATGCCTTGCACTTTCAATTAAAATATTTTAATTATCTAGAGTGGTTCAGTTTTTCTATATTGAGTGGGCATTAATTTTTAAATGTTTAATTGTATGTTTTTGCATGGTGTAGGCTGGATACATGGGGCACATGAAGCCATCAAAAGTGGTTACATTTAGGTACAAAATTTATTATCCTTATAATCTAACATTTTTATAGTAGATTAAAACCGGGGAATTTTTGGACACATAGATTTGGTGTTAGATACTTGACAATGTTGATTTTGATCTATATTTGACATACATGACTTGTGCCTACACATTGGACTCTTACTCATATTCTCTCTTAGCCATTCATCTATCTATGGGCTTGGTATTTGTACTTTTCCATTATTCATATCTAATCTATTCTTATTTTTTGTATAAATGAGCTATCATCCTAAATAAATTATCATCATATTCAAGATCACTAACTCTTCCATCTTGGACAATGATAGTAATAGTCAGACACAATCAATTATTGGTAGCGGCTATTTTTATTAACAGTTTCCTAGGTTCTCCAAACATATATTTTTCAAATTCAAACTCTTCCCTTGGGTGAGGCTACATGTTTCACATGTTGGTTATTGAGGGAAATTATCCAAAGATTCACACCCACACATATATATAGACACACACACACACACAAGACAAGCCTAAGTCTATTTATATTTAGCACTTATCTAGATCTCACTTGGAAACCAAATTTCACATTAAGGTATTTATTTATACATCCTTGAGGCATTGTCCTAGAGAATCCAGATGTGAAAACCCCTCAAAGGAACAACTACTAATCCAAGTTTGAACACACCTAAAATAAGGTCAAATTTGCATACTTTTAAGTGTCTAAATATGGGATCAAGTTGCATGCATTATATTGGATCACTATTGAGCACACATACACATAGGTGGGAAAAATATGTGAAGTTTGAGCCCTCTTCAGATTATTGAAATGTAGGCAATGCTCAACCACTCACCAGGGTGTGGTTAGGGCTATCCAACCCATCTTCTTAACCCCTTTTTATAGGCTAAGTAATTTTTGAAAGTGGAGATAGGGTTTCAAGGTGAAAGGAATACATATATGAATCTACATAGAAGATTAAGCATATGAAATTACATAGGAAACTTCTTTATAGGCAGGTGCAATGATTTATGGTGGAATAAACTGATAAAAACATAGAAGACAATTCTGAAAGATAGTGGACATATTTAGTAGTTGCAAACATCTGAGCATTATTGGAGGTGTCCTAACAAATTTTAGCTGTCATTATCCTAAACCAAATGACCACATATCCATTTCAAGATGTATTAGGTGATTTTCCCAACCAATGATCAAAATAGAAAAGTAAAGAAGATAAGTACCCTATCCACTTTTCATTTTTATAAATAGTAAACTCAACATCAATTTTCTTGTTACAGTTACATTAACATAATTTATGTCATATCTTATGTAATTGGAATAATAATAGTTTTAGCTTGCTTACATCACTAAATATAAAATAATTTAAAAAACCATTTACCTAGGTAAGAATGAAGGATTTTTTATGCACACTCGAGCTAAGCCTCGATCCACATGGGATTTTAATGTACCTAAAAAAAGCAAGAATTTATATAAGCAATAAATGCTCATGATATATATTTGAAGTTTAAATTTTTAAAAGAGAGTATAGGAAAGAATACACCTAATTGGTATTTGTTGTAAATGTCATAATCATTGCTTTAATAACTAGACTTTTGATAGGTATTGAAACATATCAAACACTTTTCTTAGAGTCACCAATGCTCAAACTATTTCTTGGTCAAGGAAGCAGATAAATTTATTCAATTTTGATCAAATTCACTTGATTTTTAAAGTATTCCCATATATATGCCCCTCATTTTGAGGTAAGGGATGAATATCTATGTTGCAATCACTCATCTTAAAATATAATGTTAAATACCTCATATTTTAAGAAAATAATATAAATAAAACATTAATATCCTAATGCATATGCCATTTGAAATTTGATTATAGTTGATACTAATGAATTATGTTAAAGCACCAAACTAGCATAGGAAATATAGTACTGCATTAAACACAATGTAAAAGGGCATGATTCCCCCTCGAGCAAAGAAATATGGGAACAACTAGAATTTCTTAAATGCAATATAATATGCCCCCAATTTGGATAGATATAACAATGAGAACATACACAAGTAACATACCCTCATATGTGTATGGTAGAGTCCATGGAAATGTAGGCATCAAGAAATTATGGTAATAGGCATGATATACATCATGGATACAATCATAAAATAGAAAATACATGATGAATATAATGTATTCAAGCAATGAAAAAATCAAAGAACCACATAATTTAGTGACCATACCCAAGTTAGTGACAATAAAAATTAGTGCTACCACACAAGGACTGTAATAACTCCTCCGATCAGACATGGGAAATGCACCCTATATTTTTTTTCCTTGTAGTTCTAAGTTATCCTCCTAAAGGTTTCTTAACTAATTTTAACAACCCATGTTCATAAATAAGCTCCTGCAACTAATATGAATTAATGTATAAAAATAGAAAATTAGTTTGTCATTTCTAAAACATCCATGATAATGCATTTAACATCAAAAAATATTTCCAATTTCTTTCCATTAATAAATTAAATATATTTTCCCATAATTCATTCATTTTACTTAATAAGAGTATAATTCCATTCATAATAATAGGTTAAGCATCAATAAATAAATATTATTTTTGTCCATTTCTAAAATTATGATTATCAAATCAATATCAAAATCCATACTAATTTCATGGTTTCATCAAAAGTCACAGTTTATAGGATTATATATTCTCAAAATAATATATGAATATATCACATTCTTTTATTTCCATGACAGGCATAAAAAATAACAAGTCTTCTCTATGTAAACATTGAAGATGTAAGAGATAATCATTATCATGCTCTGCATCAAAAAAAGGGCTTGGGTCATCTCTAGGTCAGACTCATGTAAAGGTCAGACACACACCCTACACATGTATGTCCCTTTTATCTTTGTGGGTCCTTTTTCTCATTGTCATTGATTATGCACATTTAAACTTTCCCCTTGTCAATTGTAAAGTTAACTAATATTCATAACTTGTGCTTGATCAACCTATATATACAAGCTCATATCAATCCATTTAAGAGAATCTGATCATAATCAAAAGATAGGGAAGACACATCAAAATCTAAATATCAAAGGTCAAGCCTAAATCCAAGCATCAAATATAATTCCTCCTAATTCAAGTTGAGCTTCAATGAGTAATATCCTACGCACTTATGATAGAGTTTTTATTCTTGGTATTTCATCAATCCCCTTATGCCAAAGGAGGGTATTATCTTATATATATTTTCATTTAGCACTTCTAGGGAAGAGGATGTTTAATACTCTCACTCAATTTATTCCATCCACACACTCATATAATTACATGGATGTTTGATTCTGAGCATGTAGGATACTTAGTTTTAAATGTGGCTTCACCGATTTCTCGACTTCATAAATATTTATTTATTTTAAGGTGTCCAATTAGGTAGATGAATAATAACATCAAATATGCACATTTTGCCTAGTAAAACAATGAAATTAAGGTACATGAACTTCAAATAGGAGATGATGCACTAGTGATAGAAAATTTATTTTCATAAAACCTACACAAATCAGATTTAGTGGCATAAAGACAAACCCAACAAGAGTAATTTTGACTAGGTTGAGTTTGCAAAGGATGAATAGGTACCTTGCATGTGTTTTCCTAAGAGAGGTTTCCAAGTCTTACTTTTTGAAATCTTAATCCGGATAGTCTGCATAGGCATCCTATAGGTCCACAATTATAGCACACATGATCATTCCTTAACTTTTTGTATTTTACTTTGCATATCCTAGTTTACTTTGTTGCACTTAGACATGTTATTGAGCTTAACCTATTAGATAAATTTGAATTATGTATTTTCATGGATGTAAGCTTATATCTATATAATTGTAATCAATTTATTCCTATTTTAAGTAAAACTAAAATTAAAGTAAATGAAATTATGGGAGATGGTCAATTCATCAAAACCATCCCATATTATGATATTTTCTCCACCAATTGAACTCTACTATGTAGTATGATAAATACAAATGTGAAATGGGTGAATAATACGTGAATATATTTGATAAAAACCATTCAAGGAATGTTGAATATTTTTGATAAAAAACATTCAAGAAATGTTATTGACATCATCACAACTAATATGAAATCCATCCAAGATGAACAAGAATGGTAGATGAAGACACTTGCATGTGATTTGGTGTCATGTGGATGAATGGAACATGCAAATAAGTTTCAAATTAATCCATTGAATAAGACTTATAACTCTCATGTTTTAACAAGTATAAAGGGATTGTAGAATGACTCATAAGAATCGGATGCCTGAATGAGGCTAAAGGATTATACAAATAAATCATAAGACCTACATGTCTACAAGAGTCTACAACAAGGTCAGACATCTCATGCATGAATATTAAGATCAACCATTCTATGCTTATGTATATCTGGATGGAATAATGAAGACGTCAAATGGCCAAGTGTAATGGGGTTTCATCACTTAATGTCATCATGAAGATTGAAGCAAAAAATTAAAAGTGTTGAGCTCATATGAAATGGTTCCTAAAATGAAGCATATGCTCGATAGTTAATGCCATAGTGAGAAATCCATTGAACAAGTTGGATGGGCATCATAATGCCATGTAAGTTCTTATCAATTCCTTCTATAAAATGACTAAGGTAGCAAAGTAAATTGAAACTAAATCTAGTAGTATGCTTTTGGATAAAGACAAACACATATACATGAGGATCAAGTATGTGTGCCAATAGATTGACATGAACAATAAGAATTAGAATCGAATCATGCTCTAATAGATCAAAATCTAAGAGTGCATCAAGTGTGTGCATGAAAAATTCAAATCAAATTATAGATGATTCACTAGGTGTAGTGGAAGTGGAGTCCATAGTGTCAATTTATTGTTTTAATAGTGCAAAAGTGTCCTACAATGCTTGATGAGGGCATATTTATCAAAAAAATATTAGATATAAAGGGAGGTTTGTTTTTTGACTAACCAATTCTCCTAAAAAAAATTTATCATGCCCTCTTGAAGTACAAATACTTCAAAGAAGAGCATAATATTTTTTGATTGTAGGTTATTATTTGCCTACATGAGTGTTTGGAGGTCTTGACATGAAGCCATTACAATCAATAAGGTTTAACAACTCCATATGAATATCCCTACAATGAAGTAAAAAAAACACTGAAAATATCAAAAAATCCCCCCAACTACTTATACTTGCACAGTTTACATCAATTTTACCCCTATAAGCAAAGTACATGAAAATGGGAAATAAAAACAAATTTTATTTTGGTATAGAATGAATAAAATCTAATTTTAGATATGGATTCTAATTTTAAAAGGGCTTTAAGAATATTCACTCAAATATGAGTTTTAAGAAAAAAAATAGGGTCGCATGAAGATGCACACCAAATGAGTTGAGAAGGCCTATAATCCGAAAAATGAATTTTATAAAATCTAGAGGAAAAATGATTAAATATCTAGAATTTGCTTGGAAAAATGTGCAACTTCCAAAAAATGGCACTAAGTTTCGGTGTACTATTTTAAATAAATTTCCCACCAAAATAATGTGCCCTACAAGGCGACAAGAGAAGGCAACAAGGAAAAATTAAATTTTGTGGGGGGCCTGACCTCCTACCATGCCAAACCCACTCTTTGGTCTTGGAACCTTTAATAACTCAAACAATGCCCTCAGGAGTGAAAAATACAAGGGGATAAGGAAGCCTCCAAGGATATTTAAGGGATGGTGGTTGGTTAGGTAGTGCTCTACATGAGCGGATCATGTGCAAGTGGAATAGTGGTGGCACACCATAATTTTAAATGCAAAACACATGGGGGAGTGGATCAAAGGGACACAATGGATGATGGAGTGGTGTAGGGGCAAGAAGGAGCAACAAGGAAGTGGATCGGTAGTGGAAGAAGGGTGGGGAGATGATGGGGGACACCAGGGAGGGTTGAGGGTTATGGGTGGGGTTTCTATAACCCTCAAAAAAATTAAAAATCATATCTGGAGATCCACAACTTTGTTATTACCCAAAAAAATTATGGTACAAATATAATTTAGAGTGTATTTTTAATAAAAAACTTTGGAAGCTTTGAAACTAAAAAAATGCAAAAAAAACTAAGGACACCCTAATCCCTATAAATCCCCTATAGGCCTTGAAACTCCAAATGGTTGTTAAAAATCAACTATAAAGAGGAAAATAGTGATTTTTTAAAATTATAAAATTTATATATCTTACCAAAATATTATTCCCCCATCCCAAGAAATTGTTGTACCTCCCTAGAAATGTGAAAACAACTCAACCCCCCTCCCTTGTAAATCATTTATTCAAGCCCTACAAATTAAAACCCACTTTTTTTCAAGAATCACAATGAAAAATTGATTATTTTAGTATTTTAAAACCCTAGAAACTATAGAGAACCCAAAACAAAAAAAATACAAATTTATTCCTATAACATGGTGAAAATGTGTTTAGGAAAAGCTTTGATACCATGTGAGAGTCTCATAGATATGAAACCAATTCAAAAACAATTAGGATCTTATTTTCAATAAATCAAACAATACACATAATAAGAAAATAAATAAGTAAATTTATATAAACTAGCAATGAAATATACACGAGACTCCTCTCTCTCCCTCAATATAGATGAAAATATAATGGAATCTATGGAAGCTACTAAAAAAAACTTGGAAGAAGCATGAGAAAAATACATAGAGAATAAAAATTCCTCACAATCCTATGTATAGGTGGATGAAACCAAAAACTTATAGGAAATGCTAGTCTCACACCCCTAAATTTGATTGATCAGATTTTAGGCAACTCCTTTTGGCTATGGGAAAGAATGAATTCTATTGGCAAGCAAAAGATAGTCTAATTTATTATTTCTTAAAGATAGATAATAATAAATATTTAAAACTATATATTATATAGCTAACCTAAGTACGTTGAAACCTAGGTGTGACATAATCTCAAGACCAAAAAGAATCATTTCAAAATCGACTTTACCCATTTTTAATATCATAAAACTCAAATGGAATTATAAATAGTTGGATGTGTTAGTATTTCATGCATGTGTAGTCATTGTGATTCTTTTTCTTTTTATGTTTATTTGTCACATCATCTTTATGAGAAAATTAGGTTAAATTAGCATTAATATATTACATTTACCCCTATGTTTAAGACTAGTATTATTGTGACTATTTTTCTATAAGATAGTAAGCACAGTGTCAAAGCAAGCTCAAAATTTGTTCCAATGATTTATGATGAGGTAATGATTCTCAAAATTTCCCTTTATCTATAGATGTGGTCGTAGCTTATGACATTGTTGATTCTACTTTAAAATGGTATGAATCTAATAATGTGATTATATATTATGGTGTTCAAAACCCTTATGAGAAACCCTCACCTTGTGGCTTTAGGAATAGATGGAAGCATGATGGTATCAAGCTTATTTGGGTCAGCAATATGACTAGTGGATTTTTAATTTTGTTGAGTCATATGTCCAAGCTCCTCTTGATAAATTTTTTTGTTGGTTTATATTGAACTCACTAATAGTGATTTCTTAAAGGTCTTGTAATTTTTCATATCTGAGTACGTTATTCTCAAAGTACTAGTGTGGGTTGAGTTACCTTAATGTAAACTTTGGAAGCTTTGAAACTAGTTTGCATTGAGTTGTAACTCACATAGGACTTAAAATATTACATTGATATCCAAGTGGTCTGCCATTGCTTTACATATAAATTAGTTTACATTAACTTGACACTTGATTTCAGTGTTAGTCTCCTAATAAAAAAGATGCAATATTTTTTCCTTATGGCTCGTCTAGAGAAGGTTGGAGTATCATTAGGGGTGAAATAAAATGTTTTAGAAAAAATAAAACAAGTTGGGAATGATGACATATAATCCTAAACTACTAAAAAAGTTTACAATTCCACTAAGACTATTTTTCCTTTGTCTATTCTAAGCCATCTTAGTCGAACTCCATTTTCCATGATTCTTCAAACTATACCATCCAAGAAAAATTAAAGAGTTATATATCCTCCTCATATTTTCCTCCACTTATTAGATGATTTCGTATGCCACCTCATGATGGGGAAGATTCTCCTAGGAGGGATAACGGGCACAAGTGTCACTCTATGTAACTTAATTATTTTGTGCAACACAACCAACACACATTACATGGTATTTATTTTTTGTGTCAACTAAATATGTTGAGGATATAGGAGGGTTTTTTATTGAGTATTCCTCTAGATGAGTATTAATATTCTCTCTTGGAATGTGGGTGGACTCATAGAAACTTCATGTAAGTTATATGTTTGGATTTCTTATTAACAATTAAAAACCTTTGATGTTATTTATCTGCAAGAGATTAAATTTATAGATTTTTACTACAAGATTCATTAAATTATACATGTCCTGATGCATCACATTTTCCCACTTGTCATGAGGAAGGAAAGGTGGCGATGTCAATCTTATATGTCCTAATATTTCATCCCAAGTTATTTATTTGGGGCAAGACCCAATGCACCACTCATTCTAGCTTACATTTTATATTGGGGGCACACTTTGGGCCTTAAGAATGTTTGTGTTCCCAATGATGGTATGAAGTGGGTTGAGATATATAAGTCACTTGTATATAATATTACCATTTCCAAATAGCTTATCTTCACGTTAATATTATAGAGGCACCCAAGGATAAAGAAAGGACTACGCATATGCATTGATGTGTTTGTGATTATGATTTGTGGGTTTTTATAAAAATTGTTGGGGGTTGTTAGATAATCATTGGTGGTAATTTACCGCTATTGAACCATGGTTTATGCTTTTATTTTATACATGGGAATTGATATTTTTTATCAAATGGTCTGATTATGTCATGATTTTGGAGCAACACCTCTTTAATTTTCAACTTTTCAGTGGTATTGATTTCAGAGTCCATCTAAGGGAGGTTATGGCCATCCATTCTCATATTGCCTTTAAACTTATTTGGGGTGATGGACTGTATAAATTTACTCTCTCTTAATTTTATGTGAACACATTTTATCTAACATGAGGGCATTGTTCGACCCATTTATAGATTCTAAAAATATCCCTCGACTCTCACACACCTCTAGCTAGATCAATTGATGGAACAAGGCCATCTCCCAATATGATTCCTTAGGTTACATGGAAAAAAAGTGGATAAGATTAGATGATGGGTGGAATTGACTCTCACAAAGTAGTTCTTTATAGTCTCTCCTCAATTAGAGATCAATTCATTCAATGTATAGTTACAATATAGGTCCACATGCTCAAACACAAGTTGAAGATTGAAAATACACATGCGGATAAGAGATATCAAATAAAAGTATGTCTTTACTATCTTATGGTCAAAATAAATCCTCTAAAAATTATTTCAGCTCTTTATAAACTAAATATTCCAATGATTAGATTAAAGCAGTGAAATTCACCCATGGTTGACTAATTGAACTCTTCAATATTTTAAAGGCCTTTTTGAATCACTATAAATTGGTGTTTTAGGCCTGAGAAAATTCTTAGAAGTGTGCTCAAGTCCTTTAAGTGTACATGGATGTGATTCCATGTAAGCTTAACCTTTTAGATAAATCTCTCTACAATTCACCTCTATACATTATTCAGGATAATTGTATACATTCTTTACCTGGTTATAAAGAAACAATTCAAAGCCACTCAGTAAATATCATTAATCAAGACAACATTAATTTTATTAAGAATAATAGTGTTTCCACAGTCCATTTCAAATGTGATAAGAATTATTTCTAGTTATAACTATGTAATAACTTTTAGATCAATGTTTCGGATCACACTCTATGAACCATCATCAAGATGAGAATATAATGAATGATAATTGTAGACTTAAGACTATATAAAATATGTCTAGGTGAAGACACCAAGGTCCCAGCTTTGGAAGATCACTTTTCTAAATGACATCTAAAAGAAGCGGTTGAGATTTACAAGCACGAGTATAATTTGAATAGAGATATGGCCTAGGTTTGAACCATTCTTGGAAGCCTTTGGTTTACTTATCTAAAAAACCCAAGTAGTAGTCCTTTTGTCTCTCGTTCCTCAGGTCCCCGGACCTATTAGTGTTCTTCTCAGTGGCTTTTATGTGATTGAAAAGTTTTTTACCCTTCCCTCTGTTATTAGAGGACTAGCTTTTTAGGTTCTTGGGAGGGTTCCCGTTCTCCTTCTCTTTCACTTTTGGTGTCGAAGCTAACTCTCATGTCTTTTCCTTGATTTCCTCTTAATCGGGTTCACCACATTTATTATTTTCATTCGTTAGTTTGTTGTCTTCACCTTCATTCCCCCTTTTGTTGTTGTGCTCTTATCTTCCATCTCCCTTTCTTACCTATAGTGTTAATCTTGTGTGTTTGAGGTTTAATGCTCAATTTATTTATTAGCTTGAGTTACTAAAGTGTTTATTTTTTATATTACCTGTTTTGTTTATTTCAATTTATTGTTAGGTTTCCCCATTATTGTTTACTTGAGATGATTTTTTTACTTATTTTGTTTCACTCCCATGCAGTTTGTTTCTATTATTTTTATTTTTATTTTTGTTGTCTTCTTTTGTTATTTTATTACGACTTTATCACTTTATTTATTTTTTCATCTTCTTTGTTAACTTTTAACCCTTTTTCCATTATGAATGTGTTCCTAATTTGTTATTGATGTCTTTAACTTTTATTTCTATATTTTTTTTTTTCATATATCTAAGTCTCCATTGTATTATTATTTAATTCTTTTCTAATTCTTTGACTTCACCTTTTCACTCAGACATCTTTATATAGTCCTAAATCTGTAATTACCATTCATTCTATTCCCATCTGATGATGGTTCACAAAGTGTGATCCGAAATGTCAATCCAAAAGTTATTACACAGTTATAACCAGAAATAATTATTATCACATTAATTTTACTTGTACCCAAGGAAGAGGATCTAATGTTAATTAACAATTTGATTCCCATCACTTTGATGATTGTTCTCTAAATGATTTTTCTTCTTCTTGAAATCATATACTAGAGCAAACAAGATTTAATAAGAGCCCATACATCCTTGATAATATTATTGCAGTCTAGGAAGAGATGGAATGGTCTTAGGGTTCTAGACAAAGAGTTTTGTTTTTTCTAGATTGACTTTGAGAAATCTTATGATTATATCATGGGGAAATTTATTCTAAGTTTGTTCATAACTATAGGTTTTAGAAAGTTTTTTATTGTTGACTTTCAAACCTTTTTATCTAATTATTTTTCATGTTTTACTATTAGTGGCCACAAGTTAGAGTAGTTTTATATTTTTTGATTCATTACATACAAATGATTTCTTATACCTTTCTTACATTTTTTAATTTTTGGTTACCTTCTTATTCATAAAGAAACATAGATCTTATCAAACATATAAATGTTCTAAATTAGTGAAGTCAATTTCTCAATAATCACTTTGTAGATGACTCTTTCTTTACACTTCAAAAAAATAAGACTTATTTTTATGAATCCTTCTCATACTCAGACACCATCAATAAAGCTTTGGGAGCAAACATATAATAAAATAAAACCTTTTGTTATTTGTAAAGTATAATTCCTTTACTTGTGTGATTTGATAATTTTTATAAGAAATAGTATTAATATGAGAAGATGTTAAAATTCCTTGCAATTCCATTTACTTTCAATAATTCTCCCTCCATATTTTGAAAATATTCGTTATAAAAGGTTTAGAAAAAAATTATTGTTGAATATTTGAACAATTACGTTTGCCTTCAACAATTCCCCCTCCATGCTTTGGAAATATTTGTTGTAGAGGGTTTGAAAGAAATTTATTACTGAATATTTGAACCTTTGTCCCTTCTTGCCAAGTGTTTTTTCCCTTCTTCAAGATAAAAGAGAGAGGGGCATCATAAACATGCATTGGTAAAGCATTTTTATCTTTGTGTTAAATGGGCTAGTAGGTTGTAGAGGTAACTAAAACATGGATTAAAGGGTATGTTTGTTGCTGATGGTAAAAAAACTTTCTTATATGGGTGGAAGATAGATTTGATAATAAATTAGTCTTTAATGATCATAATATTTGGTGGTCTTTTAAATCTGTTTATATGTATTAATGGTTATATTTTTTTATAAAGATTAAAGTTTTTAATCTCTTCAAAAAAAATATTTATATTATAAACGTTATAGTAGTTTTTAAAGAATGAATTTTTTGAAATATTTTGTAAAGAAAGTTTAAGTACCTGTTTTTATATTTACTTTGAATTTTTAAAATTCAAGAATTCATGTTAGATGTTATGATCCATAAAATGGGATTTTAATTATTCATTTTTTAATGAAGAGATTCATGATAAATTTATGATACTCTCGTTCAAAATTACACTCATGAAATATTGTACAGAATTTTAAGCCTAATCTCTTTAAATTTTATTAAGTTTAATTATTGGTAAAATTTTAACACTTTATAAAGATTTTGATTACACTACTCAACTGCATGTAAGAGACTAATATTAAACCAAAACTGACACATTTTATATAATACCTTATTTATCTAAATATTTCGTTAAGGTAAAGATTATAATATTTGGGTTGGGCTTGTCCAAAATGTCCTACTTGGAAAAGGTAAGAGACCTTCAAACATATTTTCTATACTTTATGTCATGCCTAGAGTGCCTAAAATTGGAATCAAATCCTTCTCTACCTTCTATTATGAGCCCATCTCATGGTGAGTTTTCTCTTTAGGGATTATGCACAATGATCATTTTCTATTATTTTTATTTATAATTTGTTTATATCTTATATTATGTTTTAGCTTTAGACGTTAAGAGATTATTAATTTAAAAAGAGAATTTTGGATAAATTATGTGAAGAAGTTTTTGATTAAAATTTTGGATCAGATTTTGTGATCCATCGTCAAGAAGAATATGTGAAGAAGTTTTTGATCGATGTTTCAAATCATATCTCATGATTTTTACAATATAAAGTTTATTATTAAAAATAACATCATTTTTTAATTGGAGATTTTATGTTTTCACAACTCATAATAAGTATAAAATAGATTTTTGAATAAAACTTTGTGAATAAGTTTTCGATCGACATTTCAGATTAGATCCCATGATCCATCATCAAGAAGAACATGTGAATAAGTTTTTGATCGATATTTTAAATCAGATCTAGTAATTTATTGATGATGGATCACAAGATCTGATTCAAAATGTCGATAAAAAATTAATTCACATATTCTTCTTGATGATAAATCATAAGCTCTGATTTGAAATGTTGATAAAAAAATTCTTTATAAAATTTTAACCAAACACCTTTTTTATACTTTCATAAACTATGAAAATATACAATCTCTAATTGAAAAATGATATTATTTTTAGTGATGAGTTTATATTGTAAGAGATAAAAAGTAGATTAAGTGTGCCCTTTTAAACTTATAAATAGCTTTAAATTTTAAATATAAAAAATATTTAAATTTAGTGCATTGATTAAAATATATAAGTTTTATTGATTATGAGATAAATTAAAATTTTATTATTTAAAAAAAAGAAACATACTAATCTAAAAATTTATTCTTAATTAAAAAAAAGTTAATGTTCTCATATTTATAGAATGAAACATTGGATTTTTTTTAGTATGAAAAGAGAAAGCTGCCTTGGATTTTCATTACTTGCAATATTTTATCAACCTTTAGGGGACTAAACCATGCACCATGAGTCATGTCTTTTAGCTCTCTCCCTTCCCAAGGTTTTCCACTAGTGGTTCCTTGGTGGTGATGTCAATTTTGTGTTTCCACACATAACAAAGTCTCTTATATTGTTACACCATCACGATGGGTCTCTCACGTAATAAAACTTAATAAACTCACTTTAATCATAATTGTTAAAAAAAACCCTCTACACATGATTCGTTCCCACCTAAGAATGATCCACCTCCTTTATCTCATACTACTACTGCTTATCTTATTTACAATTTTGTTTTCATCGTGTCGAGAGTGCATGAATACCCACCCACATCTTTTTAGTGGAAATCGTTATTATAATTTATTGTATACTTTTGAATTAATAAAATATCTTAATTAAAAAATCGAGTAAAAAATAGCTTTTATGTCATAGTCAAGGCTACTTATATAAATGAAGTCGGTAGTATGACAAACTTATAATTATTAAATATTGTATCTAAATATGGTCCATAAGCTCGTTGCCATTTTATATATATATAAAAGTAATATTTTCTTCTCTATGAATAGGAGCAAGTCTTTTCTTTAAAATCTTTAATGAAAATAAAGTTTGACATGTCAAGATACGCCATTTATACCATGTGAGGGGCGATCTACTTATCAAACATTATGTCAACGCGTGCGTAGTTTGTTGTTTTGGGGAAGGTGTTGGAGTCATGGAATTTGAATGTAGATCTTTACTGGGGAAGGTCTTAAGGTCATATAATTTATCGTGGAAAATGTTTAGCTTGTGTAAATTTTTGTTATAATAAATAACTTTTTTAAAGGTTAGTGGTTATTGTTATCAATCTGGGGTTGCATTTTGATTGAAGATGTGTAAAAGTAGCAAACCCTCGTTCTAGTTAAAATAATGGGATCTTTTCAGAGGGTGGGTGCCTCTGTGTTGAGAAGAACCTCTAAAGAACACTGGTTCCTTTAAGATTTATCTACTAAATCTAATTGATTTCTTGTTCTCGGATAAAAAGGGGCAGGGGAAACTAAAGGGGAAATCAGAAAGGAAAACTTATTTTAATGGAGTGATGCCCCTAAATGTTGTGATATTCTATGGGCACTGTTAATCAAAATAAAAATGGAGTTCTATATTACCCTTACATAAATATTTCAGATGAAGCGCTGTGCCTCTTCAAATGCCCTGCAAGGGAAGAGAGGTGGAATGAGATGGAAAGGAATAGGTCAGATGAAGGGCTTTACGTCTTCAAATGCCTTGCAAAGGAAGAGAGGTGGAATGAGATGGGAAGGAATAAGTGGGGAAGGGACCTCCCCAAAGGGGATGTAATCCCACTTAGTATCGGTATGCAATCAGATACATACTATTCAGAACCCACATCCAAAACCCTAAAAAAATATAACTCATAATCAATTTCCTCTGTTCAGCGTCCAGGTATCTATTATTAAATATCAAAATCTTTTTTAATGACTTTTCAAAAGGTCTCCTTTTATAGAAAATTATACAAAAGGCCAAGAGATTGGCATTGAAAGAATATGAGAAGATTAAGTGGATGTGAACTCAAGTCAATTTTGAGTTCAAATTAATTACAACATTCTTTAAATATCTCCTTTCTTTATCTTTTCAAGAAACCTTTCTTTTGGCGTTGAAACAAGAAGTGGGAGGAAATAAGGGTTAGTCTTGGTTGACTCAACTCAAAACTAACTCTTTTTACAATCTTTATTCATTAAATCCTTAATTCCATAAAAATTGCATAGTGAGCTCCAAATCTTGGCATTGAAAAGAATGGTGGGCTCAAGTTTGATAAGATAAATATCCTTTCATAAAATGTTACACCATATTTCCAAAACGAACTCCATTTAAGGTTCTTGCAAGTTGAGTTGTAACAAGAAAAGATTCCTCTTTGCATGGAAATCAAGAAACAAGCTTTGACAAGTCAACCTTTACTAACTCCTCTTGCATGCTTCTCCTTCTTGGAGTGGGACCCATCTTAATATCATTTTTTTTTTTTTTTTCAAAAATTAATACAATAGTTTTCAAGAATCTTTTAATTTTCTTGTTTTTGCAAGAAATCCATTTTGGTGTTGAAACAAGAAATGATGGGCCCCATTGACTTATTCAACTTTCTTTGCATGAAATAACATTTTATTTTATTTTAAATATATGGATATTAATAATAATATCAAATATGTCATGTGGGAGCTAATTTGGGGCTATTAGGTATATTAAATGACCTTTTTATGATTTGAAATTTTAGACTTCGGATAAAATCACTCTTTTGAACATATTTAAAGCTCCTTGAGACAATTTAATGACCTTTGAAACCATTTTTTTATGCTTTTTAAACTCGTCTTTTAATATTTTCGACCATATATGACCATTTTGACTAGCTTCAAAGGCTAATTGACCATTTTGGAAAAGTTTCAAAAGGTAGGGTAGTAATTTGGCCTTGATAGGCCAAAATTACTAACAGTTATCTCTCCCTCAACGCAAATATAGGGTTAAAGATACAATTTTGAAGTGGAAACTTGACATTGTGTTTCTCCAAGAAGTTAAACTTAATGGCTGCCACCTTGATGCATCTCTATGTAATGTATGGAGAGATGCCACATTTCTACATACATTACATAGTGATGGTAGAGGGGCGATGTTATTGGTTTATCTCCTTGGATTGGCAAGTATGTTATTGATAAAGGTGACGACCTGACACATAGTTGTGTTTGGGCCCTTACCTTTATCAATAAATAACCCATTGGATTTTATTCTATGTATGCCCCTAACAATAGTACAGATAGATGTGAATTATGGGATTGGATGTCCAGATGTCTCCCTATTATAAATTGGATCATAGGAGGAGATTTTAACATGGTAGAACAATACCAAGATCGTAGTTGGTCAAATCAGGGTAAGCTGAATAATGAAAAATTTGATAAATGGTTGAATTGTCACAACATATTGGGTGTCATCGATCTAATTAATAATAAACAATCCAATCATGCATGGAATTGGTTCACTTGGTCTAATTGTAGATTTGGGGATGACAGGAAATGGAGTAGACTTAATAGGTTTTATCTGTCACCTAATTTACAGTTAACTCAGGTTTCATAGGGTAGTTATGTTTGAGTTGATTACTCTACAACACTGTCAAATCATTATCCTATTTTTTGCTCTTTTACATTGGCTAAAAATTATAAGATGGACTATCAAATACCTTATAAACTCAACACTTTTCATTTAAAAAATCCCTTTTGTATGGCTACTCTAGTGAGTATTTGGACTGTTATCCCTAATCCTAAAGATAGAGAATCCTATCAGGAATGGTGGAATAATGCTATTCTTCAATGTGTCAAATTTTTGCATTCTTTTGGTAAAAGATTAGCTTGGCAGTGAAAACAGATAGAAAAATCTCATCAAGGGAAGCTGGATTCTACTAGGAAAAAACTCATCTTAAATCCTCATAATAGGGATATTCAAACTACTGTAGCTACTACAGAAGCTCAACTTTACAAAATCGATACATATAGGGGCCAAGGAGTCAAAATTATATCCAGACTACATTGGATTAAAGAAGGAAATAGAAGCTCCAAATACTTCTTCAATTATTTAAATTACAAACATAAAAAGGAGTATATTGGATCTATTCAAGATGAATTTGGTGTTGTTCATATTGACCCTAAAGAGATACAAATTATGTTTCAACATTTTTATGAGAAGCTTTTTAGGGAGGATTCACATTGGCAGGATATGCAGTCAATATTATAAGGCATTATCAAAGAATGCATTCTTAATAAGGTGGATTTTGAATACACCTAGTTTATATATCATGAGTTATCCATTGAAGACTTGGAACATATTGTTTTTTCAATGGCCCCTAATAAAACTCTTGGTATTGATGGACTGTCAATTGAATTCTACCAATTCATGTGGTAGCATATTAGAGAGGATTTTCACCTTTTATAGTTGGAAGCTTTTGAACAAGGATCTCTAGGGCCTGTTATTAACAAATGTCTAATTCAACTTATCCCGAAAGGGAAAAATGAAGACACTATTGCAGGATGGAGACCAATTACCTTGCTTAATACATCTTACAAAATCATTGCTAAAGCTCTTAAAACAAGGATTAAACCAGTGGTGAAAGGTATAGTAAGCCCTGATCAAACATGATTTCTTAGGGGAAGGTTTATTCTTGATAATTTAATTTTAGCCAAGGAAACTAGTGAATGGGCTTAGCAAATGGGTTAGAATGTATTGCAAGTAAAGCTTGATTTTGACAAAGCATATGATAGAATCTTTATTATTAAAATGCTGCAATGGTTGGGCTTTAGACCTAAGATATACAAACACATCTAGATGTTATTTAATGAGGCCAATACACAAATTATTACTAATAAGTCTTTAACTGATTCCTTCCCCCTACAACACTCAATCAGGCATGGTTGTCCATTATCTCCTTTTCTATATGTACTTATAGCTGATGCACTTCATTACTTATTGTAAAAAGCTAATAAAATGAACCTAATAAAGGGAATCTCCATTCCCAACAATTTTGTTGTGATTAACTTGCATTTCACTGATGATAGTATGTTTTTTCTTCATAATTCTGAAGAGGAGATTAATAATGTTTTGGACATCTTAAATTTATATTGTTTAGTTTTTGGTTCTCAATTGGCACATCAAAAACTAATTTTTTCATGATTCAATCTGATCTGATTCCCCAATAGATTCTTAAAGAATGGAAATGGATAAAACATGGACAGATCACATGGTATCTTAGTATTCCTTTTAGACTGGGTATTTCTCTTTCTGAGATGTGGAATTGGTTTATTAACAAACTAAAAATTAAACTCTTTGCCTAGGGAAACATATTTTTATCACTTGTTGGCAAGATTCAAGTTGTTAACCATATATTCCTCGCTTCCCATGTTTATTACTCCTCATGTTGGATGCCTTCCAATAAAGGATATGAGGATCTTAACAAAATTATTCACCAATTTTTGTAGTCTAAATGGGAAGGTAAATCTGGTTATAAATACTCTTCTTGGTCACATTTTATTCAACCAAAATCTAAAGGTGGTTTGTGTATTCTAGATCCCAAGACTCAAGGTATGTGTTTGTCTGCTAAATGGATAATCAGAGTTGTTTCAAGGGAAGAGCCATGGAAAATATTTGTGTGTCATCACATCAGAGTTGCTACGGTTAAGGGAAAATGGCACTCAGTCACATGGTTGGATATAGTCCTTATGGCTCCCTTTTTTCAACTTAAAGCGTCATTCCAGTTACAATCTATTTGGAAGGCTTGGAAACAAGTCTATCAATTTTTAAGCTGGAAAGGCTCTTCTTTATATCATGGTTTCAGTTTTGGTACTTCTTCTATATGGTGGAACAAGCTTATCCAATATCACGGACAACCTCTTGCTATTAGTTTCCCCAAACAAGCTCATTATTTATTTCAAAAGGGAGTTCAACAGTTTGGTGATATTTGGGACTTCTCTGTCCTTGATTGGTCTACTTGGCAGAACATCAAAGACAGTTTTAATCTTAATAACAAGTTGAAACACTTTTTTATTTTTATGAAATCATTGGTGTTTTTGGACTTAACGATGAAGATATGTACTCATATCCATTATAACTTCTTCAAAGATTGGTTGTGGCTGAAAAAATATCCGTTCCTTTTCTTTCCATTAAAAAAGATTTATCTAAGTCTTCTTCCAAGACTGTCATTGAATCCAAGGCTTAATATAAAATGGAAATGAAAATTTCAAGAATGAACATGGAAAAAATTGAGTGCTCAGATCTGGAGGTCAAAAGCAGATGCAAATGCTCAAATTTTAGCGTGGAAAATCTTGCATAACAAGCTACCTTTTGGGGATAGGTTGAGATGTATGATTATCTAGCCAATAAAATGCCCCCTTTATAAGCAGAATGAAGACGTGAAATATATATTTTTGGGAGTGTCCATGGACAAGGAAAAAATGGAATGCTATTCTCTGACACTTACCTGCTATTTTTTATCATTATTTGAGTTGGAAGGAAGCTTTATTCGGTTTGGGATTTCAAAAAAATGTTATAGCTGATTCCATGAGATAAGCTATTTTAATGCACATTAGAAAAGTATATGCTTGACAGTGTTTTCAAATAATAATATTCATCAGGAATTAAACATGCTAAAGTTTTATGCTGATATCTTGTTTCAAATTATTTCTCTTTGTTTTCAGCTATAGGGGGCTTCTAAGAGGCATTCACAGATCGGTAACTAGTTGGACAAGATTAAACTACAGTGCCTTCAACTCCATGAAGGTGATATCTTATGCTCAAGATGGCTTCAATCTCTTTTCAATTTCAAAGTTTAAATTGGTTATAGATGCCAGGTCATTCTCTGGTCTCTGTGTATGTTAGACAATTTTAGGCTTTTGGTGTTGTTCAACAAATGGAGCTTCTTTGTGGTCATTGAGCTTGTATGGCTTGGGTCTTTGATTTTCCTTAGACTACTTAGACTTTTGCTTAGTGGTATTCCTTGATGTTACAATTTTTGGTTGCAATGGGCTTCTCTATGGCTGCTAGGTAGCGTTATGTGCTTATTTAATTCCTTGCAACCATTTTTATTATCAAATTTTAATACAACACTATTTGTATCTTGTTTCTCATACAACCATATTTGAATTTGAGAGTAATACTATGAAGTGCTCTTGTGTTTCTAGACTATATAGTCTTTGACCATGTAGATTGGTATCATCTCTCCTTTATGTGTTGTTGTTACTCTATTGTTGCTATGTTGATATTTCTTGCTAAGGTCTGAGCAGTAGTTTTGTTGGCTATAAGTCTATTTGGTTTAATTGTATGTATTTTCTTCTTGTTGCTCTTCTAAACAATTTCTATTTTTTTGCTCATGCATTTTTTAAATATATAAAAAAAGGTTAGTAGTTATTATTAGATACAGAGTGCTATGCAATGGTTACTACTATCCCGTAAAGGGTTATTTTGACCCTAAAAAATGAATGAAACTTCACATTCAAGCCACTTTTTAGGTGCCTTTTAATTTGTGCATTTGTCTTCTTCAACATCATTAATGTTGTCATCAAATGCTAACAAATTATACATACATTAGTATTCCATATTTTTTATTAATGCACGATTACTTGTACCCTTGGATGCTCCTACGTCATTTTTGTATGAGGGTTGATCGTGATCTCAAATGCCTTAATTGTGTCATGCTTTCGAAGCAACACCTATTTAAATTTCATTTTTTTTGATAATCATGTTGTTAGAGTCCATCAAGAAGAGATTTTTTTTTTTTTAATAAAATGAGGACACCATTTGGATCATGTCTTTTCTACAAAATAAGAGCACCATTTGGCTCATTTCTAGATTCATAAACTTAGATCCTTGACTCTCATACACCTCTAGCTAGATTGAGTGGTAGTATGAGGCTGTCTCCTATATTTCTTCCTTCCTTAGGTACAATGGCAAATAAGTGGATAAGGTTAGAAAATGGGCATACACAACTCTCAAAAATCCATTCTCTAGAGTCTATTCTCAACTAAAACTCAACATTTTCAATGTCCAATTGCAACCTAGGGTGTTAATGCTCAAACATAAGATAAATTTTGTAGATATATATGTGGCTAAGGGCACTAAAACATATTAGATATTTAGGTACTAAACATTCCTAAGTGCATATTAAAGTGGCATGACGTTCATCTATGGCTGGGTTACTAAAGTCCCTAAGAATATTTTTTGGGCCTTTCTTGACCACTATAAATTTATGTTTCAATCCTTACAAAATTCTCCATATTTTGATCAAGTCCTTAAGTGTACATGGATGTGGTTCCTTATAAGTTTAACCCTTCCATTAAAGCTCTCTGAAATACACCTCTCACATTGGACAAGCTTCATGTGGCCCTTTTACAAATGGCCAATGATAAAGGACCATGTATAAATGCTTTTCCATGTAGTTATTGAAAAATATACATGGCATATCATAGGCCCAAACATGCTTCAAGTTTATAAATAATATCTTTAAAACCACTACTTAGGAAGTACCATTAATCACCCAAGGAGACATTAATTTTATACCTAAGGTTGAGAATCCACAATTAATTGCCAATTTTAAGCCCATCACTTTGAATAATGTTTCTTACAAACTTCTCACCAAGGATATCACTCTCTAGATGATTACTCTTCTTTGTGTAATCATTAGATCAAGGAAAATGATATTTATCAAGGCTTTTTACATTCATAACAATATTATTGCAAACAAACCAAGGATAAAATGTGCCCAAACTTCTATAAATAGAGTTTTGTTTCTTAGGCTTTACTTTGAAAAATCCTATAATTTTATCGAGTGAACTTTTATTTTAGCTATGCTCAAAGCATTAGGTTTTGGAAACTTTCTAATGTTCAAACCTGTAGACAATAAAATTTTATCATTAAGTGCTTGACAATGTTTAATCTTGACATCCTTATCTCACTTGACCTAGTTGTTATTCCGTTAACTTACAATCTACATGGGAGCCTTCACTATTATACTTACTACCTTGAAAACAATAGAAACATAATTCATGCATCTAAATTCTACTTAAAAACTCTTCTTAACTAGATTCCAATAGTTTTTGTCCTTTTGGGACATGACCACACTAGGCAGCTAGGGTCGTAGTGTGTCCTTGTCAACTAGTGTGACCCTATCCCCCACACTCCAATTATAACTTATCAATTTCAATATGTTTCATATTACCCCTCATGTGATTTTATCATGGTATATTAATGTAAACATTCCAAATATTTCTCTATATGAGCACATCAAGGCTTCTCAAAATACATTTGGAAATCACTTGACAATTTTACTACACATTGAACAAAAGAGCTTTATTCTTTTCAATTCTAATTTTACTTTATTCTAATAGTCATAAGTCAAGTCTGAATTCATTTTATTGTAGATAAAGGTAAATAATTATGAATCATTCAAGTCAATCTATCTAGATGCATCAGTATAACACATATCAAGATTCACACACTCACCTTAGGAGAGAGAACTACACTAGCCTGAGGCCTTTTGACTATGTAGGTAACACTCAGATTATGTAGGGCTTTTTAAGGATATATCGACTATTCTCCTTGCTCAATTACCTCTTTTGTATTTTATCTCCATTTGGTTTATTCTACAGGAGCTAGGGTTTGGATTTTATAGGTCTTTCACTTGGCAATTCAGGACACAAAGATAGTAAAAAAACTTTTACAAATAGTTGTAGGTACCCAAATCAAAAAATCAATCACATAATTAACCAGGATGTGGCCACAATCAACAAATAAGGTTTCAATGTGGCTCTACCCTCCTAATGCATCCTTGTCCTAACATAGTTTGAATTTTTTTAGCTACAACATAGTCCACAAATATTTTAAGTCAATTTTTATCAATAGTTAACCTGCACAGTCAACAATAAATCAAATACAAACTAGGTTGTGTTGTTTCAAAAATCAGCTTAGCTTGATTCTGGGAACAACCCCCCTACAAAACTTGTCTGTTTCATCTTTCGTCTCTCTAAGTTTGTTTTTGAGACGAGTTCTTCTCATTCTCGTCTTGGTTCGACTGCACCTTTCGAAATTCGTAAATCACGTCTTCCCCAAAAAGTGAAGGTCGTTATGGTCTCGATGTGTCCAGGGGACCAAGCCTACCTCTTTTAGAGTTAGTCTTTTTTTTTCTTGTTTTTGTGCATGAGCAACAAAATTTGCCGCTAGTACATTTTGCCCTTGAGGTGTAAGGGTGGAAATTTTTGCCACCCCTGCATTTTGCTTTTAAGGGCAGCAATTTTTGTCGCCCCTGTATCTTGCCTGCAAGGGCGGCAATTTTTGCCGCCCCTGCATCTTAACTCACCCAAACATGCAAGGGCGGCAAATTTTTCCTCCCAAGCATGCCTTGGTTTCCATGTGCGGCATTTATTGAGGAAAAAGGACAAAATTTTTTGGAAATTGCCAAACCTCCACATGACGCAACCCTTGAGGGTTTCAAAATGAGAAACTATTCCATCTCTCGTGTTGAACTTGGCAAAGTTACTCACGAAGGTGCGAAAAGTGATCTTCAGTCTGCTATGGACATCATGGTCTAAAAAATTGACCGAAAAAAGGAAATGAAAGATTATTACAAGGCCAAGACAGAGCAGCTGATGGCAATAATAAGGAGGTTCACTCTTCGCCCTGAAGTGGCAACTCCAGAGGCCTTCTCCGTAGATGACCCTGTCATTCAAAAAGCAGAGAAAACTTATTTGAAGGGGAAAGTCCTGGAGGATTATATTGAAAAAATGCATACTCAGGGAGTTTCCTTGCTTACAGAGGTTGTAGAGAAGACAGGCAAGACGAGGAAGGTGAGGGCAGAATTAGATGACCTGGTCTCTCTTATCTCTCAGGAGGTTGATAGTTCAAAAAAAGATCTTAGCAAATGGAGGGAGATGAAGGATCTGAAGAAGAGTACCTTGATATCTATCGGTGTCATCTCCAGGAAAGACTCTTATGTTGAGATCAAAGAGTCACTGATCTTCAGGATCCAGGTACTCAAGGATTTAATTGAGGATCTCAAAGCTTTCAGGGATGCTAGTGAGAAGAGTGACACAAGCCTGCTCAATAAACTAGAAGAACTGCCCTGCAACCTCACTTCTAGAGATAACTAATTTCTCTCAGCTGAAGAAATGATCCAAGGTTTTAAAGGGATGATTCGAAGAGATTTTGAAGAAAAAATCTTCTCAATGACCTCTGTGGACAATATCCTAGATACTCAGCTGACTCTGGACAATCTAAAATCCAGATTAGCTGGTCATGCTAAGTCCATCACATCATTAAAGGACGCTTTAATCAGAGCTGGAATCATCTCCAAGAACATGGTTGCGCCAGATAGTATAGGAATTCAGGCA
This sequence comes from Torreya grandis, assembly GCA_037957365.1. Lineage (NCBI taxonomy): Eukaryota > Viridiplantae > Streptophyta > Pinopsida > Cupressales > Taxaceae > Torreya > Torreya grandis. Next base: position 1,360,407 of record JARHVA010002490.1, on the reverse strand, counting down.
TCCGTTGCTATGTATGATGCTCATTTGAAGAAGTTTGGCAGCAAGAACTGAAGTTGTTTTTCTTTCTCTCTTCTTCTTTCCTTATGCACTTTTGTTTTGTAAAAAGTGCATGCAATTTTGTAATATGTAATTACATGTAAAAAGTTCAGAAAAATATCTCAAAAGTCAAAGATGAGTCATCTTTGACGAAGATATTTTTGTATTTTAAGATTTTCTAAATTTTGAGGATTTCTCCCTATATATAGTGGAGACCTCTTTTGTAAATGGATCTTGGATAATCGAGAGCACAAACTCTGCCGAAATTGAAACACTTTTTTGAGACTTTGTGCTCAAACTTGTAAATCATATTTTGTTGAATGAATGAGAAGCAGGTTTATTTCAGACTTTGTGTTGAAGTTATTTGTGTTATTTAGGAAACAGTTCTTATGTCCTTGTTCCTGGTAATATCTTGTTTGTCTGATTTAATAAGCAAAGTGGATGTGTTAATATTATCTAAGGATGTTTCTAAAAGGTAGAAGAGAGACTTTGGGCTACTTTTACCTTTGCGATCCTTTTATCTTTTGTAGTTTCAGGCGGAGACTTTGTGCTTCATTTCATTCTATGGTTACGTTTGTTCCGAATCGGTGAAGGAAGCTACGGAAGACTTTGTGCTTACGTGAGTGTTCTTGTAGATTTTGTTACTTCAGGTGATTTTCTGCTTCTCGTTTGATACCATTCTTGAAAGAAGAGGAATGTTGTTAGCTAAGGACTAGGATTTCCCTCTTTTGTTCTTTATACATTACCTCTAAAAAAGAGAGGTAGATGCTGTTATACCACCCCATGTGTTATTTTCTACTTAATTCTATATATATCCAGCGCATAAATATTTATAGGGAACCTCCCCTTGATGAGAGGAGAGATTTACCTCGTCTAGATCTGGTAAACCCACACTTTTTGTGGTGTAAATCTCCCTATGCTATGGTTGATATACCCATTTTGTCATCAGTTAGTTGACGACAAAATATTCACCCAACAGTTTGCATATATGTTTATCAATTTGGTATTTATAGCTCATTTGTAATTCTATAAATTACTATATAATACATTTAGGTTCTGCATATTATGTAACATAAATTAGTTCTCAATAGTTTATTTTTTTATATCATGTAATTTTTATATAAAAAATAAACTTGTAAACATTCTAGTGAATGCATACTTTTATTTGAACATTCTTGATTTTTGTTCGAGGATTTCATATAAATTTCAATAAATTCTTAACATTAAAATAAAATAAACTTAGACCCTGGATATAAATTTGACATCATGAGCCAATCTTTTTTGACCTTGGATTTAATTTGACACTGAAGAAATTGTCGTCACCTTGGATAAAAATATGACATTGAAGCATTTTATTTCAACCTTGGGTTGAATTTTTTTGATCTCTATACACAAAATATTTAGATTTTATTTTTTATTTATTTTCCTTTATACTCGTTAATTCTTTTTAGAAACTATGTTCCAGTAGTTTTAAAAACTACTTAGTGACTATCGTTACAGACTAAGCGATGATTTGTTTAATGAACACCATGGTGTAAGAGGTATTGCCCCAATACTCAAGCCCTCATATAACAATAAATATGAAGTTCAGTTTCCAAGTACCTCATAGTATATCAAAAATTCCTAGGGTCTCTTAATTATACCATATGAAACCTTTTTAACTATTTGATTTATGGTGCACCTAATAGGAAGATATCAACTAGGGAAGTTAATTTCACCATACCCTTAGAGATGTGATAGTGGGCTACATGCACAGTTCAACCTTTATATTTAGTGCTATAAAATATTGGGTTAGCATTAATCTAAGAATGATAAAGTGTATTCGATAGCCCACATAATCATTCAAACCCTTGCCTAAATCACCCTTTATACCTTGTTTTTTGCTTACATTGTATTCATGATGGGTTCAATGAATGAAAGTTTCTCATATATTGCATATGATTATGAAATTCATTGTTGCATCTTGTATTCCATTTTAACATGTTATTTATTATGTTAGAGCATGGATAAAATATAAATCAAATTTAGAGGATAACATGTATAATATAGACCCTCAAACACTTTTCAATTCTCATTGTTATAATTTTGCATCCTATAATAATTCTCCCAAAAAATTACCATCATCATAAGAGAGTTTTGTCACCATTTGGGAAAAAGAATGCATGAAAATTTCACACAATACTGAAAGAAGAGGTCTTGGATATAAAGAAGAGTCTACCTCTTATAGACACCCAACTTATGCCATCTCCTAAGATCATACATGTTACTAATACCTATTATTATAATATCCAGTCTGAGTTACTTCCTATCATAACTAGACACCAAAGAGCATGTGCATAACCTTTCTTACTTCCTCCTCCTCACCCTTAAACTACTTTTATTCATCAGTATATTCCCATTATTTTTCCAATGCTCATATTAGATTTTCATGTTCATGTTGTTCAAACTATAAGAGGATGACCACCTATACCTTCGCAACCTAATTCTTCTAATCATAATTTTCCTCCTCCTCCACCTCCTTCAAGGCAAGTTGCTCAACCTAAGAGGTATGATCTCATTAACCAATTGCATGCTACTCTGGCCAAGGTTTATATTCTAGAGCTATTAAAGAAAGCATCAACTTACAAAGATATCTTACATACAATGTTAAGAGATACCACTCTTCCTATGGATACACAACCAAATTAGTTTGATTCTATCATGAATACCTTCAAGGATATTGACAATACTATTAATTTTTATAAAAAAGATGTACCTCCTAATCATATAATTGAGCAAAATATTCCATTATTCATTCAAATTCAAAAATGTAGAAAGTTAGTCAAGCATGTATTGGTTGACAATGGTTATGGGACAAATATTTAAATCTATGATTTCATACATAAGATAGGATTAAATAATGAAAATCTTCAAAAATCATAGAAACCTATACATGGCTTTGATACGACTCTAAAATAAATATTGGTAACTATCACATTGGATTTACTATCGGGCCCTAAATTGACATCTACTATTTTCATTTCATACTCGATCAATTACAATATAATCTACTCTTGGGTCAACCTTGGATTCATGTGATGGAAGTTATACCTTCTACATTCCATAGATGCATAATTTGTTTATAAGATACACGTAAGTATACAATTCCAACTGATGATATACATTTTCATATTGCCAAATGACACAATCACAAACTGATAAGGTCACCATCGTACCACCTAAGCAACCAATTCCAATGACACAAATGCATAATTATGAAGTGGGTGAATCAAGTAATGTAAAAGATATCCTACAAATTATTAAAAATCTTGAGAAAATAGAGGAACCTATCAAGTAAGCTATGCAAAAATGCAAATTTCTACAAAAGTAAAAGAACCTATCAAAGAAGAAAAGCACCAAGTGCCAATTTACACAAAAGTAGAATAACCTCTTCTAGAACTACCATATTAGTCAATTCAAAAAATTATTGAATAATTGAAGACTATATAGCAGTGATGATGAAGATACATAAAAACTTCAAGATGATCAAGCGTATAAGTAAAATTTCAATCCATTGATGAAGATGACTGGTTATCTCATTCCTTATTTACATATGTTGGAGTGGGTGAATATATAAATATTTATTCTATACAAAATAAGGGTAAAACACCCATTTCAAATCAATTGGATCTACAAAATAATTCAAATAGTTTCAATACTATATCACAATCAATTGGTTCCAACACTCATAAACCAACAATCACATCTCCCAAGGAAAATGTACATCATGAGTAATTAAATACTCACACATAGTAACATTTAAAGGTTTAAAGGTACAATTACAAAAGCAAGACCAAAACATTTTCAAAAGAGGATTTTATAATAAAATCACTTCAAATCAAAATTTGATATCTAAGGTTACTCCCACAGATATGGTTATAAAGAAGTGACAAAAAAATAATCTTCTTATCTAGAGCTTTTCATTATTAAACTAATTATGGATGTAAAACAATGCACTAATGTTGCAGTTACGTGCTGACAAGAAGCTAATATATGAAACCTATCTCTTCTCATATATTTTGGGTATGATATACATGTCAAATAAGCTACATAAACAAATCATTGCATAGTATCTCTCACATTATTGATCACTATTTGTCTTAAATCATGTTTAACACTATTTTAAATTGATCTAACTTTAGAGCAATATAATACAATTCTTGGAATATAATGGAAAATACTAATGGGAGATACACTCAACACTAATTATGATTCTCTAACATTTCAGCAAGATAGTGTAATGATCACCATTTTAAAGGAGAACATGATCACAACACAAGAACACAAAACATGGCATACTCAATAAAGGACATCTAATACAGTTGTGAATGATATGTATCATAAAACACCTATGATACAATATAATGGATTATCACAAAATGAATAAGGTGGATATACCTTTTATGCAAGGACTCCATGGGAGGTTTCCTCAAATCAAGTTATTGGTTAGATACTTGCACATTACTTTATACATATCTTCTTAGATTTTACTTCTTTGTTACTTCTTCTATCCCAAATTTAAAGCATCTTTATAGCTCTTGGATTTATTTCCACTTTGGGTACTTGCCCTCTTAAATTTTCAAAATGATTTGAACAATCCAAAACACCTATCTTGCAATGCTTTCAAGGTTTATTCTTTATGGCAATCCAAATGCTTACTATTGCATACCTATCATACTATGATTTCATATCCACTTACATGACCATATATATCCACTCTTACATTCTCTAAGCACAAACATAGTCTCTTTCCCATTAGGGGCATGATCACTCTTATCTATATCAATCATTTATGTTACATTGTTATGACTCTTTTCCATATACATTGGGAGCATATTGTTTGCCCTCCTCCTTGCCATATTATGCTTTAGCACCTTATTGCAATTTTCCCCCCATTTCTTCTCTTTTCAAAGCCTTGATTCTTAACACTTTTCAAATTTTTATAGTTCAAATATGGAAAAACTTAAAAAATAAATCATATATGTTGAAAATTTGGAAAAAAAAAATTCAAAAATTCAAAATCAAGACCTTAAAAGCATTTCAAATATTGTTATCTCGCTTATTTTCATATGTTATTTATTTCTTGTTAAATAGATAACATATTTAAGTTTTCAATACACAATGATTTTTTATGAGGTATGTGAGTAGGATTTAAGACTTAATATATTACATGGTTTTTCAATGTTGGGTTTCCCTTTTACCCAATAACCTTGCTAAGCTAGGGGCATCACTTTATTCTTTGTGAACACTTCAATAGTCTGTATCTTTTTACAACCTTTCTACCATGTTGAGCTATATATCATATGAATGTTTTGATAATCACTCATACTTTACATTATGTTACATGGACATGCTATTTTCTAAAAATGACATTGATACATATGGTTGATGTAGACTAGTATCATTTGCTCTATGCTTCTTTTATATTCTTTCTTTAATACATAATGAGTTAAGACTTGTTTGCTTATTGTGTGTGTCCCTTGGCCTTATATGTTTATGTGACATTCACATGTCCCTTATATGTGGCATATAGGCCATATGTGACATTTATACAAACTATGTGACATTACTTGTGTGTTCGTTGCTTGTTATTGTGGTTCCATGATTTATATCATGCATTACTTCTATTCTCTACTCTTACTTTGGTGCCATGATATATATCATGTATATGTTGCTTATATTTTATATCTATCTAACACATGTTTAATATGAAATTCAATGATATATTCAATACTATAATGCAATACAATTCAAATGTTTATATGTTAATACATAATTACATATTTCACAAACTATAGAGTTATCTTTGGAGATTAGTGACTTGTAGGTTACGTCTCTCATCTCAAAAGGGGGGACATAAAAATGGGCTTGTATTAATAAATCTAGGTCCTCATGAGCAATAAGTTCCAGATTTATGACATTTTATAGTGTTCAAAATTATAACACAATTCATAATTTTTCAGATTATGGGGGAATGTCACATGCATGTGCACTCATTCCTATAGTTACTTCAATACATATCACATATACTTGATGCATATGCATGGGCATGCACAAAATAATTATAGGTTTCAAATAATTACAAATTTAGTTGGCACTCAATATCAATTCAATATAGATACAAGGGTCATGATATTCATTCATGTTCATGTTTCTACATGGAAATGTCAAAGTTTAAAAGTTACAAACTTCAAAAGTTTCAAAGTGCAAAGTTCCAAATAGAATTTAGATCCGTCTGTAGTGATGTGATTCATCTTAATTTTTCAAGTGGGCCACGTTAGAGTCTAATGAGACGCAATGTCTATGGTTTCACTTTTTACATTGTAGTAAGTCACATTTGTTGTTTCCACTTTTCAATTATTTTATAAAGTACTCTACATATTCAAATGAGAGTTGGAGCATGATATATTTACAACTCAAGGGCTTTCATTGATTTTCAAATTGAGATTTGATCATGTTCAATTTATTACAGGTTCAACATTCTTCCAAATGCCTGAACAAGGGAGACACATTCTTCTCCATTTTTAAGTTACAAGGCAATTAGATTATATGTTCTTTTAGGTGTATTTTTTACTTGCTCTCTTTTCAAATCTCAAATTTAAAATTTTATATTTTTAGATTTCAAATATGGAAACATATCTACTTTTAGTGGCAGTGTTGTAAGTTTTGCATTGAGGCATATTGCATAATCAAACTTCACATTAAAAAATAAAGTGTGTATACACACTTGCATTCACATCTCCTTTACTTTATTAATTTCACTTCATTGCATCACTAGAATAAAGGGGGTGAGGTAGCAGAGGGGCACAGGGGGGAATGGGAGGTGGTGGAGTTGGGGGAGATGTAGACACTCAAATTTAATCATCAAGTGCTTGATAATGTTTAATCAGGGGCTTGACAATGTTTAATCTTGACATCCTTACCTTTCTTGGCCTATTCACCATTCCACTAACTTAAAATCTATATGAAAACCTTCAATATTATACTTATTTCCTTGAAAATAATAAAAACATCATTCGTGCATCCCTCCTATCAACCAGATTCAAATAGTCTCTATCATTTTGGAATAAGACTGTGCCAGACAAACATGACTACAGTGTGGCCTCATCCACTAGTATGACCTTGTCTCCCACTCTCCAATGGTAACATTCAAATCTGAGACATTTCATATTACCCCTACCATGTTTTTAACAAGGTTGGTTAACATAAATATTCTAAATATTCATCTATATAAGGACATCAAGGCTTTTCAAAATACATCTAACAATCACTTAGAAATTCTACTGCACACTAAGTAAAAGAGCACTATTCTTTCTAATTCCAATTTAATTTTATTCTAATAGTCATATGTCAAACATGAAGTCATTTAATTTTGGTTCAAGGGAACTCATTATCAAGAATTCGAGTCAATCTATCATTACATTTATATAGTAAAGATCAATATTCACTTAGTCACCCAAGGAGGGAGAACTAAATCACCCCAAGGCCCTTTTGGGCTATGTAAGCAACACTCAAATTACGTAAAGTTTTTTAAGGATAGCTTAGTTATTCCACTTTTATGATTCCCCCTTTTATATTTGATCTTCATTTGGTTTATTGTGCAGGAGCTAGGGTTTGGATTTTATAAGTCTTTAACATGGCATATCAGGACACAAACAATCAAAAAAACCTCGCAAACAACCAAAAGTACCCATATCAAAAAATTAATCATACACTCAACCAGGATGTGACCACAGTCAATAAACCATGCCATAGTGTGGCCCTATCCTACTAGTGTGGCCTCATCTTAACACAATTTTAGCTAGTTTTTATCAAGAAACATCCTACACAATTAGCTATAAATAAGATCCAAGCTAGGTTTGCATTTTTTTTTATCAATTTACTATTTATAGCTCATTTCTAATTTTATAAATTAATATATGGTACATTTAATTTATGCATATTCTGTAACCTAAACTAATTTTCAATAGTTTATTTGTTAATAGCATTTAATTGTTAAATAAAAAATAAACTTATAAACAAAACCTCATTCTCTGATGCTTCTACCTATTTGATAATTGGCAACCACAAGTCATAATTGTTTTTCTTTTTTTTATTGAGTAGACATGGATATCCTATTGATCCTTCCTCGTACATCCTTACTGTTGAAGCTCTTTGTTAAAAAGGTCTCATTGAAGGGATTAACTTAAATGGTCAATGAATCCAACTTATTAATAGTCAATTTGCAGATGACTCTTTCCTCACACTTATAGAGAATGAGGATTGTTTTTATGAAGCCATGTCATGATAGGACACCTTCTGCAAAGGTTCAAGTCATAGCATACATTGGAAGGAAATCCAATGTCATTGGTAAAGTATGATTGATTTACTTGATTAGTTTGATAATTTCTATTGGAAGTTAATTAAGTGTGTAGAGGTGTTTAAATTCCTTAGCATCCCCTTTTCCTTATATAATTTTGCCTCTATGCTTTGGAAATATTTTAGATAAGATTTATAAGAAAATTTCTTAAAGGATCTCCAAAATTTTATCACTTGTTGGAAAATTTCAATTTGATGGAAAAGTGTTAGTTGCTACACATGGCTATTATTTCTCTTGTTGGGCGTTATTTAAGGAAGCCTATGACAGAGTGGACAGGTTCTTAAGGGATTTATTATGGGCCAAATCCAAAGAGACACGGTGTTTCCATCAAATGGCATGAGATATTTGTTGCTTTTTTCAAGATAAGGGAGGGATGGACATCATAGACTTACATTGACAAATCACTTCTATTTGTGATAAATATGTTGTGCAAGTTGTAGAGTGTTTTGAAGCGTTGATTTTTTTATGGGTGCTCCTTATGGAAAGAAGGTTTGGAAGAAGCTATGATTTCAAATTTTAATTATCATCTCAAATTTGGTTAAAATAGAGGGTATTTTTGTTGCTAGAAGCATTCAGAAAGCTTTGGAAATGGTCAAACCTTTTCTAATATGTGTGAGAGATGGATTTTTTAACGGGCTATCCTTAAATGATCATAATATTTAGTAGTCCCTAATAGTTGGTGATGACTACCTCCCTCTTACAGAATTACTAGGGATTAAAGATCCTTGGATCTTTAGAAAAGTCATATGTACCACAAGGGTTGCAGTAACTTCTAGAGATTAGATCCCTTAGCATAGTATGTAAAGGAAGTTCAAACGTATTTATTATATTTACCTTCATTTCTTAAGATTTAAGAACTTGTGTTAGATGTTATGCTCCAAAAGTTTGGGCTTCAACCACTCATAGCTTGGTGGAGGGATTCATGATGGAATTGCGACACTCCATTTCAAAATTACACCCCCAGGCTCTTGTACTAAATTTTAAGCCTTTCCTTTTAACTTTTGATAAACTTAAATGCTAGTAGAGTCTTAGTTGATATAGCCCATTTGTAGCCTTAAAACTTTTAAGTTATGATTGCATTCGTTTGAACAAATTGTGAATACCAACCAACCATCTTTTTATTATAAATTATAATTATACTTTATTACATATTTTTAAATAAATAAAATATCATGACAGCTTCCAATTAAAAATGAATTAAAAACACTAGCAACATTTTATACGATATTTATAATAACATTTCATGTACAAACGTGATGTGCATAACACTGGAAAAAAGAGGGATAGGAAATATCATGTCCCTTGTTCAAATTTTGTTGTGTATAATGGTCAAGATGGATGGGTGGTGTCGAATCCACCATCAAGGAAGCCTTTAACTTGGACTAATTCTCCTACTGATAGAGAGGGAGTGCACCTATTTATTGATAAATCAATCAAGTCCCCCTATCTATATTTGGGGCCTCACCCTAACCTCACCCTCCAAAAAGATATATAGGGGCGATCGTTATCCATTTATAATGTATAACCAACCCAATCAAGGTTCCTTGGTCGTCATCTACTTGAACTTGAACTTGTTCGGTCCCTATCCATGTACAACCAACTTAATCGACTCAACCTCAACCTAATACCAAGATATCACCCATTGCATCACATACATAATAGGATTTAATAGTACAATGGTAAAAGACTCTTGTAGTATCCACACTATATGTAGTGAAGATGATCCAACTCGTTTGCCTCTTGTATTGTGACTTATACTTGATGTAATAACATATTTTTTTTGGTGTCTTGATTGTTTTAATGGTATATGTTAAAACGTTTTTATATTTTTGACCCATAAATATCAACCAACCACTTTTTTATTGTAATTCACTAAATGTACTTTATATTATTTAATTAATTGATATAATGAGATGTGTTTCGATTAAAAATAATTCCATCATATGAAAATGTTAAATAAAACACCATATACAACTTTATTGAGAACCTTGGCGAAGGTATTAAAGATCTAAAACCTCCACAATTCCTATTATAAGAAATAGAGTAGATCCATACATATTCTTATTATATATTAAAAAAAACATTTCATATAATAATTAATGCATGGGTAAATAACGACAAGTAATGAGAAAAAAGGGAGAGGCTAATGCAAAAACTTAGGACCATATTGAATGCTACCCGTCCATATCCCCGCATGATGAGAGTGGTTGACCAGACATATTAAACATGTATATAATAATAATAGTAAAACATTTCCATGAAACATAGGTAGTGTGACCAACGTATGAGTGAGTATTAAATAATGATAAGATAAGCTCCGCCCATTTTTTATATAATGTCGATAAGTGAGCGAGAAACATTTGGCTTCATAGGGAGACGTCATAATAAGCACGTGAGCTTTTTATTTAATTTTTAAATGGAAATAAATGTTGATACGCCCATGCGATGTACTTATCAAACCTAATGTCAACGCGTGGTGTGTTGTTTGTTTATTGCTGGGTTTTCAAGTCGTATGGAATGGAATGGAATCTATCCACTCCATGCCCACCTTTCATGCATGTTAATTTCATCAATCCATCCGCGGATTTTTTAGATGTTTACCCTTTTTTTAAACAAAATTTTAGGCGCAAATCAAGTAATTTCAAAACATAATTTACCATTGAAACGCATTACTATTATTAATATTCATTAAAAACATAACAATATAAAAGATGGTTATACAATCCATATTTTATGTCAGAAAAAGATATCAACTCAAAATTATATAAAATATTGGTAAACCATAGGGGTTAGAAACCAAGATAGTTGAAAACATCAGAATAAATTGTAAATTATTAGGCATAGGCCACAACCCTAAAAGGAGGAGGTGGTAGATCATTCTAGAGAAACTTGGCACTCCAAGCAAAAAGCTCAGTGAAAGGAGGATCAAGTGCCACCAACCACCCTAATCAAGGTTTCAGAACCAAAGAAACAATAATGCCCTAAACCAGGTGGTCGGTGAACAACACTACTTGTCAAACCACTTTTCTACACATGTAAGCGCCACCAAGACGGGCCAACGACAAATTTCCCTCAAGGCGGTAGCAGACTCTGTGAAATAGGAATTTGACTCAAGAGAGGATGGTTAGTATCGTGTTAGTTCCAAAATGAAAACAAAATGAAAGAAACACACGAACTAGCATAACATCTGTAGGCCTAGACACTAAGGAGAGCTTAATAACAAACATACATATGAAAACAACAACTAAAATGCAAAAGAAAACATTTCTTCACCTTCCTTGAATGCTCCAAATGGCTTGTTCAAGTGGCCCGCTTGGTTTGTGCTCAATGAGTCTTCATTAAAGGAGGCTTGGCTATCTCCTCTTCTCCTTGACACCTTTGTGATGGCTTTTGCTTTGACTTGGATCGACAATTGGCTTGAAATATTAATTTGCATGAAACTTTGGAATCAAATCAACATTATAACTTTGCATTATTCAAACTTAAAATTCAATAGGCAAGGCCTCCTATTTATAGATTTTGCAAAATGGTCATAATGAACCTGAACCGTCCATCTCAAGATGAAGATGTGTGGTTAAGAATCCATTCAATTTTTGAAGCAAAAATCAATAAATGCCTTCATAAATATTTGGAATAGAGAGGTAATATAGAGGCATGGAGGGTCTTAATGAGGCATGGGGTGGCTTAATCTTGATATTTTATGCATTTATGACCTAGGGATGCCTTCCCAAAAAATGATGTCATTTGATGATGCAGATATTCAATATTTATTTTCAAAAAGATCCAAAGAATTCTAAATTAGGCTCATGATTTGAATTAACATGATTAGTCAATTTGGTGCAAACTTTGGCTCTTTGGTGTACAAATTAATCAAATTGGTCAGAATGTCCTGTTATTTGCTCGAAATTTGACTGGATTGGAATTGAAAGTCGATGCTAGATGCGTTGGAACCGTTATCTCATTTAGGATGTTGCCAACGTAAAATAACAAAGGCACGTGTCTTGTGTAAGAAATTTAATAGAAAGGAGCAATCCAGAGCACCCAAGTATGAAATTGGCATTTTGACTCGAAATGATCTAATCAAAGTTAGTTGCTTTATAAATTACATTGCCCCATTTAATGATACCCTGGCTAAAATTGGCACTTAAATATACCAATTTCAAATCTTTTAATGTGTTTTAGGCCAAATTGTGCACTTTGGTAGAAATTGGTCAAAAGTTTAGTTGGAGGTTAGCGGTGGCCAGTTTTAGGTGTCTACAGTTTGCCCCTATTTGGGAAGGCATTACAAGCTATAAGCACAGTAACGTCTTCTCAAAAAATGAAAAGGTCATGTATGCTTATAACTTCAATGACAATTAATGAATTGTATGATGCCCCCTCGAGGGAATGGTTGGCACAAGTAGGTCAACAAACGGTCCCTTGAAAAGAAAGAAGCAAAACGAAGGAACCAAAGAAAGAAAGATGATGGGGTGAAAACACAATGAGTTTGAAAAAGTAGTCCAAAATCACTGAGAATGTAAGTGGGATGGTGTATAATGGCTTGCCCAAAGGTGGTTATAAGCATTGTACCCCAATAGTGACAACGTGGTATGATAACATAATGATTTGATCAAACACTGTTATAATCATTGAAAAGATGAAGTTGCCCCAGTTAGGACAGACAAACAAGATAACGACATGCCCCTATTTGGGTAAAAAGAAAGTAAATTTGGTGAGAACATAATGATTTATCCAAAGATGATTATAATCATTGAGAGATGCAAGTGGGACTGTGTACAATGATTTGCCCATAGGCGGTTATAATCATTGTACCCCGATTATGGCAAACATGATTAATTTGGCCAATGATTGAAGACATGATGATGATAGCCTGATACAGAGGATGATGATGAATTGGAACAACCTATTAGTAGGGAGATGCTTGTCTGAACTAACAAATATTAAAATTTGTTCGTTATTTAATTACTCTGTTTGGGATATGATTGTGATGCCGGTGACGAGGAGATGTTGATACCACCATTGCTAAATAGACTTATTAAAGTTGTTTTTTGTTGTCGCATATGACAGTAAGCATCATGGTAGATCATCATGAGGACTTGGCCAAAATATGCATGAGAATGGACTCCTGAGATCCAATACTCAAAGGAAAAACAATGCACCAATGATAAAAATCATGATGACAATGTAAACATATGAATATGGATGGATTCAAGTATAAATGTGCAAGGAATCACCCAATAAACACACAGACTGAATCAAGGTAAAAGTGTTGAAAGTAAACAAACAGACACACAAACAAACAAATAAGTAGAAACAAACAAATAAACAACTCAATATAAACCATACTAATATTGCCCTTAGAAAATAGGTGACAACTTAACAAACTAACAAAATAGAGGAATAAAAGAAAAGGAAGGGGGTGGTTGAGCTGACTCCATATACACTAGGCAAGTAGATGCTACCTACATAGTTCCATGGATGTAATATCTAATAAAAACATCAAGCCAAATGTAGTTCTCCCAGAAAATAGAAAGAAAATGATTTTTGATGAAAACAAACATAATGGACGTGATAGAATAATATGAATGGTCTTGAAAAATGGCAAATGCATGGGAGAAAAGGCCAAAAAGTATGAGAAAATGAAGTGACAAGTGAGTTACTTGTAACTTAGTAAGGGTTCCTAAAATCCTTAAGATAAAGAAGTGGTCAATGTTTTTCGTTTTTTCTAACAGTTTTATAAATGTTTTTAGAATTTTAGAGTATCTCAACTCGATCGAGAATGACAAGACACTAAATGGCTCAAGCTCACAAAATGATGAGAGCGTTGCTTAGGTTACTCACAAAATGGCGAGAGCGTGGCTCAGGTTGCTCACAAAATGATGAGAGCATGGCTTAAGTTGCTCGCAAAATGATGAGAGCGTGGCTAGAAAAGGTGACTGAGCTGATCTCAACAAGTATCGAATATTACTTACATAATCCTAGAGTAGGACCTCAAGTCACTATAGTTCCACCTTATAATGGAGAAATTCAACTAGTGTAACAGTCAATTCAAACAAAATATGCACAATTGGTATAAGGCATAGTACGATATAGAGAATGGCTAGTTGGTACGGTCAAGGCATAATAAACAAGTATTACCCCTAGTTTGTCCATAGGCGATTATAACTAGGATACAATGTCATAGGTCACTGAGACTAATTTTCCCATAGACGGTTATAATTAGGATCAAGACAATGAGAGAGAATAAAATAAGAAATGAAGGATGCAACTGCCAAATGTTTGTCATACTACTCCAAAATACTGCCTCTATTTGAAATGTATAAAATAATTGCTAAAACTAAATCTAAATGCTCTTGTTGAAAGTGGTGATGTAACTAAATATAATAGAACTAAGGTCATAGGGTCAGGTAGGGAGGGAAAAAATGAACTTGGTTGACGGGGAAGGTATGGTAAAATAGACATGTGATATGAAAAGTGATAGGTTGGTAGAATGATAGATTGGTAAAAAAGTATCATATAAAGAAGATTAACAAAATGATACAACTTGAAATGGTCCTTATAGATAATACATCAGGTCACTAAAATGTAGTACCACTTGAGGTGGATAATGTTCATCAGCTCATCAAGTTCATGGCCGTCTGGTGTGGCAAGCCTGTATCCTCCGATTCCAAAATTTGTTGTAATGATGAAAGGACCAACCCAATTGGGTTTGATCTTACCTTTATGCTTTTTTTTGGTCGTGGTATTCTTTTAGTTTTCTTTAAGAAAAAGATCATCAAGTTCAAATTTTCTATGTTTCACGTGTTGATTGTAGTGGCCTCAAAGTTGATTCTGACAGGCTTGGATATTGTTCACTACATCTATGCATTTCTCATCAAGTAACTCTAGTTCTTTCAAGTGAGCTACTCGATAATCATTGTCATCTAGGACATGATTAAAAGAGATGCGTAGAGATGTAACTCAACCTCAATGGGAAGGATGGATTCTATATCATAAATAAGTGAATATAGAGTGGTTCTTGTGGGTGTATGATGATTGTTACGGTATGCCCAAATGACACAAAATATCTGAAAGTGCCAATCATGATCGGTATCATTGACAATATTTTTGAGAATTTTTACAATGGTTTTGTTCGATGCTTCGACCTGGCCATTACCTTGAGGGTAATATGACATAGAAAAATGTTGTGTGATGTTGTATTTGGCACATAGCTTGTTGACATCCTTGTTCTTAAATGATCCTATATTATCAGATATAATATCAGAGGGGATACCATAGTGGCAAATGAGATGGTTGAAGATGAACTTGGAAATTTGCTTTCCAGTCACGTAAGTGATGTGTATAGCTTCAATCCACTTAGTGAAATATTCGGTGGTGGTAAGGATATGTTTATGGCCATCAGACGAGGTGGGATTGATCTTCCCAATGAGGTCAAGGCCCCATGTAGTAAATAACCATGGTGTCAACATTGGTTTCAGAGTCTTTGCTGGGGCATAAATCAAATTAACATATCATTGACATTTGTCACACTTCTTTACATATGCAGTCACATCTGCATCCATCATGGGCCAATAATAACCAGTACATAAGAGCTTTTTAGACAAGATGACCTCGTTGGTGTGGGCTCCATATACTCCTTTGAGTTCCTCTCATAATACTAGCATAGATTCTGCCAAAGTTAAATAATGAAGCAAAGTTTCATCAAAACTATGGTAGTAAAGGGTGGATCCAAGTAAGGTATAACAAGTGGCTTGGCAGATGGAGGATTTGGTTTGTTTTTGGAAGAGGTCAAGTGGTAAATCTTGGTCATTAAGGTAGTTTTAAAGGTTTGAGTACTAGATAGAACTAGGACCAATAATATCGCAAATCATCACGACGATTGAAGGCTCATGAGATGGTGCTAGCAAGTTCTTAACAAGGAATTGATATTCTTTAGCTATGTCTATTTGTTGAATCAAAGATCTAATAGTGGCCATAACATCTGTAATTTTATTACTAACCCTTGGTATATGATCAAATTGAATGTCAGTAATATGTTGTTTGAGAGTGTCGACCATGACTTTATATAGAACCAACTTATCATATTTGGTCTAAAAATGGTCTATAACCTGATTGATGATTAACTGAGAATCACCATAAACCTTGAGATGAGATACATTCCATTATACCACTTGGTGAAGCCTTATAACAAGTGCTTCATATTTGGCCATGTTATTGGTACAAAGAAAATTGATCTTGAATTATTTAAGGATTAGATCCCCTTATGGTGTAATAAATAAAAGGCCTACCCTTGATCCATGTGCCACAAATGATCCATCAAAATACATATTCCAATGTTGGTCCTTAAGAGGTGTGTCCATGATGTTAATTATGGATTCATCGAGAAATTGGAATGTGAGTGGCTCTATGTCTGCAAGGGGTGCCTCAACAAGCTGATTTGCAAGGACTTACCCCTTAATAGATTTTTGATTGACGTATTCGATGCCAAACTCACTTGGGAGCATGATCCACTTGGCCATGTAACCTTGTAAATATATTTTAGATAATAGATACTTGAGTGGATTTACTTTTGAAATAACCATGGTCTTATTATTTAACATGTAATGGTGCAAATTCTGAGCTGTGAAGACCATGGCTAAATAGGCTTTTTATACAAACGTATAATTATGTTCATACACAACCAATGTATGACTTAAATATTACACAACATGCTCTTTTCCATTTTCATCATGCTGAGCCAAAAGTGCCCCCAAGGCATTGTCAATAGCTTATAGATACAACAAGAATGTCTTTCCTAGCATAGAAGGCAACAAAACATGGAGATTCACTAGATAGTCTTTGATTTGTTGAAAAGTTGTTTGGAAATCATCATCTAAGTGAAATGTGACTCCCTTATTTAGAATATGCATAAAAGGATGATATTTTTTGGCTAATTGAGATATGAAGTGTCAGATAGATTGGATCTTACCCTATAAACTATAGAGCTACTTCAAAGTAGTTGGTGGTTTCATCTCTGTTATAACTTGGAATTTGGTTGGATCAAATTCAATACCTAAATGAGACATGATGAAGCCAAGTAATTTGCCTGATGTTACTCCAAATACACATTTCTTTGGATTTAGTTGGACTTTGTACTCACACAGTCTTTCAAATATTCTACGTAGCACTGCTAAATGGTCAGCCCTAGTTTTTTATTTGCCTATTATGTTGTCAACGTAGTCTTCAACAATATCATGCATCATATCATGGAATATGATGGTCATGTCTCTTTGATATGTTGCTTCAAACTTATTAAGAGCAAATGACATTACTTGATTACATAATGTGCTCCATGGAGTGGTGAATGTTATCTTATGTTGGTCTTCTGATGCTATTCTGATCTGGTTGTATCTTAAAAAGACATCCATGAGTGAAAGCATATCATAACCCATCATGGAGTCGATGATCATGTCAATATTAGGTAATGGAAAGTCATCCTTAGGGAAAAATTTCTTTATGTTTAAAAAATTAGTACAAATTCTAATTCCTTCAGGGTTTTTACTATTAGGTACAACATTGGATATCCATTCTGAGTAGTCAGTGGATCGAATACATCCTACTTTTAAGACTTTTTCTAACTCTTTCTTTACCAATACAATAATGCTAGGGTGCATCTTATGTAGCTTTTTTTTTACTGGTTTGGCATTAGGATTAACCACAAGGTGGTGCAAAACCAAGGTTGGGTCCAAACCTGGCATGTCAGAATATGGCCATGCAAAAATATCTACAAACTCCCTTAAAAGGGCTGTAAGGAATTCATGTTCTTTCTCCATAAGGGAAACACCTAGATTGATCAACTTTGGGTCACCCAAGGACCCAATGTTAAACTTTGTCATATCTTCCACTAAAAGGGTTGAACCGTCTTCAAGGATAGTGGGCAAAGATTTGAACTGGCTAGCTATATTAGAGTCCTCTGCTAGGACTGGATCTTCAAGCTCCCCCAGGCATGATAAATTAGAGTTCCTTAATGGAAAGTTTGGCCATGTAACATAAAATATTGGAAACTCCTGAATGATTCGATCAAAAGCTTGTTATTCTTCAAAACTGAACTCAAACTCATAGACAAGTTTGTCATTAGTGGTTCCTAAGCTATGGTTGAAGAAGGTTGAACACCTTCATCTAATGGTGCCTGAAACAGGTTTTTACCACTAGACTAGCCTTTTTCTTTACTTTTACCTTGGTAAAAATGTGCCTCAAAGAGGTTTTCACTTTGGGACCTCGAAGTTTTAATTATTTACTTTTGGTTAAGGGTGTTCACCCACTCTCCAAAATATGTTACAGGATCCAACTTGATTGAGAACCTTGATTTATGGTCCCCCAATGGAACATTGTCTCTAAAGCCTAGAATATCAATTGAGGATAATACAATGGCAGTGGGTTATGACGAATGACTGGGGTAAGGGTATGAATGGAATGAGGGTTAAATAGGTTGGTTTCAACTAGGTCATCAAAAAGTCTATGAGCGAACTCTGCTTCATTGTCAACATATTCATCACTAGTGGATGGTGATGGAACATGAGTAAGGTATATAGAATCACCCCTAGGTAGTTTAAATCCAAGTCCATAGGGTCTTTTGTATTTGGTCATGGAAATTGGCTCAAGTGTTCTTTATTGATTAGGTTTGAGGCCTCCTCTTTCATAGTCTTAATTCTCCATGATCCTATTGGGAATAGGATACTTTGCACCCTTATAACAATTAACTTGGTTGTCATTATATAACCATGATTCATCTCCCTTGAGAGGGTTTGGTTCGAGGCTAGATGTTGGTACAAACATGATAGGTCCTTTATTTTTGCTCTTTTATTGCCATTTTGAATGAAGTGACTTATCTTTAGGTCTTCCAAAGGACTTTGGATTCTATGGAAGGTTTGCAATATGAAAGGTATCATGGGTCACATACTCCCCTGGGCCATTAGGTGAGATAGTAAAATGATTGGATACTTCAGGAGGTGGCATGTGGGAATGGGAATCAAGGGTATTATGATCAATGTAGTTGTCCTTTGATGGATCAAGAAGTATTGCTTTTCCCTTATACTGATTGGCCATTGGATTCATGCTGAAGCGATAGTTATAACTCTTGAACTCGGCCTCTAGGTGCTTGAAATGCTCATACAAATGCAAATCTCTTGGTATACAAACTTCCATCCTTTAATGGGAGAACTTGATACATTGATGCAATGTTGATGGGACTTCACGAATTTCATGTAACCAAGATCTTCCCAAAAGCATATTATATGATAAATTGAGATTGAGCGCATGGCAAAGTGTATCATGGGTCAAAGTCCCAAGGATAACTGGTAAACAAATGGTGTCCTATTATTCTCTTTCATCATTATTGTAGGATTTGATGGTAATTGTCTCTACTTAAAGATCTGCCATTATGTACACGAGAATTTTGATGAGCTTAAGAGATACTATGTTTAGACCTAATCCATTATCTATAAGGACACGCTCCACTTTATGTTATTTTATACAAACTTATATGTATAATGGTTTATTATGCAATGGGCCAAGGGATGACATATCGCTTTGGTTGAAAGTGACTTGTTGGGCTGGAGCTAGGTGTTCAACCAAAGCTTGGAATTTATCAGGGGATATGTCACTTGAAATAATGGATTGACTCAAGAATTCATTTAAAATGTTTTTATGGATTGTTGACATATGTAACAAATCTAAAATGGAGATTTATGTGGGCATCTTTTGTAATTGTTGCACAATATCAAACTTTTTGTCTTGGACAATGTTAAATGATTTATTTTGAGGTTTAATGGTTAGCCAGATAATAGGTGAAGTCATAGATGGATGTGGGCCTAGGATAGTAATTTTTGACCTCCAAGTTGTGATTGCACAATCATGATTGAATACAAGACCATGATTTCTAATAAATGATGGTGATGGTGTGGGACTAGATATGACAAGTCTTGATTGCTAGTGCACTGGTGTGTGGTCACAAGGCAAGGTCAAGTTATCGATATAATGTCCAATAGTGGGAATCCCTATTTGCTAGTTCACTCGTGAGCGGTCCCAGGTCAGAGAAGGATTGTTGAAGTGATTGGATTGGTTTGGTATGGTTATCAATGGTCTTGTTTGATTAAAATTTTGTTTAGGATTAATGCAAATGGTATTAATGCTACCCACTACAATATGGCCTACAACTCTATTATAGTCATATACAACTGTATGTTAGGTTTATTGGTTTTTACCATTATAACCTTAGTTATATCCATTATTCTAGTGTTTTTGGATCTATTGTTGGTTCTTTTGATTCTATTGGTTCAACCTTTGATTTTGATACTGTTGATTTTGTTGTTGCACTGGCCGATGTTGTTGTTGTTGTTGCCATTGTTGTTGTTGTTGGTTGTTATGTTGGGGAAAAGGGTTTTGATAAATCCCAAGAGTCTGATTGGAGGTAGAAGCACCACCATTCAATGTGATCTCCCTATTATCTAACATATTCTCAATCAAATGCTTTATTTGCACATATCTTTATAAATTATGCGTATTGACTCGATGATATTCACAGAATTCATTTTCATGGTACCAATCAGGATAAGGAATGCCTTACGAATAATGTTTTGGTATAGGCTAACTAATCAAATTAGAGGCAATAAGTTTATGAAACATAGATTCAATAGGCTTTCCAAGGTCACTAAAAACATGTTAAGTAGGTACTATTCTCCTTGGAGGAGGAACTTGCAATGGAAAAGGTGGTTGCATTTATTAAACAGGCCCAGGCTATTGTGCTTGGTGTGTTGGCTAAAGAGGTTATCAAGTAGGAGTCAGTTTAAAGGGTGGTGCATGCTAGGTATATGGTGTTTACACAATTTGGACATGGCATGACTTGGTTACTCTATTTCCCACAACATTCTTATTATAGTTAAATTGCTTTGGTCTATCTTGGTTATTGGCCTATGCTGGTTGTGATACTTGCATTTGGAATTGATTTTGATTTTGGCCACTTCCTTGATTAGTACCTTGATTCTGATTAGTTGAAGTGAGCTTGATGATTCCTTTATTAATAAGGGTTTGCTCAATCAACAAATCTTTATCAATGATCTCTTTGAAAGTATGCACACATTGTAGTTCCAAATGATAAGCTATCTCACTATGCAATTTTTTAGTAAACACAATGGCTAATTGTTTATCTAGTAAACTATGGGTGAATCAACTTGCAAAGGCTCTCTCTCACTATAGATAACTCACAAAACTCTCATTGGCATTTTGTTTTACTTGCATCAAGTTAACCAATGAAATCTCATGTTCAAGATTGTAGGAAAAGTGCTGCACAAATTTTTTTGAAAGGTCATGAAAATCTATTATTGAATTCTTGGGGAACTTTAAAAACCACTCCAAGGCTTGTCCTGATAGACTCCTTAGGAACAACAATAAAAGGTATATGTCACTATATGCCATTCGCTGACATGTGATAAAGAATTCCATTAAATGGGCTTTGGGGTCACCTTTCCTCTTGTATTTATCAAACTTTGGGGGCTCATATCTTGGAGGAAATGGAATCTATAAGTAGTCCATGTTAAAAGGATAAGAACACACATCATCCAACTTAAACTTTTTACCCTGTTTCCTAGCTTGGATGATAATGATTGCATCCTTCATCTATTGTAATTCTTGCTCTAGGAAACTTGTGAGAATATTGGCCTGGGTAGACGGTTGGGCAGTCACGAGTGAAGCATTTAGACTGGGGTATAATGGATATATTTTTTGGGGTACAATGGATTGGTTGGGAAATGGACCAAGAATACACACACATGAATTAGGGTTTGATTGTTGGAATTGCACATGTTGCAGTGCAATATTATAGTTAGGGTTGGTTATGAAGTTTTGATGTTGAGGATTTTATGGTTGGGATGAAGGGATATAACTGTACTATTCCTGTTATGGTTAAAAAAGGACATGCTACTGACTAGTCAAACCTTGTTTTTGAGTGGGAACTTTTGAACTAAGACCTTATTTCTGAATGAGTGGCACACTTTGAACAAAAAATAGTTGTTGCCTAGTAGGTACTTGAGTAATATTGGAACCTCTTTATTACATGAATCCCTGTTGGGAAGTGAATGCATGTTGAATATTTGACATCTGTCACTGACCAATATTTATACCTTGTTAGTTAAACATCATTTGGTTTTGAATTAGGATATTAACTTGTGATTGAAGAGGTATGTTTACTACTACCTCACATGGTGAAACATTAGTTGCCCCCTATTGAGGTGGGAACATATTTGGCCTCTATTATATTGGTACACTAGATTGTGCCTGCTATTGTGGAATACCACTTGTCACTTGTTGAGGAGGAGTATGATTCATCATATTTTGTTATTGAGGCATGGCATTGGTTACTAGTTGACTACCTAATCTTGTTGGTTGTGTGCTTGAAGAAGCAACAGGTTGAGGATTAGAAGTAGCTAGTTAATATTGGGATGTAGAAAATCCTACTCCCTGAATTTGAGAACCACTTATGGTGTTAAGTAAAGACACACTTTTTTGGCTAGTTATTTTCATATTAACACCACTTTGGTTTGGATGGGATATTGCTTGCACATTATCCACTATGTTTTAGCCACTATTCTACATAGAAACAGAAGATACTTCTTTGATGGTTGGCATATGAAATAAGTTATCGACTGAAGTATTTTGCATGAATGGGTCTGCACCCTAATTATTTTGAACAATCAACTCTATTAACAATCCAGTTGAGGGGACTAAATCTATGAGAGGCATACTTGACATGGTCATTTAACTAAAATTATGTGCTAGGTTCAAGTAGGTTTGGTATGCTATCTTCATCTATACAAAGTGATCCTCCATGGGGTCCTTGCCTTTGACAAGCATACTAGGGTCCTGATACGTTGTTTGGGCTAGAGCTAAAGTATTATTAGAAGAAGCCTATTGAATATACAATATGTTTTGAGGCATTCTTACTAGACTTGGTAAATTCTCGTGGGGGAAGTCTACCAGAAACTTGGCCTCTAGCCCCTACCTCTATGGCTCTAACCAAAATCTCATCTTTGTTCTCCAATAAATGATGCTCAAATAATAAGGATCATACATGGAAGGTGCATTAATAGAGTATGGTTGTTGAGGAAAAGGTTCTTTAATAGTAGGTACCGTATTCAGGTATTGCTTTATTTGTACTTGATCTTGTTCTAAGTATGGTGGTGTATTAATTGAATAACTAGACAACATATCTTGGTTTTGTGTCCCTATTTGAGTGTTATGAGGGATATAAGGATCCATCTCATAAAAAACATTATTTGCATAGGGATCTTGCACCATTTTTTCTTTCACAACCACATTACTAATCCCTAAATTGTACATGAGTCCACTAGGAGTGTAGGAATACATGTTGGGATCTATAGTGAATGTTTTGCGATAGAAAGAGAAGAGAGTTCTACAAAATCTAAAAAGACAATGTCTAAAAGATGATGTTCAAATTTGGTCTAGATTTATCAAAAAGATGGAAAGGTTTATGCAATGATTTATGATAAAACAAGCTAACATTAAGTATCTAATGTTACATGTCTTATACAAAAAAGATTAAGTTAATGGATCAAAAACCAATATGCCAAACTCTAAGGTTGAAGTGTTTCAAATCAGTCTAATCTAGGAAATAAATCATTGCTAGGTCATTTGGCCAAACATGGTGTTAAAAGCTAGGCTCAAACAAGGCATGTGTTAGGATTCTTGGCCAAATGATGTCAAAATCTAGACTTTAAAATAGATGAGATTTTAATCTAACATATTTGAAAGACTTCTAAAAAAAACTAGGCATTTGACTCTTAGACATGAAATCGATCAAATAAGTATAAGGTATGAAATAAAAGGCACTTTAGAGATAGTTTGTTTTCTTACAAATAATGGTATAAAACTTGGTTCTTTTGATAAATAGGCTAGACAAATGTGGATGGTGTAATTATGCTAGACAAAGATTCACAAACGTATACTCAGATTGGCTTGAAAAATGTGTACAAACTTGAACTCTATGCAAAAAAGTCTATGAAATAATGTTTGAAATGTTTTAGGTAGCATAACAATGCTAGACTACTCAAAAGATGTGAAAAAATATTTGTTTCAAAAACTCTCTAAAGCAAATATGGTTTATCATAAATTTGGTAGCGTAACACTACCTTTCTTAACTCAAATGACATACATACCTTCAATGTTTTGACAATTTATCTAAGGAAAAAAAGTATGTATTCAAATTATCTTGATGGAAATAGGATGGTAACACAAAAATGTTTGGTGCATAGACTCAAAGTGTAAGTGTTTAACACAAAATGACTTAAGTCTACCAAGTGGTGATAATGATTATGAATCTTAAACGACCTTCAACCCAAATTGGAAATTGAACCTAAGTTCCCTCAAGTTTAGTGCAAATGGTGAACCCACTTAACACATCAACCCTATGAAATTATGAAGATGAAATTTCAAATTTAGATTATAAATGAAGGACTTTAAACAATGTTTGATAAAATTCTAGACTCAATTGGACCACATAACTGCACCAAAGTGGATGATATGACTCCAAGTTTTGAGGCAATTTGAACAAGGGAAATTGATGATTCACGTGGACAACATAACACCTCTTTGTTGAAATAAAAATGATGATTATGTGTTTTGGTTTATATCATTTTTTCACACCAAGTTTTGACTCCAAACAAGACTTTAATCTAGGAAAAAACCAACTAATTAATCACTCTTAGTTCTTAAACTGATAAGGTTTCTTGGTGTTATTGAAATCCATCAATATATGTCATTTGAGATAATTTTTTAGTGTTCATCCAAAAATTAAAATGCACATTATATAATAGGGTTTTTACATGCCCCTTCTCTCAAATGACAATACTGTGACATGGACCTTGAGGTGCACCTTGCACCAACGACATTTTTGCAACAAATGGGGATTTATCTAAGATCTACAAGTTTTTGAATGTCTAGATGGATCAATTTCCTAATGAATTTCATGTTACGTTTCAAAAGAAACACATTTAAATTAGGTGTCCATGGCACTTAGATTAGTGAAAAAATGTCTTGTCTTTTTGCAACCACTACATCTATCTCTTGCTCAGTGTAGTGTGATGTCCAAAGTACAGATACATCTCATGTGAAAATCCAACACTAGAAGGTGGTTTAACTGCTCAAACCTTCGATCCTAGTGGGAGTGGTTGAAGTCAATGCTGGGAGATGAAACCCTAGGTCAAAGCTTCCCTATAGAACTTGTGGGAGGTAATGAGGTTCCCTTCATAAGCCAAGCTTGCATAAAAATAAATGACTTAATATAAAGACTTTAGGGTCGTTTCAAGGTCACCCAAACTATTGTGAGTTTTTAGGGAGTAATTTAGATGACATTATTTCTATGCCTTGGACTAGGCATGTTTGCAATAAGGATGACACTTTTGATTCTAAAATTTCCCTGAAGGGGACAGATGGAAGAGCAAACACACAATGTCCCTCTTTTTGCCAATCAAGTTCTAAGTTTAAACAACTATTGAAGACAAAATTTGATAAGTGAGTTCAATTTTAAGCACCAAATGAAATATTAGGTGTGTTTTTTTGACCCCTTGGTCTTAAGTTGTGACTTTGAAAGCACAATTTGTCAAAACATTCATTTAAGCACCCTAGTTTTTTATTAAGTACTGACTTTGAAAGTGTGTTTGGTTAAATGTAATAAAAAAAACTTCTAATCTACTCCCTCAACTTATAAAAACATAATTATAAGGGCCTGTTTGAAGCACTTAAGACTTTGAGCAAACAACATTAAAAATTTCAACTCTCTGTTGCAATCCCACTATTACATAGTCAATATCATTATTTTCCTACAAAATTAAAATTTTAGAACACAATATCGTTATTATGGATTAGTTTAATAGAAAACACAATATCATTATTTTCCTATGAAATTATTGCTAAACAAAATCATTGGCCAAATCATTGATATTGTTGCCCAAGAAATAATATCACTATTTTGGTCGACAATATCATTGCTCATACAAAATTGCTATTACCAGATAGAAAACACAAAATCATTATTCTGTTGATAAAATTGCTATTATCGAATATGAAATCATTGCACAGGGTAACAATATCATTATTTTGAGATAAAATCACTGTTCTAGAGAAATCATTGCGTAGGTGAATGAAATCACTATTCCAATGAATGATATAACTACTCAGGGCTACGAAATCACTTTTTAGCAAATAACAATTTTGTTATAAAATCATTACTATGACAACAATGATATTGCAACAAAGAGCAAAACTGACGTTACCAAGAACAAAAATGCAATTATAAAAAAAATGGAAATTTAACTTAAAATTTCACTCTTTTAACTCCTTCACTCCAAGATTTTGCATAAAATTGGTTACTAAGTTGCTTTAAAGAGCCTTTATGAGCAAATTTGTGGGGCTAGAGTCCCATTGGGTGTGCCATTATGTAAACTATGAATTTGACTCATGAGAGGATGGTTAGTATCACGTTAGTTCTAAAATGAAAACAAAATGAAAGAAACACACTAACTAGCATAACATCTTTAGGCCTAAACACTAAGGGGAGCTTAGTAACAAACATACATATGAAAACAACAACCAAAATGCAAAAGAAAACATTTCTTCACCTTCTTTGAATGCTCCAAATGGCTTGTTGAAGTGGCTTGCTCAGTCTGTGCTCAATGAGTCCTCATCAAAGGAGGCTTGGCTAGTTCCTCTTCTCCTTGGCACCTTTGTGATGGCTTTTGCTTTGACTTGGCTCAACAATTTGGCTTGAAATATTAATTTGCATGAAACTTTGGAATCAATTCAACATTATAACTTTGCATTATTCAAACTTAAAATTCATTAGGCAAGGCCTCCTATTTATAGATATTGCAAAATGGTCAGAATGAACCTGAACCATCCATCTCGAGATGAAGATGTGTGGAATCCATTCAATTTTTGAGGAAAAAATCAATAAATGCCTTCATAAACATTTGGGATAGAGAGGTAATAAAGAGGCATGGAGGGTCTTAATAAGGCATGGGGTGGCTTAATCCTGATATTTTATGCATTTATGGCCTAGGGATGCCTTCCCAAGAAATGATGTCATTTAATGATGCAGATATTCAATATTTATTTCCAAAAATAAATATTCAAAAATATCTATGTGATTCTCAATTAGGCTCATGATTTTAATTAATTAGCTTTAAGCATGATTAGTCATTTTGGTGCAAACTTTGGCTCTTTGGTGCACAAATTAATCAAATTGGTCAGGATGTCTTGTTATTTGCTTGAAATTTGACTGGATTGGAATTGAAAGTCAATGTTAGATGCATTGGAACCATTATCCCATTTAGGATGTTGCCAATATAAAATAACAAAGGCACGTGTCTTGTGCAATAAATTTGATAGAAAAGAGCAATCTAGAGCTCCCAAGTACGAAATTGGCATTTTGACTTGAAATGATCTAATCAAAGTTAGTTGCTTCATAAATTACATTGCCCCATTTAATGATACCCTGGCCAAAATTGTAACTTGAATATATCAATTTGAAATCTTTTAATGTGTTTTAGGCCAAATTGTGCACTTTGGTATAAATTGGTCAAAAGTCTAGTTGGAGGTTATCGATGGCCAATTTTAGGTGTCTACAAACTCCACCCCCTCGATGAGGAAGGGTGGAAAGGTAGTTGCTACTGTGTGAGCGACTTCATCGGCACTAGGGCATGATCTAAGGGGACATGACTCATAGTACAAGAAGCATTCCCCTAGAATTTGAGTAACCCTTATAGGCGTAGGAATTCAAGATCCACCTCTTTTGCTTGAGCTTGTATCTGCATAAAAGTTAGTGAGATAACAAACACCTTGCCATTAACAAAAAAGTGACAAGATGCTTCAGCATTGTTAAACATAACTGAATTCATAACTTTCCATAGTTGAAATAATACTATAGCTCTGAAGAAATTTCATAGAAAATTTATATATGATGACCATTGAGCATTATCCCCAAAGAAAGCCATACACCAAGAGAATGGTTTTGGCTGGAAGCACTGAAAAAGGTTACGAATCTAATGCCACGTAGATTGAGCTTTGGGGTAAGTCCAAAAGAGGTGTTTGAAGTATTTTGGTCGAGAAAAAACATGATACTTGGGTTGAGCAATTCCAATATGTGAATTTTGCTCCCTAAAGGGAAGACCATGATAAACCAAACATCAAAGAAAATAAGTGAGCTTGGGCTCTAGCTTAGCATTCTAAATTCTATGAAGTCTGGTAAGCCAAGTCCTAAGTGAGGAATTCAAATTCCAATGCATCTTCTCATGAATTAATAGAGGAATCTTGGAGAATATTTTTTAACACATGAGTATCACAATTTGATTTCAAATCTTTTTACCAAGCATGTGGAGATTACAATCCCATCTTATGCACCATGACACCGAGCTCCATTTCTTGAATGATCAAAATGGAAGGTAAGTCATAATTTATTATTTTGTATTTGTATTTTAGTAAAGGGAAAGGAACCCAATCACAATAAGAAATAAAATATTTAACATTATGAATACCTTTCTTGAAAAGCCTAAATTTTTTATAACTAGGAATTCTGCTAAGAGGAGACTCGAGTTGGTCCTAACATTGAGACTAGAAAATATTATGGTCATTAAAGGACATATCACTACAAAAAACATCACCCACCCACTTTAAATAGTATTTTATAGTTTCAAAAGCCTTCCAAATGATTTTAACAGTAAAATATCCCTCAATCTTGATGGGAGTAGTGGTAACAATCAAGGTGAGAAACTTAATGTTATTCCAACTAGATTTACCATAAGGTGAACCAGAGGCAATGAAATACCATAGAATAATTTTCCAAGTTTTGTTGACTTCAAATGCTCAGACCACCCATTTAGTACACAACAACACTTTGTTTGTAAATGTCAATAATGTCCATGCCACCTTTTTCATGAAGAAGAAAACAAATATCCCAACCAACTGTGTGAAAAATTTATTTCCAATATAACACAATACTAAAAATAAAAAGAGTCTTAATACATTCCCATGTCTTACCTAGGCATGCACCCGATAGTTTAATTATTATGGAAATTTCATATATCAATTGTAAACTGGCATTTCCCTAGTTCTTAAAACAAAAAACCAAACAATGATTCCTAAGGTGCATATGATTATTAGACAAGAAGTATTCCAAAATTTTTACTATGTTGAAAAATATGGGAGAAGACTTGATCCCATATGGATTTGAAGACACAAAATTTTGGCAATGGGACCCTTTGATAAAAGTGGAGAATTACTTGAATTTCATTGGTCATAAAATAATATAAGGTATAAACATCAGCCTCATCCAGAGCATGATATCTTTATGGATGTAGTTGATAATCAAGAGGTAATTATCAAATTAGGTAAGGCAAGAAAGGCTAGTCACCTTAAGACAATTAAAGGAGATGGAATCTCTAATGTTACATGAAAATAAAGATGTTCATACTCCTATAATAAGTGGTGAATAAGAGAGCTCAAATTTTAGATTTCATTTAGATGTTGATGCTACACTTCTTATATACGCTTATACAACTCAATTACAAATTTCCCATATTGCTGCCCCTATTGCTTGTACTAGATTGTTCATTGGTGTTGATACCCGATTTATTGATTTTCCCAAAAAAAAAGCAAGAGTCAAATCCTTGGTAACTTGTTGATCTAATTCCTATTGTTATTTCTAATTCATTCCTATTTTTAAATTCACTTGATTCAGTCTCAAGTAGGACCTTAAAACCTATCCAATTGGCTTCTATTCTTCAAAATGTATTTCAAGACTTAGAAAAAATGAGTCGAGATCCCCCACCAAATTCCATTAGAGAACCCCCCAAAGCCATACCATCAAAATTGGACACATCAATTTGAGTATGAATGAAGGAATCAAGAAAATTTTAATATGATCATCACAGAGGAACCAAATGTTGAATTGAAGTACAAAGACAAGAAGATTTATTCAGTCACTAAATGCAAGGAAGAGAGGATTTAAATAAGTAATGGTCACACATACTCAGATTGTAGCAGATTTGTCAAAAATGGAGAAGCCTACCACCCTTTCTATGATAAAAAATTTCATTGCCACGATTATTGATCGAGTTATTGAAGATTATGAGAAGTACAAGAAAATAATTGTAGAACTAGAAAATGAATTTAAATAAGCTAAAGATAGTTCAAAAGTCTGGATTGTTATTAAGGAAGCTATCTCAAATGGGTTTTCTGATATTGAGTATACATTAATTGAATTAATTTTAGTTTTTTCTATATTTTCAAGAGCAATTATCCCAGGTGAAGGTGGAACAAAATAATTTGAAAGAAAATAATATCAAGTTGTTATAAGTGAACCATGATAAGAAGTAACTCAAGCTCCTCAGATATTGTAGATTTTACCAAATTTGAATTAGAATAGATTTAGATTTAATCATGAAGAAGTTCGAGGGCAATGACTATTACATTGGAGATCGTCACTAATAAAACTAGGAATTTATTTTCTTTGTTTTTAATTTCTACCTTGCAAGATGAAGAATGAAAATGGATTTCCAAAGGCATGTTCAACAATATGGGTAATAAAGTCCTTAACATGGTTAGAGTAGAAGTCACGAGTTGGCAAAGGATCTAGATTAATCTCATAGAAGGCTATAATGTTTTCTTGCTCAAAATGGGAACGTGCTTGCGTGATAATAAGAGATGCAACACATATTATATTAAAGATAAAAATGGACCTTCTTGAAGTAGACAAGAAACTTAGAGAAAAGCTAGCTATTAGATGTTTCATATGTGGGAGAATGTTACTAAGGTTGCAACAATTTGTTGATTGGAAATTGAGTGCCATAAGAATCCTAAGTTATTGTAGCTATATTTCAGTGTCTTCGATACCCAGGTGGTGATTGGTAATTAAGAAGTTGTAATGTTTTAGAATTAGAATACTCTAGCTATTTAACCATCTAGCTAGTTGTGTTGAAAGGATCAAATTTTTATTTTATATCAAGACAATTATCAATTCAAAAGATTTGCAAATTCTCTCTAAGATTTTCCTTTTATTTCATGTTATTGTAAAACTTTTATGAAGGAAAAATTAGAAAGGTTGAAGAAAATTTTGATATTATAAAATGGTATTTTGATTTAAGTTTGGTGTGATTCATCATTGTTTAAGTAATTTATCTCATTATTGAATCTGAGCTACACTATTTTCCATTGTCAAATGAGTACTTAATTTCTAATGAATTTAATTTTGTTAGCTAATGATCTTTTGAACTTATATTATTTGATTGATAATTGACATAACATTTCAAATTTATAGAGATTATGAAGTTATTCATGCCTATGCTATTTAATTAATAGATATTTATAATTTATAATTTAAAGTGGCACTGCCTTTTATAAATTTGGGCCTTTACTATTTTTGTAAGTGATCAATTTAATTTTCTTGAATCATATAAAGTATTAAAGCAGAGTATATTTTGATTGATTGATAACTTTGTTTAGAAGTAGAATATGGATTAATTAATTTATTGCTTACATGGATGGATTTTAATTCTTGACAACAAATAATGAAGGTAATTTTCTAACTTCTTTTTAAATACTAGTGTAAGTAAATAGGGTATATTAAAACTAACCATATGATAAGTTTAGACATTAAATTTATAAAATAAACTATGTTTGAAAGGATAAGGTAACCCGTACACTAGTCTCTTCTTATAGAAGGCCTAAAATGGGAGGGCCTCTAATAAAACCCTTAATTTGCATCCATATCAAAACCTTGGACAGACAACACATCTATAATCTTGTTCAAATCTTAGCCCATAGATTATAAATATAGGTTTTCTACACCGAATTCAAATGGTCTAACTTAGCTGTGAAACCAAAAACCTTTTAAATTTTTGTTTTAATCTTCCATAGACATATTAATGAAATAAGTGCATTAAGTAGGTATTAAAAACTCTTCCTAGTTATAATATGCTTTTTTAGTTAGAGCATTGTAAAAATCAACAAACTCCCTGTTAGGATTTGTAAAAGCCATCTTTCTCCCCCAGTGTTGGTAACACAATTCAATTTTTTTAGGGCCACATTTAGATTTTTATTTTATTTTTCAACATTTTGCACCCTAAAGGTTAATTTGAGCTTGCTCAATCATGTAAACATCTTTATCCCACCTCCAAATATTATGGGATATTTATTTGTAAGTTAAAAGAGGGACATTGTGAGATTTATTTCTCTTCCTCTTCTACATCTATTGGGTCATGTTTAGGATACCCTAAGTTTGATATCCTTCTCTTCATCATTTGGTTGCTCTGGTTTTTTCCTAAGTAATGAATCTCCTTTGAAACTTTTGTAGCGAACTCAACCAATAACCCATTTATCACATCCTTGGTCAGAAACTTTGAGTTGTTTTTTGGATAAACTCCCTTCAAAGTTTTGGCAATGATTGTAAAAATCAACTAAATCTTTGATACCATTTATTACGCTCCAAATAACAATAGAAACAAAACTACAAATATTAAATATAATAAACAAAACAACAAAAAAATGGGAGCACCTACTCAACAAAGAGTGGATCATACCTACAAAACTATCTATAACACAAGAGTTCTCAAACAATGGCAACTCCTTTTTACGTTAGAAGTTGAATAGTAAAAATTAAAATATTTAGGAATTTTACACTATTTATATGAAACCCATAAGAAACTCTATTTAACTCATGACTTAACCTTTCACTAACTTTAAGCATTCAAAATATAATATAACTTGATAATAATGATAAGACTTAAAATAAGGAAACATCATATCACATATGTTGTGCTTAGGTACATAACATTGACCCATGTGTGTGTAGAAAACAATATTTTTGTAGGTTCCTATGTACATTGGATTTCACTCTGGAGTTTCAAGTGTACAAAATATCTTATTTGTACCTTGTATTTATTTATTTTGATATATATGCGTACACACACACACACATCAAAGTGGGATAAAATGTAGACACCTAAAAATAGTCCATAAGAATTTATTTAATGTTAAATGATATCTAGATTGGGCATTATTGACATGTTTTATGAGTTGTCCTCTTGTCTCCACTTCTTATCTCTCCCTTTTCCCTTGTGTCTTATTTTACATGTTTTAGGCACTATTTTTTGGAGTGTCCCAATGCTTTTGGTATTATTTGGAGCATCCCAACGCTTCTAGGGATTTTTAGTGGTCCCTTTTTATCAGTGTACATCTATTATGTATCCCATTTTTTAATTTTATAGTCATTATTTTATCAGTTGGGGTGTGAATAAAGGTCCTAAATTAAATTTCAACTACCCATAAATACATGAGCATTGTAATTTTCCTTTACAAGATAAAAGAGAATTCATTTTATTACTCTTATGAATCTATTTAACAATTTCAAGCATTCTAAAATTAATTAAGCAATCATTGAAGCCTTAAGATTTATGTTTAGACACACCACAATACTAATTTGTATGTTGTTAGAATTTAATCCAATAATTTGTTTTGATTGTTTTTGATATTTTTATAATTTAGGGGTCTAACAAATATCAAGATAGTTTTGATATTCCCTGATTTATTGTAAGCACCAATACATTTTTTTATGTTACATATTTTAGATATTACTGTCCAATTAAGACAAGGAGAAGATTTTTTTGGGTAAGGGTCAGAATAAAAGCAAGATAATCTAAGTGAGATTTTTGAAGGATAGAATCAGACGAACATAATCATTAAATTTTTTTGAGCCTATCTGTGTTTTTTCCCATATCATCCAAACACTATGTACACAACAAGGAGAGTACAAATGCTCTAGACAAGGTTATTTGTTCAGCACAATTTTTTTTGTGTTAGCTCTATTTCATATCTGGTGCACATTTCCATGTTCAAAGCCTAACCATTGTTACCAAATATCATGATATTCAAGATATATCTCTAAGACTTGCATGTTACCTCTTTTCTCTAATTTTATAATTAATTAATTAAGTTATATTTATATATTACACATATTTATTTGGACTAGTTGAATATAATTAGATATTTGTATCATAATTTAATTGCAATCTACTTATCTTGAATACAACTTTGCATGTTTATTTAGCCTAGTTAAATTTAATGGCCATTTGTATCACAATATATATCTACATTATTAACTTATTGACTCTAAAATCGATAAATAAACCAACAAACACTTGAGCAATCCACAACATATTAACAACTCAAAAATTGAAATCACAATAATACATAAAACAAAACACGTAAAAATGATATTTATTACCCTGAACAGTAATTATGACACAATTTAATTACACTGAAGGCATTCTCCATAGTAGTTTTTTTTGTCTCTCTTATATATTAGAACTGTGCAATTGTCCAATAGCTAGGGAAACCATCAAAGTTGTATTGACCATTAGATTTTTTTAGTAGTGTCTATTTTATATTGTTAAAAAATGTCAATACAATGTATGTTATATGTTTGATCCAAAAATTCCTCAAAGATACATGAGGATACCAGTAGCACATTCATTAACAAATTGTTTTTGGATAGTTTTTAGTTATTTGACTTGGCACGCTTGTTTATATCAATATTTGTATTTTATGGGTGTGTTTTATTTATTGATGAGCGTTATTGTAAAGAGGAGATAAAGAAAACAAATAAATTTCCAATATTGTCCCTTCTATTTTCTCCTTTGCACATCAATATTGCAAATATATATTTTTAAAAATTTAAACATGTTTTTAATAGAATAATAAATATTTAGAGATATTTTATGAAATTTTAATAACATATTTTCTATAATTATATAAATATATCAAGAAAAATCATATAAATATTTATACTTATGAGAAATTAAATCATAAATAAATTAATTAGATGCTTTGTTTAAAATTCACTATTTTATTAAGTGACTTTGGATGGTTGTTTTAAATATTAGCTTTGAGAGAAAAAGTACGATCATTATTTTATTGTTTAGAGTGGGAGATGAAAAAATGAAGTGTCTATTTGATAAAGAAAATGCGATAAATGCTGTCATCCACAATACCCTTAATTGTTTTCTCATCTCATGCCAAAATGTCTTACGTATAAGGATAAGGCGTCTTTCATTTGATAGAAAAGGACAACAATCTTTTATTTCCATAATATGATATGTCTAAGAATATAAAGTATAAAAATATAAATATGGAAATTACCGAGTCTAAAAGATTAATATCAACAAAAATATTAAGAATTATGAATGAGTGTAATAAGGAAAAAAAAATTAGAACATATCATCCTATTAAAGACATAAGGCAACTCCCTCATGATAGGAATATTGTTTGCCAACAAACTTAGGAGATCAATCATACCATTGTCCATGAGGTTAGAGTTGCTAAATGGGATGTAAACAACTATAATTCCTTTTGCAAATTTTGCTTCGGTAGTCTTCAAACTTCCAAGCCCAGATTTTTAAGAACAATTGATTAGTATTTAAATAGTTATTTATATATATGAAAATTTATAGTGGGTAGCGAAAGAGTGAACCATACCATGAATTCATATTGAAAATTTGAGTATATATATTGAAAAGAATAGTTGTTACAATAACATTAAGAGTTGTGAAACAAGAAGATAAGAAAGGAATTATAAAACATAAGACATGAACCATTACAATTTTAACATTACATTCATATGATTATTTTCAACCTTTCTAATTTACTTTTAAACTTTCCTAGTTGCTGTGCTAATTCATTTTCGTAGACAAGATCTCTCTGGAGTACCTTGACGAGAATAAACCACAATTAGAGTAAAGCTTTTAAATTGAAAAAACAAAAGGAATACACAAGTTATTAAGCTCAACAATGCATCTATTCTTCCACAAGTGGCTAATAATCAACTACCTAAAACATTCAACAATCACATTATGATAAATATTAAGCCCTAAAAGTGCTTGTTTCCATGACAATCAATATCCAAAAATATTAGGGAAGTCAATGTGCACAGGGGCATGTATTTTTTTAGGGACCTTACATCTCCAAAAGATGTGAGTGACAGACTTAGGAAGATTGAAAAATGGACACTTGAGAGGGTTGATGGCAAAAAATTGGATGTTGTCACCAATAGGCATTTTGTGAAATAGGAGCTTAGAAGCTGTGATTTGAGCCATGACATCAACTTTGGACTTCCAATTGGTAGCTCCAAGGTGCTACCATTTAACTATACTAAATTTGCATTTCCACTTTAAATTAAGCTTTTATTCCAAAAATAACCTTTGAAGGAATTTTTGATAAACACATTTGAGTGGAAAGTGATCAAACCTACAACTGTTTGACCACCTCCAATCCTTCACAAAGTTGTATTGAATCAAAGTAAACATCTTAATAAGTAATGAATTATCCACAAGTTGT
This sequence comes from Torreya grandis, assembly GCA_037957365.1. Classification (NCBI taxonomy): domain Eukaryota; kingdom Viridiplantae; phylum Streptophyta; class Pinopsida; order Cupressales; family Taxaceae; genus Torreya; species Torreya grandis. The sequence goes on along the minus strand of JARHVA010002490.1, from coordinate 1,323,539 downwards.
AAAATTTCATATATAGCACTCATGCCAATGTTTTGCAAGTGAAAAATATCCTTTAAAAGCAACCAATGTTTCCATTGACATCAATATAGGTGATATAAATCTCTAAATTATTGTATGCCTTTATTAAACAAGGGTTTTCCTTTTAGCCTAGAGTAAAGAGTAAGGGGAAGCCTATTAATTTAAACATGTCTATTCCACCAAATGGAGGAAGTTGGAAACCTAAGACCATGTTGAAGGGAGTTATCTTTCCATTCCAACAAGTAAGAAGCTTCTTGCCAAGCTTTCCACATATTAAGTGACGATGAGGCTGAGAGTATGAAGTACTTTGGGGGCAACAACTTATCATACATGTGCATAGCTTTTCATTAATCCTTATAAGTATCAGTTGAAACTCTATGTCAAACAAGAAATTTCCATGGTTCAAAACCATGAAAAGCCCTGATGATCCATTTAGAAATAAAACACTTACCTTGCATCCTAGGATCGGTAACACCAAGGCCTCCTTTTTCTTTCAGTTTATTGCATTGATTCCAGGAGGTACACTGCATACCTTTGCTGCCATCCCATTTGGCCCAAAGATTTTTTGGATAAGCTTGGTGAATCTGTTATTTCATGTTTTAGAAGGAAACCAACATGAATAATAATAAACATGCAGTGTAATAAAAACCTTGTTAACAAGTTCAATTATACCAGTAAAGAAATAAATTTAGATCTCCAAAAATCAAGATTTTTTCTAAAATTTGTTAAAAACCAGTTCCACATGTCACTAAGAGAGACACTATTAGGATTTAATCATACATTATAATATTAACTAATTATTATATGCATGCAAATAATGTGTGGAGTAAATAATGTAAGTGATTTATTAAAACACACCATGTAAAATTTGTAGAAGATAGGATAGGTTGAGTGAGAATCTCTAGGAGAGATAAGTGTGAGAGATTTGTGGGGATAAGGGATTGGTGTTGAATCCTTATTTTTAAGGGAATAATATATTATATAATGTAATCTCTATTAATAAATAAATAAATTGAATTTGATTGATCCCCATTTTGTGTTATGCACATCTAATCCTTTGTCTCTTTCACAATGAATAAATTCTACAATATGAAGTAATTTATACATATGGTATTAGAGCATGTTCCCTTGACCTCTTTGTTTTCCCTCCATTCATTTGTTCTTTTTATCAAAATGGTTTAGTGCCTATGTAGTGCAACCCATGTAAAAATGCCATTTTTATCCATCCACGCTGCTTGCACACTATCAATAAATTATAGTGAATACCACATGCACATTTGCTGACATTCACCATCCACCTGCATTCTCTCCTCAAACTTCCATGTTTTCCACTCTATCCATAATTTTCACTTCATTTTATCCATTATTTGCATATCCAAAAATAAAAATAAAAAATATATATTGTAGGCTTTATGGTTGTTGGGTGTGAGGAAGAAGAAAAATAACATAAAAAATAAGTATCAGGACATTAATCATAGGTCGTACTTGGATGCTAACTCCTCATGTGAAGGATTTGTATTTATAAATTTGAATCTAAGTTTGGTTTACACTTTGGTCATATAAATTTAACATTGAACAAATCTGGTTTATTTGGCACATTGCACATCACATTGCATCGAGTACAAATTTAAGGGTTGAATCGATCTATGATTTGATTAATATTTGATTTGATATTGATTCACATATCATATTATTCTTGTTTGGATCAATTTAATTGAACTATGTGAGTTGTATTTATATCAACCAATTTGGCCCTTATATTAATAAACTAGGTGAGTTCTTCAACATTCTAGTGACTCCATATGCGGATCCTACAATGAAATCCTCGACCTCATCTTAGCACTTCAATCTCTTTTGGCCTATGCATACCTTGGTGGATCTCAGATCAGATTGGTCTCATCAACACACTATTCCATAGAGCCACTATCAACTTTCTTATGTTTACCATTCCCTGAAATGGATCCATGGTGACATATAAGACCTTGATTGCAATCCTACTGAGATCGATGACCTACATGCACTCTAGACAACCACATCCACCAAATCCTAGCTCAAACTTTGCATTGGAGACTTAGATCACAGTAAATCAAGATTTTTCTCCACCAAATCTACTAGTTTTATCCCCTTCAAAACTTCTTTTGATTCCCTCGAAACCATGCTGCCCACCATTTCAAGCCTATAATTTTCTAAATAGAACTTGTGGTTTTTTGAATTGTTAAGTGGTATTTGATTCTAGGTTTTAGTTTTGGGTTATTTTGTTTTTTATTTGTTAGTTTTAGGTTTAAATTTATGTTTAGGTTATATGTTTTTATTTAGTTTAAGTTTTTTATTATTTGTTATGATGGTGTTATTCAAAAGTAATAAGTTTTTTTTTCTAATTATTTTTTTATTTTTAATGATTTTAGTTATTTAGTTTTATAAAGTCATGTTTCAAGTATAATTTAGGTATTATTAAATCTAGCTATGAGTATTTGTTCATTGAAAGTGTCAAGTTTATAGTTTGTCTTTTATCATATTATCTGTTAGGATTCTTTTATCCTTAGCTTCAAATGACTAAGTACTAGTCATGTGCCTAGAAGAAGGAAGAAGTCAATGTGCTAGCATGTTGACATATCACATGAGTGACCTAACTTGATCACTTGAGGTACACAACCTAGACCAATTCCTATTTATTCTACCACATGATGGTGGATATACAACTGTTACTTAGGCACTTGAGTTAACATATTTAATCATTGTTACTACAAACATCACTATAGAGTTAGTCATTTGATGCATTCATATAGTTCATGTACTTATCTGGTATTATAAAAGTAGAATTAACACCAAAGAGATTTAAAACATCAAGATTCATAGACAAAATATTATTTCCATTATTTTCATTTGATAAGTTTACAAAGGTACTTCATTTAATACATAATCTTTCCAGATCTCTATGTTGACAACAACAACACATCTACATCTAATCACACTTTATAATCAAAGCTAAGGGGTATTTATACACAAGCTAGCCCCTTCTTGAGTTGTATTATTAATATATTATAGATGATAAGCCAACTATTATTTTAAAAAAGAAGTCATGATGAGTCATTACAATTAAGTTCCTTATGATTCGGACCTAATAACCCCTATATGATATCTCTATGCTAGATATTTAATTTCATGCTCTTCTTCTCTCACATACTAGTGTTAGATTCAAACTTGAGTAATCTCTGATGATTCTATGAACTACTTTGTAACTATATTTTTTTTTGTGCCCTTGTCCTAGTCTTGCACTTTTTCGAGTCTTATGTCTTAGGTTCCTTGTTCTTCATTTCCTTGTCTTTTGTAACTTGATCTTCCATGCCAAGGTATTTCACATTGTTCTTTCATGTCTCTCTTTTATGTCATTTTATTCTGCACCAAGGTCCTCTACATTGCTCTCATACCCTTGTATTTATGCACCATGGCTCTAAAATACTTGGAATATATTATTATACAATTTGGGATCCAACATCCCCCTAGACTAAACCGATAGTCTATCCTAGACTATGCTAGAGTCTCCTTAGATTATCAAAATTTGGGAACCCCCTAATGCACTTAGTGCTTGAGCTCCTCCCACTGGTTAAGGGCCATTTGAATATTAGAAGTAATAACTTCCACTTCACCTCTCAATATTTTCATCTCCTCGAGTTGCTCTAAAAAACTATCTGCTTAAGTTGTCAAAATTTCAAGTTAAGTAATTATAACTTTGTGATCATCCTTGACTACCCTGAACTCTACCAAAAATTATCCTCAAAGTGTTGGGAAACTATCATTCAGCTATTGTTGATGGGCACTTATTTATTTTTCTAGTTCTTTAACATCTTGGAATACCTTTGCACACTGGGCCTATCCTTGATATTGAGTGTGTTCTCAGCCTATTACTGGTATTGTTGTTCCTTAAATAGTGGTTGCACTTCTAACATTTTTACTTAGCCATGCCAAATTGATAAAAACCCCATCAATGATGGGAATAGTGGCACTTAATTTATTCAAAAATGTATGGTAGATGTCCATGGCCTCTATGAATTACTTGGTTACCCATAGCTTCTCTTGTTGAGGATCCACCATTTTTTTACATTTATTTAACAAGAGGTCCATGAGTATCTCTAATTTATTAATGGCCTCAATAGTAATGGGAATACCATATGCAATCACTGGTTTGCTCCTCAAAATTATCTAACAAAGGCCCAATGTCCTAAATTAAGATGCCTCAGTTGCATCTTATTGTCGTTGAGTGCTTCAATTTCTTCCTCAAGATTGCATCATTGCACATGCTCTTTTTTATATGTGTAGACAACCTTCTAATGCTTGTAGCGAATTTGGTCAAAATCATAGCTATGAAGAATGTTTTGCCTATAAACTTCTAGGGAAAACTTTATAAGGATTATGCCTACTTGAGTTGGATAACATTTTAGGGGATCTACCCAAGCATGTATGGAACATCAACCATGTCTGGGATTATATCAATGCTATATTTTAGGATCTTCAAGGTGATATACCTCCATTGTAAAGGACAAATCACATCGAGTTTATTCATTAGACTCATGTACAAGGAAAAACTCCCACAAATAGAATTTCTTATTCGATATACCTTGTTAGAATAAGGCATAAGTAAGAGGCTCCTAATTTGTCTACTACTATTTCTCTACCTCCTACATATGTTCCTTGTCCTTTTGGGGGTCGTGCTCTAGATCTATAACTTTAGGACTCTTTTCCATTTGTTTGCTAGTATGGATGCCAAGTCCTCTATGCTAGGGTCTTATATTTTTACTTCTTTAGGTTTTAGATTTCAGTGTCCATTTTTTACTTGGAAATAAGCTAATCTTTGCTTCGCTTAGGATTAGGTTCCACTATAGGTTGTGCTTCCAAATATGCTTCACCTGTTTTAGGAATTACCACTTAGGGTATTTTAGGCTCAAGCTCTGAATGGGTAGCTGGTTGAAACCCAACAATGTCTTCTTGTTTTGTAGGTAACCTTTGGGCTCTTATTGGTGACTAATCCTATCATTGTTATTTTGGAGCAGCCCTAGGCTATTCTTATGCCATGCTAGAACTAGTGGCCCTAGGTCTTAGAATTTTATCTTTAATTCACACCCTTTCATCTGTACATGTTCATGGTTGAGGGGGAGCAATTAATTTTACACCTCCCAACTTCTCAATGTTATTTTTTGTGGCTTGAGCATATAGAAGATCACTCAGATCTTTCCTTGCATGATTATCTTATAAAGGTTGATATCAGTCTTATCAAACTCTACATATGCCTGCCTCCTTAGATAAACTTAAATATTGTGAAGAATATGAATCTCAATGTCAATCTTGTCTACATCAATAGTTATAGGGCATAAATTTATAATGTGATTCAAAGAGTCCATGAAATATTTGGTAGTGAATACTTAAGGAAATTTGAGGCATCATGATAAGTTGTTAGTGATTTCCATCTAGATTCATGTGAGAAAATAGTGTTTATTTATAGTAAACTTAGAATATATTCCCACCTGCATGGGAAATTAATTTGGTACGTGCCATTCATTCCTAAATGCCTCCCTTGTGCCATCAAACCAACCCTTCATATTTGCTTTGTAGGAGGGTGTCATGGTGCCAAGGCATACAAATTTTTTGAATCACTTGGTGGGGGATTTATGTTCTAGCGGTAAAACCACTACAATTATTTTTTGAAATACTCTGATATGCTAATCTCATAAGAAAACAAGCAAAATTAGAATTGTACCGCATGGAAACTTATGATTGGATAGGTGGTGCAACTTTGTAGTGTCTTCTTAAATCTTCTTTGTAAATAATTAGGAGTAGTTGTACTTAGTTCCCTTAGACATTTATCTTACAACATGTAAGTGGGCCATATTTACATCCTTCCACCTATTCGTGCTTCCTAGCTTGGTCAAGGCCAAGCACATAGGTACCTGAATGGTGAGATTTGTAAGACTTTTTATATACATGGCCTGGGTTTCTTTATTTTATTTCAACACCACCACTATTTGTTTAATCATTTCTTGATCATTGAGATCTACATTTATATCTACTCTAGAATAAAGTAACCCAATTACCTTGCTGATCTACTGAGGAGTAATCCTCATTCTATGCCCAACAAAGTAGAGGAAGTATTCATGAATGTATGAAATTAAAAAAAGAATTGCCTCCTATAGTTTACCAAAATATGGTAGTTATAAGAGTTATATCACCCTTACATAGGTGATCTTGTTCATGGTGTTGTAACACTCCACCCGATAGTCCTATTGTAATTCACCATCATTTCTAATCTAGAGATGATTGTAATGGAGGACATAACAGGTGAAAACCTTAGATTCCCAATTATCTGCATGCAAAATTGTCTTTGGGCATTGCATTTACTCAATCAAAATTGGAGAGGGTGTTATGTTGTAGTAACCTTATTTCCCATGCATGCCATTTCTGGTGCCTCTCCACTAGATGTTTCTTCTGCCAAATTTATGGGGTCTTCACCTTGTACACCACATTCACTAGATCCTTCTTCTTAGATATAAATATGAGATTATTTTTATATTCCCTCACATTTCTCTAGTTTTGGAATGACTGGTAGTGGATATCTTTTCCTGCCTTTATCTTTGGCTGTATCACCAACTAGGGTCCCCAAATGTTAACATGTGGCTAACCAACTCTTCATACATCTTTATTATTTTATCCTCAACCCAAAATAATTCATATTCCTACTTCAACCTCTTATAATGGTGGTATTATCATCTATAACTTGTAACTTTTCTCACACCTACTCCTATGATCACTTTTTCACTTATTTTGCTAAGTGCTTTTCACCATAATCTCTACTTTTCATTTTATCATTGAAAATACTATGTAGTCATCTTCTATTATCACTTTTTGATTATTTTTTGAGCTCTAAAATCACTTCAAATTTTTCAATAAAAATGAAAAAGGAATGTCTCAAAGTCTTTTATAAGTAGATAAATATTTTACATTAACACCCCCCATACGGCCGTCCATCACTTCAACCCTTAATAAATAAAATAGTCATGCCTTGGAACATATTTGACATGATTTTAATTTATGCCATTAATAAATTCATTTCACATACTTTATTCAAGATGTGTTGTGCCTTTACCGAAGTGCATACTAGTTTTAAAAATTTAAATTTCCTAGTTTGTTGGTAGGAACCTACCTTTTCTATTTTAACCCATTTTTATAATGAGATTTCCTTTGAAATATTAATTTAACATTCATGCATTATGAAACAACTATTTCATACCTCCTTCATGTGCCTCCTCTTGTGTGACTCCTTTACACACCTCCTCTTGTATTCTTTTAGCTTAAGTATCTTATCTACCCTTAAAACCTACCCCATATTAGAGAAACTTGTTAAACGCTTCATAAATTCCATATGGACAACATGTTAGAGATACATAGAAGATTAAAAAATTCATAAATTCCTCTAGTATACCCATTATAAGTTTAAATTGGGTCCCCAACTTCATATAGTCCATTTCACTACTTAGACCTATCAATTAGGTCTACTCACCTTTTAGGCCTTCTCACTACCAAAAGTTTGTCAACCACATCTGGTGTATTTAGTCAAATTTATCAAATAAAACAATAAAAAAATTATATTAATATATCCTTAATAAAATAAAAAACATCACCATATCAATTTTACATCATCACACAGGCTCTAATCACCCAAAACCACCTCTACAACATGACCACTCAAACTAGTCAAACACAGTCAAAGTGTAGTCAAACAACTTTGACTACCAACACCTGCATATGGACTTATTATGAATACAAAAAAATTTAAATGTATCTTTGAGAATTATATAATAACTCATTGGGTTCTCTATCTCAGGCCAAACAACCTCCAAATCTCATCTATAAAGTGATCACTCAAACTACCTATAGCCTTTAAAAGTATAGTCACAAGGAAGTTCATATATTATACTTGAAATTATTCTTCATTTAAATCCAATATAAATTAATATATCCTATATTATATATATTTTAAATTTAAATGGATATATCTCAATATCTAGTTTCACTCACTGGTCTTATATACCAATCTTTTAACTATTTCTTATACTATGCATACACAGTTGGACAAGCCATTTTAGCTTTGATATCTCAACATCTTAACCTATTTATCCACCTTATAAAATGAATGAATATTTAAAAAACATTACAAACCACAAAAATATATCCATTTTATGCATCAAATCTTTTAAAATAAACTCAATAACATCATTTCCCTTAGCACAATTGGAACTATCATTCTGTCACAAGAATACAGTCACAGTGAACATGAATTTGACCACCTGTAGAATTACTTATTTGAAATTTTAATTAATTAATGTGGTCATTAAACATACTAATATAAAATTAAAATATAAAATTATAAAGGTTCAATAACACACATGAAATATATAGATCACTCTTTGAAGCATACGCTTTATCTGTCTTCACTTGCACAAATAGGTTACATTGAGGGCATATTTTTGCTTATATATGGGCATCATAAAAACTTAAAAAATAATGTAAAAAATGGTATATATCTTAAAAAAATACCCCAAACCAATATATTCATCCCTAAACACCTACATCTCATCCTTAAACTCTTTTTCACACAAGCTTGCTTTTTCTCATTGTTTTCACTGTCTATAGTCTAGTAATAGATCATCTTCCATGAAAAAAATGATTTAAATAGTGAACATGACTTACCAAAATAACTTCATGGACATCAATAAAAATAATTGTCCTTAAAGCTCCAACAAATTTCATGCATTGACTTAGGCAACTCTTCTTGTGGCATTAAAATCTTTAGAAATAAGCCTTTTTCTATACCTTCTGCTTACTACCTTGATAAACCAAGACCATTTGGGGATTCCTAGAGGAGTATTTTACATGATCCAATTATCAAACTTGACTTTTTAATCAATCATGGTCACTTTATATTTTTTTTTCTCGAATCAGGTTACTATAATGGTTACAGAGGTTTTAAGACTAGTTTACATTCTTAATGAATGTTCATAAATATATGTCAACTAAGGAATTGAAACCTATTCAAAACCTTTGACACACCTTATCAAACCTCATTAAATTCTTACATGTGCTCTACCATCTTCACAACTCACCTTCAAGCTCATACATCTCTATATCATCATCATGCTACTACAAACCACTTCAATGTTAGACCATTCAACATGCTTGCTAGGTTGCATATGATTGGAGACCTTTTTTCCACTATATATTCTTAATAATAACACATTATCATGCTAAAAACCTTATTCCATGATCAACTATTGCAACCTACATCTTATCACAAGCTTATCATACCAAAAGATAGAGAAAATAACTTATACAAAATTCAAGACTCTAATAAAACAAACTTGAGTCATCATAAATACTATTGTCACTTGGATTTGCACCCATTGAGGAGATGCATATCTCTAATAATCCAAGTGGCATAATGGAAACATCTCTCTTGCTGTGGGTAGCAATTTGTTGAGATGAATCTCTAGATGGGCTAGTTCCCTTGATGCACTCTTTGAATTACTTTCTTACCTATCAACTTTGGATGAAAAGGATATAGAAAATCAAATAATAAAACTAAAAGTTGATGTAAAAATATTAAATTTACTCCTATTGACTTAAATTATACTACTTAGAGTTAAACAAAGTTTCCTTCACTCAAGACTCACAACTCAAGATGGATTCTCACATCAATATTTCATTAGTTAGGTTCAAGAGGTATTTGAATGATTAGGAGGGTAATGGATGATTAATTTAGGGAATAAAATAATAGAAAACCTATAAAACACACATACACTTAAGAGAGAACACTAACAAAGACCTGTAACAATTACTCTTTTGTACATTGGAGAATGATAAAGGATAACATGCTAGAAAAGATCATCTTCTACTAGACAAGACCAACAAGATTGCATCAACACTCAATTGTAAAACATGTAGATATGAAAATTCACCTATTTTATTTCTTCAATATATATTCAAGTATAAAATTTTCTAGGGTTTCACCATCAACCAATAGAGGCTCCTCAAAAAATCCAAAAGAGTCAATATTTATAGCCTTTAAGAGAAGTGCAAGATAAAAGAAGTCCAAAGGTAACTTGGACACTTTTAAATATAATAAAAAAGGTTAAAATTTAATGACAAAGAGATATGATATGAAATATATAATTTCAGGAGGACCAAGTGTCCATACAAGTCATGAAACTTATGAAAAATGGCATAAAACTCCCAGTCTTTGCTCAAAAAACTACCTTCATAATTTGAACCTATTTGAACATCCAACCACTAACAAGGGATAGGTATGATGATTGTGATAAGAGGTAAGTAATTCATTCATGCATATCCATACATTGGTTGTATTCTTACTCATCTAAAAAATCCTATAAGGAAGCCATCACTATTTGCAGTCTAAAAAACTCTTTTTTTAGTTACCCCTCACACTTGGCCTAAAACATGCTTTTAGTTTTCCATGAAAATATATGGGAGGGACTTAATGACATATATAAATACCCTCCATGGAATTAGAGGCATCAAACATGCTTTAAAAAGGCTCACACTTGGAGTTTTCACCCTTCTCACCCTTGTGTCCACTATGCCAGTTTTGACTGGTTGAAAGGAGAGCTCTAGTTTTCAAACTTAGGAGTTTTATAATAGAATAAAATGGCCATAGGGAGTTATTAAAATCCATAATATTCTACCCAAGCTTGATTTCATCTTCAAAATGCTCTTATAACTTAAAAAACACATAAAATGGTCAATAAATCCCTATATCTCATGTTTTCCATACAATTACATAAAACTTATCTTGGTGGGAGATATCTTGAGGGAGTCATATACATGGTAAAATAACTTTCATTTCCAAACTATGTCATTAGGATAACTTTCCAAGCTCATTTTCTCCATCATGTCTTGGTTGAGGGTTTAATAGGGTTTTAGGCAATTCTAGGTCTTAATCTTTATTCATAAATATTTGATGTTGAATATGATACTAAATGTAAAAAAATTGAAGCCAAGGGACCCTACTAAACCTTCCAAATTCCTTCGATTTCCATGCATAGTCTTATAAATGTTATGAGCACTTGAAGACACCCATCGAGCTTGTTTTCCTCTTTTCTTGCATGATTGGACTATGTCAGGACTAGAATTACCTTTAATATAGGTTTAATTTCACTCAAAAAGCTTAGATATGTTTAATTTCATCCCTTGAACATGTTAAAATCATCTAGATATCCCACCAAAAGTTGGAAATGAAGATGAACCCTAAATTAGTTCTTGGTCCTTTGAAGGCCTAAAGGGGTTAGCATGTATTTTACAAGTTTAGGCTATGAAATATGATATTTAATGATTTTTATGGCATATATTAATTATTAATTCTTCATTAACACTTTTAGGATCACCACACAAGCTCCCAAGTGCTCCACTTCTTCCTTTTCTCTCATTCACCAACTAAGCCTAGTGAAAGCTTGCATAGTTGGATTATGTAAGGGGAATTTTTGTCTAGAGATAGGTCTAAGATTTGTATAGTAATTATCAGTACCTATTAACCTTCCATGCACCTAAATACATGTTTTCATGAGGTTCCAAAATCTCCTTGTCAAGTCTTTTGCTCATTTTTGCCTCACTAGTTCACTTTGTGAAACATTGATTTTCCTAGACTGAATGACCTCTGAGACAAAATAATGAGGTATAAAATTCATCCCCATGGAAAATTTAATATTTTTAGATCTTTTCTAAGTCCTAAGGATAATTTTTACCAAAGGGTTTTGCTTTATTCCATGGTTTAGGTGTCTAACCAACTCCAAATGCCCCAAAAAGGCCTCTAAAAAGTTTATTTTCCTGTATTTTCCTCAAAACTTCCTAAGAGTGACCTTTATAAGAAATTACAATGACTCTAAGTTGATATAATATTTTTACCATATCAAATTAATGCTAATGGATCTTTAGATTCATCCAAAAACACTCTTTTCCTTAGATTTCACATGTTCATCTACTGGGCCATAAGGTTTCCTAACTCATGTATGGACTGATAGCTTTGGCCAAGTAAAGAAGAGTGGATGGACATGTGGAAGGAATATTGGAGTTTTTATAAAAATTAATTCATCAACCATGTACCATCTTAAATTGGTGCAAAACTTATCTCTTCACCTAAACACCTTCAAGTCTTCCTCTCACCTTCATGTCCAAGACTATAACATTGTCACTGTAGGTGTACACAGGGGTATAAGAGATAATTCAAAGTTTTTTTTTCATGATGTTTATATTTTATGAAATTAAAATGAATTTTATTGAGGTGACCACATGTTTTTACTATCACCCAAACTCCCTTTTGGACCTCATATGCACTTCTAGTCAAAACTGGGTACCCCACTGTAACTCTGACTGAGACACTCTACTTTTTACCCCTGTAGGAGCCTATTTTATAATTTTGAAAATTATTCATGATGATTTAAGAAGTGAATGAAACTATTCAAACTATAATGAAATATTTTTCAATTCTACTAACAACTCAACTCTACTAAACACCTCAACTAGACTTTGCTTCTTAACATGGTGAACTGTTGACTATGCTTTTCATTTAAAAGAAGCACTTGTAGGACCAATATGTTTTTTAGGGTATATAAAACCCCATAAAATATCTTAATAATATTTAATGTCACTTGAATATATTATATTTCATTTATATCATTCTTGTATTTCTCATATACATTTGAGCCTCAAGACTGAGTCTCTCCAAACTTGACTAAGAAACCCTGTTTACTTACCTTGCTTATAGATGTCCATGCTTCTAATTTGGCTTGTAAATGATGCTAAAATACTCCTATTTAAACCCATTGAGGTCACATAACATCCTTATCCTCCTGAAATTAGTTCAAATTCTTTACTACCACACCTACACCCCAAACTATCTCACTACTTGTTGACTGGGACATTCTAATTTTTAAGACCCTACTGTAGGAATAAATTTTCTCACTTAAGGTTGATCAATATGTTTGTGAACTCACTTTTAACTCCTTGAGGTCACAAGTTCATGCTTGATCCTACATTCCCCCTTTTATAATCTTGAAGCATCAAATAAGCATCAAGATTTAGGTCACCATTGTAACCCTGTTGTAGGAGTACATTCCCTACCCTTAAGGACACCCGTAGGTAGTCATAAGGGTGTATATGAGTGTTACATTCCTTATTTTTTACCTTCAAGTCATTTGACTCATTACATTAGTCTAGCCATCCTAGTCATGAGGTTTTACTCACTATTGCTCTTTGGGGTGACAAAAGATCATTCAAGTTTCAAACTTGTAGATGTTAGTAAAACATTTTAGTGTATTGTAGAGCATATTTGAGGCTTTTAAAAACCCATCTCACTCTAATCTTTGACCTTCAATCTTGGCATGGACCTAGTATATACCAGGGGTTATAATATACACTTAATTAGATGTCTTAATACTCTATATCACCATGCTTTAAGATACTCACAAAATCTCTTTGGTCTCTATTTTGTCATTTTAGGGAAAACTTCCCTAAACCTAGTCTCTTGTCTTCCAACATGGTTCCACACTCCTTCCTGCCTTTTAGTCACTTTTCATGGACTGTCAAAGTTTCTTCATTGTATCAATTTCTTCAAGAAGTGTCAAATTATCTCCATTTATTCATGTAGGCTTCTGATACCCTACTCAACCACCTATATGTGGATGTTTTGATACACCACAATGAACTAGATATGAACAATATGGAACTTTCTATGAAAATGAACTTTGTATGCTTCCAAAACCAATCAAATGCATTTTAAAACCTTTAATTAAGTGATCTCCATCAAGGACACCATGAAACCAACTTCAATACACTTTTCCAACATGAAAATCACTTGCATATGTATGGAATAGAGCAATTAAGAACATCAAATGACTATTTGAGCATGATGAATATGATTATGACCACATTTACACCTTTTTAAAATATTTAAATGGGATATATTCAAATCCTAATGGATTGGACAACTGATACACTATGAATACAACTCCAAGAACAAGATGGACAAGTCCATACATGTGATTGTAACTAAAGTTAGGCATAGAGTTGACAATGGAGGAAGACAAGCTTGCAAACTACTCAAAGGATGACATGGTGAAACCAAAACATAGAATGGGGTGTCAATATGACCATAATACCTATGTAACACCATTTGAAAACTACAAGAGACTCCTATAAGATAAAAACACTCAGCAAATAAGAAGAACCTTAGCTTAGACTACACATGGTGACACCTTCTTGCATCATGGACTAGCTTGCTCATAAAAACATTATAAAAGATGAAAATACAAATTTATACAATTTTATAAGGAATTAAACATCCTTTGGAGCCAACACTACCAACTGGTTCATATGGATTTGATCAAAATAGAGCAAAACCCATAGGGTGTATGAAATAACTACAAGAAAAGTACAATCAACTTGATAAGGATGGTTAATGAAGCATAAGTCACCATTATTCAAAAAATTTATATTTAAATTAAGGTATTTTAGTTTAATACAACCTAAAAAAAGTGTTTGACTTGAAACATCTTTCGCTGTCCTTACTGAGCAAAAACTTGAAAGTCACTTATGTGTGTCTAGGAAACCAAGAAAGGTGTCAAATGGTTTTGGCCTCAAAATGGAATTTATATAGTGAACCAAATATTGGGGTGAGTTTTAATAATTTTAAGAGGACCTCCATGATATTTTCCCACATGACACATTTCCCCATGAGTCATACAAGTGCCATTTTCTCCCTTTTTCAATTGATTTTTACAATTTTAATTAGACAACTTGTAATATTCTGATATAACTAACATACCTGATAGTTTTACTAAACTATTTGACATTTAAAATTAAAATAAGACTCCTAGGTACCTTGAGAACTATGCCACTTGCATTAATGACCCTTAAAAGCACATAAAATAACCCCAAATTGACAAAATGACTAATATAACTAAGACCAAGGCTAGAATGACCTTAAATGACATCAGATAACATGAAATACACTCCATGACAATATTTTAGTCCTCATAAATTCATTTAAAACCAATTTTTACCTAGGGGTGCCCTAATTTGACCTAAAAGTCAAATTTGGTCAACAATTTAGTGACTCATAGGGGTGGTATGCCTACTATACTAAGGATTAGTATCCTTATCCTATCATGGGCCAAGGGAGTTAATGAATTATTTAAGAAAAAAATTAAGGAATTTCATAAAACACACAAAATAAACACACCACACCAAGTAAACACAAGACAAAACAAGACACAAAGAAGACTCACACATGTGCATAAGCACTTAGGGAAAACAAGGAAAATAAAAAACTATGTAAAAAGAGAGAGGAGGACCTTAGTAGAAATGTTTGAGATATATTACATTGACTGGGATATGAAGCTCCTCTCCATGTAACTTTGAGAGTTAAAAAACATTATGTTGCTTGTAATGGGTGATAACATAAGGGCCACTCCACAAATCATCAAACTTTGTGTGTCTTCCAGGCTTAGCCCTATCTTCATCCTACTTTAGATCAATGCCTCCCTCTTTAAAACTCATTGGCATGGATTTATTGTCAAAGTATATCTTTGTTTGATCTTGGTGAGCTCTCATAGTTTTCATACCTTGATCTCTAATCTCTTCAAGCTCCATCAACTCACACAACTTGACTTTCATGCTATCATTCTCCATCAAATCCAATTGATAAGTGAGATCCAAGGTTGGTAGCTCAAGTGAAATGGATAATCTAGCTTCTCTTCCATAAATAGTGTATATGGTGAGTTTCCAATGGCTCTTTTTGGGGTGATCCTACCAGCCCAAAGAGTTGTCCTTAAATTGGAATGCTAAGTCCTTTGGTTCTCCTCCATATCCTCTTTATGATCCTAATCATATTCTTGTTGGTGGACTCAGCTAGTCCATTCCCTTGTAGATAATAGTTGGATGATTTACTAAGATATATTCCATGTTTCAAATCCCATTCACTTATCTTCATCCCAAGGAAAGCTAATGCATTATCTAAAATTATTGTTGAAGGAGCTCCAAAACTTATCACTATGTCTTCATAGAAGTCTAGAACTAAATTTTCATTTGCTTCCTTGAGATAAACATCCTCTACCCACCTTGTAAATTAATATGTAGCAGTCAACACCCATTTATGGCCAGCACTACAAGGTGGGTTGATTAGGCCTATTAAATCCAAACCCCATTGCATAAAGGGTTGATCAACCTAAATTGGATGAAGAGACAAGGTAACAAGCTTTTATTTTCCATCAAAGAGAGCATAATTTTGACACTTCATTACCTAATCATGGGTGTCTTTGAATAAACTAGGCCAAAAGTATCTAGCTCTCATAATCTTGGCAATTATGGTTCTTAGAGCAAAGTGACCACCAACTAGTCCATCATGAAACTTAAGTAAAATTTTCGTCAAGGAACCTAGAACAATAAACATGCTCCGATGCCTACTTAGTCAGGATCTTTCTCTACCAATTAGAGCACATATGATTACTTCTTGTATTACCAACTAAACATGGAATTATACCAGAATCAATAAGTAACTAGAAATATGAAACAACACAGGAATTGAGAGACAATACACAATTGTATTAATAATCACTCAGAAGAATATACAATAAGGAAGATGCCACTTCTTCCTCCACCTCAAAGGTTTGCCACACCTCAAGACCTTCTTCCCTCTCTCTCTCAGTCCCAACAATCAACTCCAATATAGAATTGATGTTCACCTCTCCAACCAGTCAGTAACACGCTGCCAGTTCACCAAGTACACAACCGTACTCTAAGTAGATCTCCTGCTCTCTGCTGCTACCTGAAAATCACTAGACCTTACTCACCATGTAGATATCTCTACACCCCTGAAGAACCCTTGTCCTTGCCTCACCAAGTCCTTATGATTCTTCAACCAGTACCCTGGTGGATCAGCTCCTAGACCTTGTAGACCTTGCAACTCTCCCTGATCATACACATTCAGCACCCCTTTGGAACTAGGAGGAGCTACACTAGCTCTCTCTAAAAGCTCTATGGCTTTCTAGCACACTTTTACAATACAATTATGAGTCTATTATATAGATCTCATTCAAACAATAATTAGAAATCTAATACAATAATTAAATCTACAGCTCTCAGTCTAAAATTAGCTCTAAACATGCAAACACTTGGTTCGTCAACCAACTTCCCGTAATATACTCGCAGCTCGAACCACAGGTGACCGACGTCGGTCCCTGTCTGCCTGGGGGTGCCGACGCCGGCCGATCTAAGACCGATGTCAGTTGCCTTCTATCTCCTTCCTGCCGACGTCAGTTGTCCTGACCGACATCGGTGTCTGTGACACTCTACAACTCTTCTGCAACCTCCTCCATGTCTGCATCAGTGAATCTTTTAGCTCCACAACCTAACAATCTCCCACTTGGAGATAAACAGCTGCACCTGTACCTATATCTGTAGCCCATCTAATCTATTTCCTGGCTTGTATCCCTCTTCAAGCTCCATCCTGAAGACCAACCACCACACAATCTATGATGCCGCACCTGTCATTTAAGTAACCTGCCACATCCAAACCTACATATCCATGTAGTGAAGAACTTGACCCTGCATAACAAGAATCCCTACTGCTAGTCCCACTAAACTGCACTCTAGTACTCCTTCCCCGAATTGGCTCCATACTTTCTGACAACCCCCACTGATTGGGAAAACTCAGGCCTACACTAGACCTCATGTGATTTTGAACCCTGTTTCAAGCTAGGCTTGAACTGTCCAGCCATTGGTGTGCTTACCAATTCTTCAACCTGCGTAATGAACCTCACCAACACCGTCTTCACATTAGCTCCCACTGGAGACCAAATCTCCATGTCTCTTATGCCAAAGAATTTCGCTGCTCCAAATTCTCCATGACACACCTCTGAACTAACCTTACCTTTTAGCTCAACAAATCCCTATATGTACAAAACCTCCTAGCAAATCATCCACATACAGTAATTGGATAATGTCATGACTCATCATCCACTTGGTAAGAATAAAACCACAATAGTTACACTGACATTGACTGAAGCCATGCTTAGTCATCCACCTGTCAAAACCTGTACCACTGTCCTGTAGCTTCTTCAAGACCATATACCTTGGCCTTCTGTCTCATGTATCCATCCACTCTCTTCTTTAACTATGGGAATCCATCCATCTCTCAGTGCTTTCTTCCAGCTGATAACTCTACCAACAAATACTTGTTTGGTTCATCTCCAAGGACTCACACTCCTCATCCATGCCAAGCTCCCACTGTATCTGGATTCTACCTGCATTGCCTCTTCACATCTTCCTGGTTCTCGACCATCAGTAAGCAATATAAAGAAGGTGAACAATGAATATGAGGTTCACTTACCCTTTCTGACCTCCACATGAGCATTTGAGACTTGTTGACAGCTAGCTATCCGCCCAATATCCGTTCCAGTGACCAATCTTGGCCATCTCCCAGTCTGCTCCCGACCGATGTCGGTTTCCTGCACTGACCCTGACTGCCGATGTCATCTCCCTGGCCGATGCCAGTATCCTTTCTGCCGATGTCGGTTCCTTCATGACCGACATCGGTCTTCCTATTGTCGACGTCGGTTACTGTCTAATCGACACTGGTACCTGTGTTCATCTGTGAGTGATAACTTTTTACCCGTGAGCTCTCCATGGATCAAAATCCTATTCAAATCAACATAGCCCTGCTCAGAATAAATCAGTTCCCTCACCTGATCTCTATCTGTCATCTCTTCCATGAACACCAAGGATTTCCAATTCTTTAGCTTGTCAAAAACATCTGTCTTCCGCTTGAGAACCTGTATTCTCCTTCTACATATGTGACTAAGCCTATGAAGCCACATCTCTGCAACAGAAGGTGAATCAACAATATAAGTAGATAGATAAAGGATACCTACTTTCTTACCACCATCTAATTCAAGTGTATCCGCTATGAGAGTTACAGTGCATCTCCCATCACCTAAATTTCCTGAATCAATTAGACTCATCTCCAAGACTAGTACCTGCATGACTTCCTTCAACCACTGTGTGTCATCCATCTGCAATTTCAGCTTCACTTCCCCTTTGTCAATTCTTTGGCAAGGCTCACCAACTCCTCTCCTTGGGGCTGCATGGAAAGAGGCAACATAATCTGTTATCCAAGATTCAAATTTATCCAAGAAACCTCCCAAAGCATCCTCTACAACAACACCTACAACATCTGCATCTTCAGTTCCTTCATGTTGATTTGCTACTAACCAACAATATCTTTTTCCCTGCTCTTTCTTTCCATCAATCAGACCATTCATGCTATTCAGTTTCTCCATTCGTAGCTTACTTCCTTCTGCCATTGCTATACTCCCACTCAATCAGAAACCCCTGTGAGTAACCTATAATCAACAAACACTACCAGATCTGAAACCACCTGTTAGTAACCCAACCAAAAGCTCTGATACCACTTGTCAGGGAACCTAGAACAATAAACATGCTCTGATGCCTACTTAGTCAGGATCTTGCTCTACCAATTAGAGCACATATGATTACTTCTTGTATTAGCAACTAAACATGAAATTATACCAGAATCAATAAGTAACTAGAAATATGAAACAACACAGGAATTGAGAGACAATACACAATTATATTAATAATCACTCAGAAGAATATACAATAAGGAAGATGCCACTTCTTCCTCCACCTCAAAGGTTCGCCACACCTCAAGACCTTCTTCCCTCTCTCTCTCGGTCCCAACAATCAATTCCAATATAAAATTGATGTTCACCTTTCCAACCAGTCAGTAACACGCTGCCAGTTCACCAAGTACACAACCGTACTCCAAGTAGATCTCCTACTCTCTGCTGCTACCTGCAAATCACTAGACCTTACTCACCATGTAGATATCTCTACACCCCTGAAGAACCCTTGTCTTTGCCTCACCAAGTCCTTATGATTCTTCAACCAGTACCCCGGTGGATCAGCTCTTAGACCTTGCAGACCTTGCAACTCTCCCGGATCATACACACTCAGCACCCCTTTAGAACTAGGAGGAGCTACACTAGCTCTCTCTAAAAGCTCTATGGTTTTCTAGCACACTTTTACAATACAATTATGAGTCTATTATATAGATCTCATCCAAACAATAATTAGACATCTAATACAATAATTAAATCCATAACTCTCAATCTAAAATTAGCTCTAAACATGCAAACACTTGGTTCGTCAACCAACTGCCCATAATATACTCGCAGCTCGAACCACAGGTGACCGACGTCGGTCCCTGTCTGCCTGGGGGTGCTGACGCCAACTGATCTAAGACCGACGTTGGTTGCCTTCTGTCTCCTTCCTACCGACGTCGGTTGTCTTGACCGACGCCGGTGTCTGTGACACTCCGCAACTCTTCTGCAACCTCCTCCATGTCTGCATCAGTGAAGATTTTAGCTCCACAACCTAATAATTTTCTCAATCTGATCTAATTCAACACACTTCAATAACACACCTAATAACTCCTTCCTACACAACACTCCATCAACAAGTACATAAGGAATGGATTGCAATCTAAAGTACCTTCTTCTAGCTCTATAAAGGCCTTATGGACACTCACCATTTTGAATAAAATGGATCATATCTTGTGTCTAAATCTTCATTGATGAAGATGAAACTATCATAAGATAATCATGGAGTGCTAAAACAACCTTTTTTTTTTTCTTTCAAATCTGAAGCAAGATGCTCACATGACCCCTTTCCTTTCACTAGCTTAGTTGTATTGATTTCTACATCATACTCCAATTTTGTGATCCAACTAGCCCTTTTTTCATTCAAGTCTCTACTCAAAAGGAAATATTTGACACTAATATGAGGTACCAATATGTTAATCTTCTATTTAGATAACATATGTCTAAACTTCTTTAGACTTCTAACAACTGAAAGTACTTGCTTCTCAACATAGGTATATCTTACCTCATATCTTTCCAAACATTGACTAAAGAAGGCAATAGGCTACTCCAAGTTTTATTAATTTTATTGAGTAAGCTTGGAAGATATTACCTCCTCATTTATAAAGGTATACAAGTTGCAATCCTTTGAGAAATTAGGACTTGCATGAGTTGGATCTTGGGCAATGGCTTGTTTAATCTCTTCAAAACTTTCCTTCCTTATTCTAGTCCAAGTGAACACTTCATCCTTCCTTATCATAGAGGTTATACGCCTGACTAAATTATAAAATTAGGGATGAACCTTATTATGAAATTAATTTTCCCAAAGAAACTTTGCAAACCTTTCTTGTGTTTGGGCAAAGTCGATGCCAAGATTGCACTCACCCTTTCAGGATCTATGGATAGGCCCTTTTTGGAGACAATGTGTCCTAAAAGTTTCCATTCATGGATATTAAACACACACTTATTTGGGTTATGATATATTTCAAACTCTCTACATCTCTCAAAAATATTCCTAAGGTGATTCAAGTGATCCTTTGCATCCTTAGAAAAAGCTATGATATCATCAAGATACACCAACATAATGTCATTTATTAGTCCTTGAAAATCCATACCCATTTCACATTGAAATGTAGATCCAAAATTAGACAAGACAAAAGGAATTTTATTATAATAATATGTACCCCATTTAGTAGTAAAGGCTATCTTATATTGATCACTTTCCTTCACCAAAATTTGATTGTACCTAGAATATCCATCAAGGAGAGAAAACCTTTCACTACCTACCACAACTTGAAAAATTTGTTCCATGGAAGGAAGAGGATAATGGACCTTCAAGGAAACTCTATTCAAGTCCCTAAAATCAACACACAACTTTATTTCCCCATTTTTCTTCCTAACAGGGACTAAGTTTGCCAACCAAGATGAATGCTTAATAAGAAAGATGATTTTGGACTCAATCAACTTAGTGAGTTCCTTCTTCATGAGAGGCTCAATCTTAGGATTGATTGGAATTTTTATTTTATTGATAGCCTTATCATTATCATCTATCTCTATGGTATGTTGAGCTAAGTTTGGGGTCAAAACCTTTTAAATCACTATATTCCCATGCAAAGACATCATAAAACTCTTTACATAGCTTAATGAAAGCATGTTTCTCTTCCTTAGTACATACCTTCCCAAGTGAAAGAAACTTATCCTTGAATATTTGTACTTTATCATAGTTTATAGTAGACATTCTAACCTTTTCTCTCTTCAACTGGTCATCATCATTGAAAATACTCTTAAGTGTGACTAGGCCTTTAGGGAGCTTGTTTGACTTCAATTATACAATCTGCACTGCATATTGTTGTTGTAGTTTGGAATTATTATTGGAATAAAACTCAACCTCCTCTTGTATAAAAATTACTATTTTTTGGTCACTATCAAACACTTACCAATTAGTGACATTATCTGGTATGGAGGGCCTTACAATCACCTTGAGATGTGGTTAATTCTTATCTTCTCTTATCCCTTTTGAAACATCAAACTGAACTTCAATTGCTGCCAACCTATCAACATGTTTGTTGTCTTCTCTTGGGATATATGTGATGTTCAAATCTTAAAAATATTCCAAAATATCCCACACTCTATGCTTATAGGACTTAAACAAAGAATTCTTAGTCATATTTTGGCCTCTTACTTGATTCACAATCAACTCACTATCACCATACATTTGTAATTATTTAACTCATATTTTCCTAGCCCACTTAAGGCCATGAGTGAGGGCATCATATTATACCATATTAAGAGTACAATAGAATTTAAATCTAAAATAGGAATAGTACCTTTCCTTACAAGGAAAAACCAACATTGCTCCACCACCTGCCCCAATCTTACTTCTTGATCCATCAAAGAAAAGATACCATAAACCATCCATGTCTTCACTTGGATTTATCAAATTTGGTATGAAAGAATCTTACTCATGAATTAAATACACTCAAATACTGGCTTTCTCTATGAATTTTCAAGGATCATGTTCATATTGTTCATTTCCCATTCATCTAAATATAAATCAGAAACTCTTTCAAGAGAAGATGTTAGAAATTGATCTATGTGAATTTCTTCCTCATCAATAATGGCATAATTGAAATTTAACACTTTAGGCATATAAGGATATAAGTGATTCTTGTGGATATTTTATAATTCAATCTTCACTTTAGTATCATACTTTGTCTTACAAACCATATATGACCAATTGGCTACCAAGTATCCACCTATCTTATCTGTAAACTCTCTTGACAAACAAAGAGCAAAGTATGGAGGTAAATATTCCACAAACACATCATGAGGAATGGAAAAATTAGGACAAGCATGTAAAATCATGTTCAAATCCTTAACCACTCCAAAGGTCTTTGCTAGTGATCCATCCAATTATAAAAATCCTTTAACCATTGGATCATACTTGAGGCCTAGTTTATTTGCTATACAATTGGGCATAACTGAAGTACTATCCCCACTATCTATGATGAAATTATTAAATAATGAATCACCAATAATCAAGGATAGGTAAAAAGGAGGAGTCTTATCAATATTCTTCACTTGTTCATCAATGGGTTGAGTTCCATTTACTAAGACAACATTCTCAATCCTAGCTGATCTAATTTTCTTACCAAGTCCTTACAATTCATTTTGAAGGATATCCTTTTGTCCAGGTATTTTTAATGAATCCCATAATTAAATATTCATGTAAAACTTCTTAATTTTATCCACAACATTGATATAAGGATTACTCACCTTAAGAGGCTTATTGGAAGTACTAGTGCCTTGTGGTGTAGCTTGTGTAGGAGTAGGCCTTACATTCTAAAAGTTATAATTTTAATACACCTTAGGAGATGAGTTATACCCACCCACCATTGGAGATGTTTTAGGACTCAAAATAGGTCCTTTATTATCCCCTTGTGTCTCTTCAACAACCCTCTTCTTAGACCTAGTGTTAAAAGCGACATTAGCATTCACATTGCTTGAATTCCCCAAATGATTGATGACACAAAACTCTCCCTCCAAATGATTTATGAGAGTATAATTATATTTTTTTTTCAACTCTCCATTCCAATTTGCATTGGAATCTCAAAAGTGGAAAATTGAGATGCTTGATTTCCTTGCATTGTCATGTCTTGACAAGGCATTTCATTGGCATATGCAACTTGGCCCTAATTTTGGTCATAGGAGGGATAACATGGTTGTTCTTGAAAAAAATTGTTTTTAGTGTGAACAATATATTTCTAAGATTATGAAACATTAGGATTGTATCTTTGGTAAGCTCTAGCTTGAGTGATTTGACATTGTCCTTGACTATTGCCTTGAAAAGGAGGCTTATTTACTTATCCAAACTAATTATAGGGCTGATAAGGTATATAAATTTGAGATTATTTCCTTTTGAGGGCAAGAAATTCATTAGTGATACTTTTAATCAAACTCTTGACTTCATAAATCTCATTTGTGGTGGAAATGACAAACCTTTCTTAACTAGGCAAAGGAGTCAAGGTAGGTAATGTAACTTGACTAAGAGGCTACAAATTAGGGAACAATGACATTGGTGGCCTAAGATTAATCTATCTTGATTGAAAAAGACAATTCTCAGCATTTATGACTATCTCATAGGCATAAGGTAGTGTATTCCCACCCATGGATTGAATCATCATGGACACATCACTATTCAATGCTTTTAGATAGTACAAGAAGGCACAGTTTGGAGTAGGTATCACAAGGGCTGGGATCCTATCCCATGTTTTTTGAAATATAGTGTTAAAATATTTCATAAACTCTTGTGTTTCCCTCTTGATAGTGGTCAATTTCTCATCTAGTGATAGATGATCACTATTCTCTCTAAACCTCTTAGTCAGTAGATCTTCTAGTTCATCCCATGAACCAATAGAATTTTCAGGTAGAGTCCCATACCAATCTAAAGATTTACCTTTGAAATACAATGAAAATAACCTAATAAAAATATTTTATTAGGTAATATTATGGATATTTCAAAAGTTTTTTATGTTTCTAATATGTTCAATGGTAGTAATAGGACCTTTTCCACTAAAATATGGAACACTCTTAAGGGTTGCTCTTAGAATTTGGTCATATTGGGCAAGATTCAAAGGAGATGATCTAGTGAAAGGTATAAAAGGTTGGTTTTTATCCATCTTGGAATGTGAAATATGAGTATTAGGGGTTGAACTAAACAAAAACTTAGACTTCTTAAACACCAACTCTCTTGAATAAGGATGAGTATTCACAAACCTAAACCTTTTGATAGAATACAAAGGCAATTGCACAAAATAAAAGGGTATAAATTTAGTAGAAGACCTATTGGTAACCTTTGGCATGGAAATTAGGGATTTATGATCAACCAAAGAGTTTAAAACATTAGTGGAGTCATTAGGTACTGAAGGTAGATGTTCTTGTAGCTACAACTATGCCAAGACCAACACTAATCTTGGACAATCCTCTAGGACTTGGAGTCCAGCCAGGCATGCAAAAAATGTTTATCACTTGGATTTTTACCCCTTGAGGAAATGCCTATCTCTCCTCATCCAAGTGGTATAATGGAAAGATCTCTCTTGTTGTGCGTAATAATTTGTTGAGATGAATCTCTAGAAGGGATAGTTCCCTTGATGTACTCTTTGAAGTACTTTATTACCTATAAAATTTGGATGAAAAGGGTATATAAAAACAACTATGAAAACTAAAAGGTGATGAAACAATATTTAATTTCCTCATATTGACATAAATTATACTACTTAGAGGTAAACAAAGTTTCCTTCACTCAAGACTCAAGACTCAAGACAGATTACCACATCAATATTTCATAAGTTAGGTTCAAGAGGTATTTGAATGATTAGAAGGGTAATGGGTGATTTATTTGGGGAATATAATCATAAAACACTTATAAAACACACATACACTTAAGAGATAACACTAACAAAGACCTGTAAAAATTACTCTTTTATACATTGGAGAACAATCAAAGATAACATGCTAGAAAATATCATCTTCTACTAGACAAGACCAATAAGATTGCATCAACACTCAATTGTACATCATGAAAGTAAGAAAATTCACCTATTTTATTTATTAAATAGATATTCAAGTATAAAATCAGCTAGGTTTTCACCATCAACCAATGGAGGATCCTCAAAAAAGCTAAAAGAGTCAATATTTATAGCTTTTGAGAGAAGAACAAGACAAAGGAAGTCCAAAGTTCACTTGGAAACTTGTAAATTTTATAAAATAGGTTAAAAATGCATGAGAAAGATATACAGGATGAAAGATGTAATGTCAAAAGGACAAAGTGTTCATACAAGTCACGAAACTTATAAAAAATGGCATAAAACTCCAATTCTTGACAGAGAAAATAGCTTATACAAAATTCAAGACTCTAATAAAACAAACTTGAGTCATCATAAATACTATTGTCACTTGGATTTGCACCCATTGAGGAGATTCATATCTCTCCTAATCTAAGTGGCATAATGGAAACATCTCTCTTGCTGTGGGTAGCAATTTGTTGAGATGAATCTCTAGATGGGCTAGTTCCCTTGATGCACTCTTTGAATTACTTTCTTACCTATCAACTTTGGATGAAAAGGATATAGAAAATCAACTAATAAAACTAAAATTTGATGTAAAAATATTAAATTTACTCCTATTGACTTAAATTATACTACTTAGAGTTAAACAAAGTTTCCTTCACTCAAGACTCATAACTCAAGACAGATTACCACATCAATATTTCATAAGTTAGGTTCAAGAGGTATTTGAATGATTAGGAGGGTAATGGGTGATTTATTTGGGGAATATAATCATAAACCACTTATAAAACACACATACACTTAAGAGATAACACTAACAAAGACCTGTAAAAATTACTCTTTTATACATTGGAGAACAATCAAAGATAACATGCTAGAAAATATCATCTTCTACTAGACAAGACCAATAAGATTGCATCAGCACTCAATTGTACATCATGTAAGTAATAAAATTCACCTATTTTGTTTATTAAATAGATATTCAAGTATAAAATTAGCTAGGTTTTCACCATCAACCAATGGAGGATCCTCAAAAAAGCTAAAAGAGTCAATATTTATAGCTTTTTAGAGAAGAACAAGACAAAGGAAGTCCAAAGGTCACCTGGAAACTTGTAAATTTTATAAAATAGGTTAAAAATGCATGAGAAAGATATACGGGATGAAATATGTAATGTCAAAAGGACAAAGTGTCCATACAAGTCACGAAACTTATAAAAAATGGCATAAAACTCCAATTCTTGGCTAAAAAAACTACCTTCATAATTTGAACCGATTTGAACATTACACCAATAACTAGGGATAGGTTTTAAGATTGGGAAAAGAGGGAAGGCCTTCGGGCATGCATCTTCATGCATTACTTGCATTCCTACTTATTTAGAAACTCCTAGAAGGAAGCCATCACTATCTGTAGTCTAAAAAACTCCTTTTTCAGTTACCCCTCACACTTGGCCTCAAAAATTCCTTAAATTTTCCCTAAAAATACATGTGAGGGAGTTAATTACACCTTTTAAGACCCTCCATGGCCTTATAGGCATTAGGCATGCTTTAAAAAGGCTCACACTTGGAGTTTTCACCCTTATCACCTTGTGTCCACTATGCCAGTTTTGATTGGCTGAAAGGAGAGCTCTGGTTTATACACTTAAGAGTTTTTCCCTACAATAAAATTACCATAGAGATTTATTATAAGTCCTAATATTACACCCAAGTTTTATTTCATCTTTAAACTCCTATAATCTACAAAACACATAAAATAGTCAAGAAAATCCTGTTTCTCATGTTGTCCATACAATTATGTACAACTCATCTTGGTGGGAGATAGACTAAGGGAGTCCTCTTCATGGTCCAATAAATTTCATTTCCAAGATATGTCATTAGGATAGCTTTCCAAAATCATTTTCTCCATCAGGTTTTGGCTAAGGATTTAGTAGGGTTTTTGGCAATTCTAGGTCTTAAGCTTTATTCATAAAGCTTTGACATTGAATATGCCACTAAATTAAACAAACATGAATCAAATGGACCCTTATAAATCCTCAAAAATCTTATAGTTTCCATGCATAGTCTTATAACAGATATGAGAACTTGAAGACACCCATCGAGTTTGTTTTCTTCTTTTCCTACATTCTTGAACTATGTCAGGGCTAGAATTAGCTTTCCTGTAGGTCTACTTGCACTCCAAAATATTATATAGGTTTAATTACATCCACTTAACATGTTAAAATAATCTAGGTAGCCCATCAAAATTTAGAAATGAAGATGGACCCCAAATTGGTTCTTGGTCCTTTAAAGGCCTAAAGGGGTTAGCATGCATTTTGCAAGTTTGGGCTATCTAATCTCATATTTCATGCTTGGGATGGAATAGATTAATTATTCATGCTTCATTAAAACTTATAAGATCACCACACAACCTCCCAAGCACTCCACTTCTTCCTTTTCTCTCATTCACCAACTAAACCTAATGAAAACTTGCGTAGTTAGACTATGTGTAAGGGGAATTTTGGTCTAGAGAGAGGTATGAGCTTGGTATATTACTTATTATAAAATTTTCACCTTCCATTCACCTCAAAAAATGTTTCCATGAGGTTCAAAAATCTCCCTATCAAGTCTTTTGCTCATTTTTCCCTCACTAGCTCACTTTGCCAAAGCTTGATTTTCCTAGACTGGCTAACCTCTAAAACAAAATAGTGAGGTATAGCCCTCATCCCCATGGAAAATTGAATATTTTTGGAGATATAAAAATCCTTGATTATCATTTTTAATAAAGGGTTTTGATTTATTCCATGGTTTAGGTGTCTAACTCTAAATGCCCCAAAAAGGCCTCTAAAAAGCCTATTTTCCTCAAACCCCTAAGAGTGACCTATACAAGACAAGAAAATGCCTCATTTAAAAAAAATAAAGAGGGAATTCTCTAGCTCAAGCAAAATTTAATTCTATCTAGATTAGTCTCCTTGGAAAGACCATTCGACTTAGACCCTCAGATAACCCAAGGTTGATAAATCAGACTTCAAGAGGGAAAATCTAATAGATGATCATAATCCATGTTATGTGAATATTGGTCTCAGTTCCAATGTGGAGGAAAGATTATGAGCCAAGGATTTGATTTCTTAATACAAAGACATTATCTCCTAGATGTATGAAGACCTGAAGTTGTATGACCCATAGGTCATCACTCACACAATTCCCTTGAAGTAAGACCATAAACCATTTAGACAGAGGTAAAAGATAGTAAATCCTATTTTGTAACCTCTTATTAAAAGGGAAGTGGAGAAGCTATTAAGTGCCAAAATCATCTTCCCAATCTGAAATTCTACCTGGGTGGCCAATTTGGTCCCAGTTAGAAAGAAGAATGGTGAGATCAGATTATGTGTAGATTTTATAAATCTGAATAAGGCTTCTAAGAAAGACAATTATCCTTTCCATTGTATAAATGTGGTAATAGAAATAGTGAGTGGGTCTAAAATGATTTTCTTTTTTGATGGATTCTCAGGTTAAAATTAAGCACTAGTGCAATTTGAGTATAGGATGAAGATGATGTTTACTATGAAATGGGGTACCTATGCATACAAAAGGGTGCTGTTTGGACTGATCAATGTAGGAACTAAATTTCAATATGCCATGGATCATGCCTTTAAGGGAGTAATTGGAAAATTAATAATAATCTATATGGATGATCTTATAGTGTTTTCAAATAATAGAAAAGATCACATAAGCCATCTACAGTCTATATTTGAGAGATGTAGAAGGTTTGGTATTTCATTGAACTGAAAGAAAAACATATTTGGTGTCACTGAGGGAAAACTCTTGGGACATATTATCATGAAAGATGGGATCACCATTGATCCATATAAAATCTATGGAATTTAAAAAATTCAACCACCAAACAATAATAAGGAGCTCAAGTTATTCTTTGGGAAGATCAACTTCATAAGGAAGTTCATCTTAAGGTTCACAAAAATTGTCAAGCCTCTAAATGCCATGCTCAAGCAAGATGCTAAAATAGAGTGGATAACTAAAGCCAAAAAGTCTTTCCAAGACATTAAATATTCCATATCATAGGCTCTAGTGTTAATTATTCCAAACTTTACCAAATATTTGTATCTGTATTCATTCACTTTAGAACACACTATTGCTACAATTATCACACAAAAGATAGACAAAATTGAGCATCCATTTACCTTCATGAGCACAAATTTGAAGGATGTAAAGCTTAGGTATTCTATGATTGATAAGACAATGTTTTCCCTTGTCAAATTAGTGAAGAAATTTAGACATTACATCTAAAGGAACAAAACCATTGCTATTGTACCCAAACCTGCTGTCAAGCTCACCCTATCATCGAATGATCGAGGAGAACATTGAGGCAAATGGATGTCCAAGCTTCAAGATTTTGACATAAATATCAGACCTATAAAGATAATCAAAGGTCAAGGCATTGTTCAACTCATGATTGAGACTAATCCCCAAATCATCGTAAAAGAGGTATGTGTAGCACAAGTTTTTAAAGGAGAATGGTATACATATATAATCCATTATTTACTTATAGTAACTTCTCCCTCAGAGTTTAATAGAGAAATA
This sequence comes from Torreya grandis, assembly GCA_037957365.1. Lineage (NCBI taxonomy): Eukaryota > Viridiplantae > Streptophyta > Pinopsida > Cupressales > Taxaceae > Torreya > Torreya grandis. Next base: position 1,292,887 of record JARHVA010002490.1, on the reverse strand, counting down.
AGGAGAGATTTAAGGTTCAAAATTGTTCATTTCATGATAAAAATGGATTCTTATATAGAATTGACTATGAAGGTATTTATCTTAGATGTATATCTACAGAGGAGGCTAAGGAAATCCTTGAGAACTTGTATCAAAAGATAGTTAGTGGTCACCCTACTAGGAATACTACAACCCATAACATCTTGAGGTTGGGTTACTATTGGCCAACCATCTTCATGGATGCTCATATGTATAGCATAACCTACCATTAATGTCAAGACTTATCCAAGAGAGAATTACATGCAACAATGCCTTTACAACCAGCTATTGAAGGAGGGCTATTTGCATAGTGGGGTTTAGACTTAATTGGTGTAATCAACCCAAATTCCTTAGTAGGCTATAAATTTGTGATCATGATTAAAAACTATTGTAATAGATGAATGGAAGCCATAGCCACAAAGAATAACAGAGCACAAGATGTGATTCTCTATTTAGATGAACACATAACAACTATATTTGGCATGCCCATCTCTTTGGTTTGTGACAATGGGCCAACTTTTATATCAGTGAAATTCACTGAATGGGCACATGATAATCAGATCATAATTAGATTAACTTCTAACCACTACCCTTAGGAAAATGGACTAGCAGAGTCAACAAATAAAAATTTGATTGAGGCAATCAAGAAATCAATAGGGGATAACCCTAGGGATAGGCATAATTTACTAAAGTATGCTCTTTGGGAAAACCAGATGAGATACAAGCAAGCCTTGAAAGCTTCCCCTTATCGACTAATATATGGGTACATACTAGTTTTTTTCATCATGTTGAAGCTACCCACTTTTCAGTTCATGTAATACTACATGTAACCAAATGACAAAGCATAATCAAGATTTCTTGATATAATATAAATTGAGGATTTGAGGACTAAAGACTTATAGACATCCAATAAACACTAGGATGTAGTCAAAAAATGGTTTGATAAAAGATCAAAAGTCAAAGCATTCAAGATTTTGGATCTAGTACTATTATGAGATAAAGCCCATGAAAGGAAAGGATAACATGATAAGTTTTCCCCATTATGGATTGGACCCTATTAGATTTTAGAGATCATGGGAAATAATGCATTTCATTCAGGATCTTTTGAAGGACTTACCTTAAGAAGCATATAAGACCAATTTGGGCTCTTTCAACGGACTTACTCAAAAAGTTTTGAAGTAAAGACATCTCAAAACCTGATTGCTTCTTCCTTACCCTTTCAGGTTTGTGAATGACTCTAACTCATGAAAATTGGTAAGTAAAAGACCTTGTAAAACCTAACTTACACTGGAACTAGCCATATACCCCTTTGGGTTTATCAAGTGCTCCTTATTATTACTTGTATAGCATACAAGTAACACTTTTATGAGAATCCGATTTGCTCTGTGAGTGATGGAAAATACCAATGCTTGATGAGACAACACCTACACTTGCACAAAAGGAAAATTTTCCTTGATTTTAAAAGGGTTAAAACCTCATTTCAGGGCAAAAAGGCATGAAGAATAAGGATTCAAGGAAAAATAAGGGGGGGTACCTATTCTGGCATGCAGGATTCATAAAATGGTCAACAAATTGGTGACTCATAGGGGAAGCATGCCTATTATGTTTGAGAAGACTAGTGGCCTAAAAGTCCATTGGGCATGGATTCAGGATGAAAATTTAAAATTTGGTAACAACCTTGTAAGGACCTAAAAACCAACAAAGATTTTACCCCAAACAACAAGGAAAATATACACACACAAAGGCTAAAAACACTACACACATGCATAACAACACTTAGGGAAAATGAGGAAAAATAAGGAAACTATGTACATGAAAAAAGAAACCTAGTAACAATGGTTAAGATATATCCCATTGACTGGGATATGTAGCTCTTAATCATCCAACTTGGAGAGTTAGAAAAAATTGTGTTGCTTGCATTAGGTGATGACATATGGGCCACTCCACAAGGCATCAAACTTCATGTGCCTTCTAGGCTTGGCTCGATCCTCATCCCACTCAAGATAATGTCACCTTCTAAGAATCTCTTTGGTGTAGACCTATTGTCAAAATGCTTCTTTGTCTGTTGTTGGTGGTTAGTCATTACATCCATGGCTTGGTCTTTGACTTCTTGAAGCTCCATTAGCTCACAATACCTGACTTCCAAGCTATCACTCTCCATCAATTACAGCTGATGGGCAAGATCCAAGGCTGGTAACTCAAGTGAGATAGGAAGTCTAGCTTCCATTCCATACACAAGTGTGTATGGTAAATTCTTGATTTCCCTCTTTGGAATGATCTTATTTGCCTAAAGAGTTGTCTTCAACTTGGCATGCCAAGTCCTTTGATTTTCCTCCATTATTATTTTTATGATCCTAATCAAATTCTTATTTATGGACTCAGCCAACCCATTCCATTATAGATAGTAGTTGGAAGAAGTGCTGAGATAGATGCCATACTTTAATACCCACTCACTTGTCTTTGTTCCCAAGAAATCTAATGCATTATCTGAAATGATTGTGGCTAAGACCCCAAATCTTATCATTATGCCTTCATAAAAGTCTAGGATTTCACTCTCATTGGCCTCTTTCAAAGCTACGACCTCTATCCATCTTGTGAAATAATATGTGGTAGTTATTAAAACCCACTTGTATCCAACACTAGAAGGAGGATTGGTCAACCCTATGAAGTCCAACCCCCATTGTATGAATGGCTGTTCCACCTGAATAGGATGAAGAGGCATGGTAGCCAACCATTACTTCCCATCAAAGAAGGTACATTTTTGACATTTCCTCACCCAATCACGAGTGTCTCTAAATAAATAGGGCTAAATTAACCATCCCTCATAATCCTTATAACTGTGGACTTGGGAGCAATGTTGCCACTAGCTGGTCCATCATAAAACTTAGATAGTACACTGTCAACTTGGTCTGAATCAATGCATCTCAAGGGTACCCTTGAAAAGTATTTATTAAACAACACTCCATAAAATAAGACATAAGTAAGAGATTTGAGTCTAAAATAGCTCCTCTTGGTCCTATCAAGACCTTGTGGACACTTACCAATTTAAAGGAAATGAACCATGTCTTGTGCCCAGCTCTTCATGACTGTAGGTACAACTACTGGAGGTTCATCATGGAGTACCAAAATGTCTTCCATCAGATCTTTTAAGTCTATAGTTAGGTTTTGACATAGCCCTCTTCCCATTAACAACTTGGTGGTCTTGATCTCTAAGTCATACTCCATTACTTTGGTGGTCCAACCTACCCTTTTTTCATTCAAGTCTCAGCTCAGCAGGAAGTCTTTTACACTAGGATGTGGTACCATGATGTGAATTTTGCTATTAGAAAACATATGTCTAAACTTATTTAGACTTCATATAAATTTAAGCACCTAATTCTCAACATACATTTATCTAACCTCATAGCCTTCTAAACCTTGGCTGAAAAAAGTGAGAGGCTATTCTAAATTCTCATCATTTGCTTGAGTGAGCATAGTAGAGATTACCTCTTGATTCCCAAAGGTGTATTTATTGAAGTCCTTGGATAATTATAGAATAATCAGGGTAGGATCTTAGGTGATAGCTTGCTTGATGCCTTTGAAGATTTCTCTTCTTCTTGCCATCCACATGAACGTCTCATCCTTCCTCAGCATGTAAGTTAGTGGCTTGACTAGCTCAATAAAGTTAGGAATGAATCTCCTAATTAAATTTATTTTACCAAAGAAATTTTGTAGGCCCTTCTTGTGCTTAGGAAAAGATAATGATAAGATGGTGTGCACCTTTTATGGATCAATGGACAAGCCTTATTTTGAAATGACGTGGCCCAAGGGCTTGCCTTCATAGATGGCAAACACACATTTTTGTGGGTTGAGAGAGATGCTAAACTCTCTACACCTTTAAAATATTTGCCTTAGGTGCTTCAAATGTTCACTTGCTTCCTTGGAGAAGACTATCACATCATCAAGATAAAATAGCATAATGTCATTGATCATCCATAACACATTAAAAGGTAGCTCCAACATTTGACAATCCAAATGGCATCTTCCTGTAGGCATATGTTCCCCATTTGGTGGTGAAGACTATGTTGTATTGGTCACGCTCTTGTACCAAGATTTGATTATACTCAGAGTAGCCATCCAAGAGAGATAATTTTTCATTACTTATCACCATCTAAAGAATTTAATCCATACTTGAAAGGGGATAGTGATCTCTCAGTGAAACTCTATTTAAGTCTCTAAAATCCACACACAATATAACCTCTCCATTCTTCTTCCTAACAGGGACCAAATTGGCTAGCCAAGAAGAGTGTTTGATAAGGAAGATGATCTTCGACTCGATTAGTTTGGTGAGTTCCTTCCTCATGAGAGGCTTGATATTTAGATTTATTAGCCTTTACTTTTGCTTTATGGGTTTGGCACCTTCATCTAGCTCAATGTTGTGTTGGGCCTAGCTTGGATTAAAGCCCTTAAAATAACCATACTCCAAAGTGAAGACATCAATAAACTCTTGGCATAACATAATGAAAGCATGATTTTCTTCATTGGTACATACCTTCCCAAGTGCAAGTAATTTATCCTTGTAGATATCTATCCTTTCATAATTTTCCTTCTTGGTTAACATGCTTACTTTGTCTCTCTTGAGTTGGTCATCTTCGTTGAAGATGCTCTCAAGAGTTACCAAACCGTTGGGAAGCTTGTTGGTCTTTAGTTGAACAATCTACCCATCATACTACTATTTTAGCTTAGACTGATTTTTGGAAGCAAACTTAGCTTATTCCTATAAGAAAAGTGCTATTTTATAGTCACTTTCAAACACCTACCAATTGGTGACATTGTCTAGTATGGAGGGCCTTACGATCACCTTTAAATGATGCTGATTCTTACTTTGTCTTACCCCCTTTGGGATACCAAACTGAGCACCAACTACTGCTAGTATATCTACATGCTTGTTTTCCTCTCTTAGAATGGAAGTGATGTTGAAAGTAGTGAAATTCTCTACAAGGTCGCACATTTTATGCTTGTAAGACTTGAGTAAGGAGTTCTTGGTCAAGCTTTGACCTCTCACTTGGTTCACAATCAACTCACTATCTCCAAACACCTGAAATTATTTGATTCCTATCTTCCTTGCCCATTATAAGCCATGAATAAGGGCCTCATACTCTGCTACATTATAGGTAAAATATATCTAAAACCTAAAAGTTGAGAAGTATTTCTCTTTTGAAGGTGAAACCAGTATTGCCCCACCACCAGCTCCCAATTTGCTTCTAGATCTATCAAAGAATAGATACCATAAACCATAGTCCTCTTGGTATGTCTCCATCAATTTCAGCATGAAAGCATCTTTCTCATGCATGCATTAGATTCCAAGACCAACTTATTCAATGAAATTGTAAAGATCATGCTCAAAATTGTCATTTACCCATTCATCTAGGAGTAGGTCAGCAACTCCTACAAGGGAAGATGATGAAGATTGGTATACCAAGAGCTCTTCTTCATCAATGGTTACATAGTTCACATTTATTGCTTTGGGTGAGTATGGCTCCAGGTGATCCTTGTGGATGGGATCTAACTCAATATTTACTTTAGTTCTATACTTTGTCTTAAAAAACATGTAAGACTAATTGGCTGCTAAGTATCCACCTATCTTGGATGTGAAATCCCTTGACAAGCAAAGAGTGAAGTAAGGAGGAACATCTACCACTACCACATCATGGGGAATTAAGAAGGTTAGATTGGCATGGAGATTTAGATTTGAGCCTCTTGCCACTCCCAAGGTCTTAGCTGGTGATCCATCCAATTATAGAACTCCTTTGGTCATTTGCTGATACTTGAGGCCTAGCTTATTATCTATGCATTTGGGCATAATTGAGGTGCTTGATCCATTATCAATGATGTAATTTTGGACAAAGAAATCACCAATAATTAGGGAAAAATAGAATAGAGGGACCTTCTCATCTTTCTTTGCTTAACCTACCATGGGAGGAGCACCATTTACTATCAACACATTATCATTTATTGCTGGGATAGCTTGCTCAATTGGCCCGTGTAATTCCTTTTGGAGTATATCCTTTTGTCTTGGTAGTGATAAAGAATCCCATAATGAGATGTTCATGTGAAACTTATTCATTTGGTTCACTACATTGATTGAAGGATTGACCCCTTTAGAGTTCTCTTTGGGAACATTCTTAACCTATGGTGCAACCTGAGGATTTGAAACTACAATTGGTGGTCTGTAATTGGGAAACTTTTGATTTGCTTGTGGTGAAGGAGATGTTGTAGGTGCTTGAGTGGTTACTTGAGATTCATCAATATCTCTCCTTTTGGACTTGGTGTTGGCTACAACATAATCATTCTGATTACTTGTGCTCCCCACATAGTTGACTATGTAGAACTCTCCTTCCAAGTGATTCATAAGAGTGGAATCAGATTGAGCCTACCTACTATCCATCCCAAGTTATGTTGATATCTCAAAATTTGAGAATTGGGCTACATGATCACCTTATATGATCATGCTTTAATTTGTTAGTTCACTAGCATAAGTAACCTATTCTTGGCCATGCTCCAAGGGTGGATAATTGGGCTGCTCCTTCACCAAATTATTTTGAGTGGGGAAAAGAACCTTGGAAGATGAAGGGGAATTGGATTATAGATTTTATAAGGCTTGACATGTGTACTTTGACCTTGCCCTTGATTATAATTTTGGAAGGGAGGCCTATTTGCTTGCCCAAACTGTTGGTAGCTTTGATTTGGTCTATAACTCTGAGCTTGTTGTCTCTTGAGGGAAACTAAATCATTGGTAACACTCTGTAGTAAGCTCTTAACTTCATGGAGATTATTTATAGGGGTAGCCACTATCTTCTCTTGATTAGGTAGAGGAGCTAGGGTGGGCAAAATAGGCTAGACTGAGGGTTGTAAATCAAGAAAGAGTGGCATATGAGGTTTAAGAGCTATCTTTCCTACTTGAACAAGGTAATTTTTTAGTAGTTATGTCTATCTCATAAGAAGTGGGTAGAGTTGTCCCACACATGGATTGTATCATGATAGTAATGTCACTATTTAGGGCCTTCAAGTAGTAAAGGAAAGCATAGCTTGGGGTTGGCCTCACAAGAATTGGGATTCTGTCCCAAGTCTTTGGGAACCCAGTGTTAAAATCTTACATAACCTCATGTGGGGCTCTCTTCATGGTGGCTAATTGCTCAACTAGAGATAAATGGTCACTTTTTTCCCTAAACCGATTGGTCAAGAGGGTCCCTAACTCATTGCATGAGCCAACTGAGTTCATAGGAAAGGTCTCATACTAGTCCAAAACTTTCCCTTTGAAGGAAAAGGCTATCAATCTGATGGCTAGATTTTCTTTAGTGATATTATGGATGTTGCAGAGGTTGGCCATGTTTCTAATATGCTTGACAATAGTGATTGGGCCCTCTCCACTAAAGGGAGGAACACTTTTGAGAGATATCCTTGGAATTGGGTCATATTGCTAAAGGGTCAAGGGACTTTGACCATTGAAGGCCATGAAGGGGAAAGCCCCAAGGGCTACCATGGCTGTGAAAGGATTCAACTGAGGTCTCCTTGAGTAGGTTTATTTTATGGCTGGTTTAGGAAAGTGGCTTACTACATAAGGGTGGGTATTTACAAACCTCAGCCTTTTCATTGAGTTCAAAGGAAACTCAATAAATTCACAAGGGATACCCCTAGAAGAGGATCTTGTAGTAACCTTTGGCATGGGATGCCAGGATGATCATCAAATAGAGACTGAGTTCCTAAATGGAGTCACTAGGTGTAGAATATAGCTCCTTTTTTTCAAAATTTTAACAATATCAAGACCAGTACCAATCCTGAAACTTGTAGGACATAGAAATTTGTCCCACTAGGCATGCCAAAAACTATTGATGCTATGGATTTCACCCTCTAAAGGGAGGTTTATCTCTCTTAATCCACATGGCACAATGGAGACATTCCTCTTGCCTTGGGTTGTAAACTTGAGGGATAAATCTCTAGGTTAGGGGCTATCTCCCCTTGATGCACCTTGAGGCCCTAGATTTCCTACTACTAGAAATGTGGGGGGATGAAAAGAGAGAAATATTGAAAATAGAACCTAAATAATGTGGTGATGCACCAAACTAGTTGGTCTACTCAGCTTTGACATACACTTTACACTAGAGAGAAGCAAACATACACTTCATTCAAATTAGAACCTTTCCTGTATCAATGTTTCAATAGGGAATCCTATGGAGATATAGGGAGGAAGAACTACTAGAGGTGTTCTAAGACACGCTATGGACAACCTATTCATATGTGCCTATGCTCTAAGATAGACACTTCTTTTTGACCTACAAGAGAAGAACTCACAATACACTAGATATGTTGGCATAAACTTGTGAACGCATGAAAAGGAAATGAATTAACATAAGATAAAACTATAGACATATACAAAAGTACAAGCTCAAATGGAGGTAAAAATGATTCTTTTGATTCAAGGTAAATTTCTTCAGGGCTTCGCCATATAATTCTGATAGATCCTTTCTCAAATGAGAAGTAACAAATCTATAGAGTGCTTAGAAATAGATAATTGACAAGTCAAGGGATGGAAACCCATGCTAAGTTAACACTTTTTCAGGGACCACAAGCCCATGCTACTACCATATCCTTCCAATTACATATGGGAGAGCCATATTGTATATGTCCAAGTCACTACCCTTGCTGTCTTAGGCCTATAAAAGCATGGGATACTCCTACTAGCAATTGACAAAGCCATCCCCAAGTTGTGTTGACTGGGCCATGCTCTCTTTAACGTTGAGCATAAATGGATATGCATTAATTACAAAGCATGAAAACATGGGCTACTCCCCTCTATATTTATAAAACCAATCCTTTTTTTGGTTTTTAGTAGAGACTATTTCACCTAAGTGCATTTACTCTTCTTACTGACGACACCTGTGCCACCTGCCTTGGTCTAGTTTATCCTTGGGATTACACTTTGACCTGTCATGCCACTTGGAACATTTTGAGATTTTAATTTATTGTGATATGTGGCCATGTTCTAGGTTACCCACCTTATTTTCCCTTACATTTCTATTTCCCTTTTGTCTTTAGCCATTCGAGCTCTCGGGTGCTTGTTATTTTCTCCTAGGTTCCTTTCTTTGCTTTCTCATTCATTCATTCTTTAGGTTTTCAGGCTTTTGGTTCTAAATTCCTTTGGACATTTTGTTTGAAGGAATTATCCTTTGGGCTTGTACTCTTTGGATTTCTTTTGGTGAGCCTTCAGGCTTTTCTAGCTTGATTACTTCCCAATGGCTAGTTTATCACCCCAAATTTGACATTCACGAGCCCGTCATTAGACATTTGAATCCCAACAGCTAGTCTTCCATCATGTAATTGACATCCATGTAGTCATCACTCACTAGGACAATTCCTTCAGGTCCCTTATTGCTTTGGGTCTTTGCTTAGCATTTATCCTAAACAATTTCCCCATGGACACTTTTTTTTGAAGGAAATGGTCCTTTTTCAAAGGGAAGGTACCCTTCGGGTTTTTAAAGTGTCTCTTCAGAATTTTGATAATGAACTTTCCTGAAGGGAAAGATCCCTTCATAAATTCTAAAATAATCCTTTGGAATTTTTGCAAACAAACTTTTTTGAAGGGAAAGTGACCCTTTGGAAAGATTAAAATGGTCCTTCAACATTCAAAAATGACCTTTGCCTTTAGAAAAATACCTTAAAAAAAGATACAATGGTCTACTTTCTTGACCAAGTACCTTGTGCAAAGACACCTACCCTTCAAAATTTTTGTGACCATAAAATTTCTTTAGACAAAATGTCTGGAGGAACTCAACCTTGGATTTTATTCTTCAGTTTTCCTTTGAACACAAAGGAATTCTTTTCACTTGTCACTTTTTCTTGAGGGGAAAGCTCCATTTGGGCTTCTTGTCTTTACCCATTTGCTTCAATTGGCTACCCTATGCAAGGGAATTTTGAGCCAAAAGTGCCCTTTAGAACTTTTGCATTGGTTCTCACACCAATAAAAATCCCTCTGCAAGGTCCATTCTGCCTTCCAACATACCCTTTGAAAGTTTTGTAAAGGTCCATTTTATCTTTGAAGTGCCTCTCGAAAGGGCACATACCCTTTGGGGAAATTTAAAATGACCCTACAGAATGCCCAGGTGCCTTGCATAGAAAAACACTTGCCTTAAGAAGCATCTAAGACTAATTCAGGATCTTTCGAAGGACTTACTCAAAGAGCTTTGAAGTAAAGATGTCTCAAAACCCGATTGCTTCTTCCTTACCCTTTTGGGTTTATGAATGAATTCAACTCATGAAAATTGGCAAGTAAAGGACCTTGCAAAACTTGACTTGCACTGGAACTGGCCATAGACCCCTTTGGGTTTGTTAAGTGCTCCTGCTTATTACTTGTAAAGCTTACAAGTAACACTATTATGAGAACCTGATTTGCTCTGTGAGTGCTGAAAAAGACCAATGATTGATGAGACAACACTTACACCTACATAAAATCAACTTTTTCCTTGATTTTAAAAGGGTTAAGACCTAGTTTTAGGGCAAAAGGGCATGAAGAACAAGTATTCAAGGCAAAAGAAGAGGGGGGTGCCCATTTTGGCATGCAAGATTCACAAAATGGTCAACAGGAATTTGACCTATAGGATCTTTGCCTTAAAAATTTTTGGATTGCAAACATTTTTCCCAAAATAAATCCCTTAATGGATTACCCCCTTCGACCCTACCAACCCTTTGGGACTTGTGTAATGACCCTTAGCTATATGAAAATACCCTTTAGGGAAATAAAAAGTGCCCTTCGACCCCTAAGTTTTTCCATGAAGTAGACATTTTTAATCCTTTCTAATTACCCTTTGGGACTCTTTGAAATAACCTTTTAGCCCTTTTAAAATTGTCCTTTATCCTTTTAATTAGCCCTTTGACCTTTCCCAAATTGACCACTTTACCCTTTTCAACCAGATCATTTAAGGCACATACCCTTCAAGTTTTATGTAAATGACCCTTTAGGACTTTTGTTTCAAACCCTTTACCCTTTATGACTTATCCTTTAGGATATCCTTTTGACCCCTTTATCCTATGAAAAGTTCCCTTTGGTCCTTTTATATTGGACCCTTTGCCATGGACATATACTTCAAGATTTTTGTCCCAAGCCTTTGACCCTTTTTAAAGGGACCACTTACCCTTCGATATAATTTCCATAGCCCATTTTCCCACCAAATAACCCTTCTAATCCAAGACACATACCCTTTGGGTTTTATGTAACCTACCCTTTGGGACTTTTGAAATGACCCTTAGCTATATGAAAGTACCCTTTGGTAAAATCAAAAGTGTCCTTTGACCTTTACGAAGTGGACCTTCAAGACTTTTATCATGGAAAAAATGTCCTATGAATTGGACCCTTTGAATCAAAATTAACCTTTAGGGAAATTGAAAAAATGCCCTTCAGACCTTCTAAATAGCCCTTCAGGATAATTGCCTTGGGACTTTTGCCTAGATGAAATCTTCAAGGAAATTATTGCAAACAATTTGTTCAAAACAATTCCCTTAAAATAATTAGTCTATGGACATTGATCCAATTTTTTTTTCTGATGTAGACCCTAAGTGCCTTATTAGTAAGATTAATACTAGTCTCACCACACTTAGCCAAAACAAAGGTAAAATATTTACTATCAATACTTTAAAAACCCTTGCCAACCTGAGCTAACAAATTTGAATTATAAAGGAAAATAGAATCCAAGTAAACGTTTCACATTTATGTCACAAAACTGATATTCAATGTAGGATTCTATATAGAGGATACACTACTATTGAAATCCATCATTGTATTCAAAATAACTTGCATTCAAAGTCTCCTCTTTTCTTACAACGATGAAGAGCCCTAATTCTTGCTTCAAGAGTACTACAAGTAAAACAATGATTGAGCGAGAGCCAAATTGTTTGTCCAAAACACATAGTGCATAAAAGAGGTATCATAGAGTATGTATCCATGGCATCTACATCTAGGATGTTTCAAGGTATGAATCTACCATGTCTATATTCAATTATGGACTCTCTAAAGTTGACAAATATAGTCTTCGATGCCACAATGTTTGGAGACAATTATAAGAATTATTCAACATTATGCGATGTCATCATTTTGGTGGATGTGTTTTCAATCAAAAATGAGATGACACTAGCAGATAGACTGTTCATTAAAGAACTGCTAGCATTGAAACACTAAAGATTACACTTTGCTACAACTAAACAAGAAATAAGGATGTGAATTAACCTCCTAAGGGACCTATTCTTTTTAGGGAAGATATCATAAGATGCTTTCCTACATCATCCTAGTAACAACATGGTGGTCATGTGTATTTTGGGACAAGATTTCTAGAGATATCTATCTTTGAGTATACACAATGCCTACTTTGATAAACACATATTGGTGTAGTTTAACATAGAGAACTTGATAGAGAAGGTACTATATTTGTGATTGTTCCTAGACTAGACCATTGCATGGAAAGGGAAGAAGCTAAAAGGAACAATCCTAATTGATAGATTCAGGATAGGGATTCACATTGGTATGGCTATTTTCAATAGATTATATGATATGCCTAGTGTTCATTTTATTAATTTGGATTAGGTGCCTTTATTTTACATGATGCTTACACATGATTCCTCATATGCCTTGAGTGAGATAATCAACCTTTGATTGAGAGAGCATATTATTCATAAATATAAGTGTCCCACACCCTCAAGAGATTTATACATGATGTCTTATTTATTGGATGTAGTCATGGATACATGTTACAAAGATCTTGGTGAATTGTGGGATCTAACAATATATTGTAAGAAAAACAAAATATGTGATCATTACCAATTCATGCATGTCTACTGCTATACCAGACATATGGTGAGGATCTTCAAGGATGTTTATCCTCAAGTTTGGCAAGCCATTCATGGCTTTCCCATGCCTCAAATTGGATTGAACATTGTGAAGAAATTGGTAGGGAAAGGGGATTATTTCCTTTACCCAAATTTCATTGTTATCATGGTTTGGGGAGACAAGGTTGGCCCCCAACGTCTCCCAAGGTTTGTGCTAGATAAGCTAGTTGAACAAGAAATTGCCTTCTAATTATGGAAGAGCATTGAAGAGGATTTATCAAGGTAGAAGAAGGCCTTGTATTTTGGTCATTTCATAACTACTAATAGGATGGTATATACAATGAAGAAGCATCTTTGGGAAGTAGGTGGAAAATTCAAGAGTTATCCTTTCCCTGCACTTACACACATAGATTGGGATCTGCGTGGGTTGATCCAAAAGCACATTCATGGAGTCAACATATTATATAGTCATGACCGTTATGACTATGATTTCCTATTTTTGAATGCCAAGTCTGATGAGGAAGTATTATAACGGGTGTAAGATTTTTGGGATACAAGAGGATCATTTGAGAATGATATAGGATGAACCTTCTATTTCTACTAGGGAGTTGGATAGTAAAAAGGCACTCTAAAAAGGGTGTCAAAATTCAAATTTATAGAGAGGATAGTCCAAGGAGAAATCTAAGGACCAAGCTTATTCCTCCTCCCATGGACTTCCTTTGAAGTTTAACTTGAAGAAAATGAAGAAAGAGCCTAGGCTATTTGAGCCCAGTTCTACTAGGGGAAGACAAATAGGGGATCCCATCAGCCTAGATAGTGATGAGGAAGAGAAAACATAATAATTACTTGCTACTGGTTCTAGTTAAGTGTCAATTATTATGCCCCAAGTATATACTATTACATCCATTGGAAATCAACTCTAGAAGTAGTAACATCATCACGTCAAAACTCCCCCACACAAGTAAGGACCCCTTTGTTTTATAAGAGAAAGCCTAGGACTCCTACATGCAGTCCTACAATAGAGACATCATAGATTTTTCCCACTCAACCTCCACATGTAGAGATAGCTATGGGAGATGTGGTGATAATCAAGGATATTTAGGATGATTCAGATGAGGAAGTTGAGTTGGAGACAACCAAGGCTATGAGCCTCCAACATAGCTTATGGAGCTTACTTTTCTAGGTACTCAATATTTTGTTAATTTTACTTCATCTTATATACCTATCTTTAGACAAGTTACCTCTATGGAAGTTCCCACATCTTTCCCCTCTATTTACTCTACTACCATTGACCCTTTTTTTTCCATTCCCATCCCACTCACCATGCAGACCCCTTTTGTTCCTATTGGCACCTCCACTATTAGAGCCCTCAAGATGAAAAAAGTGTCTAAGAAGGTACATACTACATTGGCCACATCAAAACTCCATATCTACTCCACCTAAATAACCCTTACATTACCATCTACCAATTCCATAGAGGATACCACAGTGATAAGTACTAGTAGGGGAAGAAAGGTCAAGCCCCAAATGATCACGATCCATCCACTTCCTTAGTTTGGAGGAACGGATTGGTATAAAATTATATGGCCTTCCCTCCTTGATGTACTAACCAAATCCCACAAGAAATAATAGAAATTTCAAGAGGAGGCTAAGGAAGAGGTTATTGTCACAACCTCTAATGCATCCCAGTTAGATATTCCTTTATGGGCAGTGGATTTAAGAAGCAAGGATTCTTAATTGCCAAACTTTACAATTATAGAGCTTCCCTCTATTTGTACTTTGTTTGATCCTCCAATTGGTAGTATTCAAAGGGTAAAGAAGAGAAAGTTAGAAGATGACAAAGGCACCTAGATAATCCTTGAAGAAAGGTAAGAAGTGTTCTCCCTCACCAAGAGGTAGAACATATAACTAAGACAATCTCTATATGAGGAAAATCTAACAGACCTAACACACACACACAAGGATGCCATAGCTGCAATCCACAAAGGCATGAAATTAGCTCGATAGGAACTTGAGGTAAAAGTGCACGTATTAGAGGCCAAAGTGAAACAACTAAATGAGTAGGCAAAGATAGTACATATTCCTACTGGCATAGAAGCTAAAGTTTAGGAGGTAGCTTCTATATGTTATAACTCCTTGGAAGCCATGGAGTTCATGAAGGCCGAGATGGACCCCATGTGAACCAAGCCAATTAATTATTTAATTCCTTGAGAAAGGCCAACACAGAACTAAATATGCTAGTTTTCTATATGGGAAACTCTCTATATAGTCATCTCGACCTTATGACTATGCTAGAGGCATCTAATGCCTTAAATCTAGTAGTCATTTGATAGGAAGAGGCAAAGAATTGGTTACAAAACATTGAGGCTTTAATATCTAGATATTAGGTGTATGAGGTTCAGATTCTTCAAATTTTGCATGAATTAAATTTATCCAAATTTAAGGACTCCGCTTTTAAGTGAATTAGTAGGATCAATTTTGATAAACTTATCCAAGAAGAAATCAATGATTTTAAATAGAGCCTACAAGGTTTGACACTTGAATAAATTGAGTTATAATTAAGCAAGGCTAGAAAAAAGGTCACTAAATTTGAAATATTCAAAAATAAATTTTAGATAACCAAGGATGAGCATGTAAATCTCCTTGGATAGACCAAACAAATTCATCGACCATCGTTACTAAATTTAGACATTATACAAAATTAACATGGAGCGACACAAAAGGTTTATGAAGATAATAAAGCAAAGAAGAAGTGGGTTTCTAATGGTGTGACCACCTCTTCAACTACCACTTCAACTTCTATGCCAACCAAGGTACATACAACACTACAAATGACCAAGATTTGATAGGATGACACTTTACATATGCACAATTTTGTAACAATGAATGTATTTAGATTTTGAGTGGTTAATTGTAAAAATTGACTTTATATTTTGTCTACATGCACACATTGCATAATTTTGGAAAAGATAATTTGTTTATTTTTTAACATATATGGTTTTAGACATGGTTAGAACTACATGTTATAACCGACAGTTGTAACCACCTTGTATGAACTTGGAGGATGAGGTAACCCCTTCCCAAAGTCTATATATATAATTATAACCCAACTTAGTTTTTGGTAAGAAGATTTTGGAATACAGAGCAATGAAATAATTTTGATCATTAGTGAAGCATTTTGAGTATTTTATTTCCAATTTTGTGTAATTAGTTGTTATTTTCATGGTTGTGTGTTTTAATAATATTTAATATTCTACAATTGTAAATATATTCTTGACTATTTTAATTGATATACTGATTCTAGATCTGCAATAACTATTGAAAGATTGGTAAATATATTGATTGAGTTAGTCAAGTTAATTGAATCATATTTATGAATGTGTTTTTGTGATTTTATTTGGTGTAGTTTCTTAAGTGTGTGTAATAGATATCTCAGATAATTCATTTTTTCAAGCCATAATCACCTGATTAAGGATGTGCAATAGCTTCCCTAAAAATAATAACCTTTATCTGAGGCTTGTGAATTCTTTGCATCTTTATTTCTTTAAAATTCTTAGCTGTGTTTGACTGCATGTATGCTATTATTGTTAACAACATGCATAGGTTTTAAAAAGCATAGGTATGTTCAAAAACCAAATCAAAAAGTGATTCCAAAGAACCACAAAGCCTTCTTTTTTTCCCCACCTTACCCTCCTTTTTGAGTTTGTTATTAAGATCTACCCATTTTAGATTAGAAACCATCCACCCATCCAAATCACATATGGATTCACTCTATTAGAATGCCACACCTCCATCTAATTTTTTTTGTTAATAACCTACATGCCTTGCCCCTATTCCATTAATAGGTTGAAATACACTATATAATTACAACTCATGCCCTAAAGTGGAGTTCACCTCCATTGAGATCCTAAAATGTTAGAGGCTACCTCATTTGACTATGGTGTACATAAAAACTACATCAAAAATAAGAGTGTGTTGTCATGTGGTTGATTACATGAATAAGTTTTAGTGACCTAAAGGTGACAATTTCTATGTCATCATAAGCAAAATCTAACTAGCTTGAAGAATATTGACAAACATAGATGCTTGTTATGATTTATTGGGAAGATGAATGGTTCCATGAGAGGTAAAATGATCTAAGGATCATTGAATTCTTGTAATCATGTTGGTTTACTCCTATTTGAAGATCATAAAGGAGATAGGTTGCGTCAAAAGGTCTATTATAGTAAAGTTTGTGCTCATAGACTTGTATGACTGTATGCTTTCCTAAAGATGCCATAAACTGTTCTAAGCCATAATGGCTTGTGAAGATTAAAGGTTAGTTGTTTTTTGTCTTGAAAATCATATGGTAATTTTTCATGCTAATTTCAGATGTTCAATTTGATCCAAGAGGACAAAGATAAGCGAGAAGAAGTAAATCTGGTTGGTTTATGTCTCTATGAAACCTATTATCAGTATGAGGGCTAATGAAGTCTTCATAGTGAGAGCAAATGATTTGACTTGTCTAAATCATGGAGTAGGCTTATGGATATTGGAAATGAAGTGTTTGATAAAATTTGGATCATTAGTAAGGTCAGATGGGCCATAAAGTCTCATCAATGGTTTGTTGAGGAGATATACTTATTTGCTTTACATCTCTACTAGATCTAATGAAGATGTGAGACCTATTGGTGTTCCCATGAGGGTATTTATTATGTGTGGATAGTGTTTGAAGAGTTGTTTGTAGACCTATTTGGTTGAGGAGACATGTTAAAGATGTCATGGAGTTAGGGGGAGCTAACTCAGATTATTTAAGAAGCACGCATGAACAGAGGGAGAGCATGAGTCTAAGGTGAGGTAAGATTTAATTTGGATTAAAAAAAGGAGATATTTTAACAAGAAATCATCAAGGTCAGGTCCAAGGATCAGGTGACAAGGTATGAATGGGTTCAGGTAAGATCAAGAGTTAATGGAGATCTATGGAGTCATGTGTCAAGCTAATGAGAAACAGGTTAAGTTGGAAGATAATAGATCAATCACTCTACATGTAAGAATTTGGTCAAGTTTTCTTTAGTATCATTAATTGAAATTGGAGTGAAGAGATAAGGTGGAAGCTATATAGACCCTTTTTCATTAATGTCAAATGGGGAGAGAGATTAGATTGATGGAGAAATTGTCTAGGATCCGGTCATTTGTGGTTTGCCATCAATGACAAAGGGAGATATTATTTCATGTTGTCATTGATGTCAAGACGAGAGTTGTATTTGAGGTCATTGATGCCAAAATAATCATAAGAAAGTGGCTATGGTCATTGGTTCTTAATGGATGATGTTGTCATGAGAAGGCTTGAACATGAGATACCTAGTCTAATGCAAGGAGTGTGATAACTCTAAGAGATTAATGCAGGAGCATGATGGCTCTAGGAAATGAATCTATAGAGGCATAAGAGGATGTTGGAAATATTTTCAATAGATTAATAAGGTTCAAAGAACATCTAAAGTAGAAAGAAGGTTAAAGTTTTAGGTCTAATCTTGGCATAAGATACCTAGTGTGAAGGCACAAACTTGGTATCTTGTTGTCGTAAGAAGTAGGTGACTCATGTAAACATGAATGGAATCTTAAGAGCATGGCATGAATGTATTTGAGATGTGGATGGGGTATTAAGAGAAGAACAAGAATTTTTCAAGTGGTGATATGGAGTTTCATTGATGTGTTTGTAATAATTAGATTTTCATTGATGTCAAAGGTGGTTAAAGGTATTTGATGTCCAAAATATGCTCCTATGATAAGACATGGTAAGTATTCATGATGACTCAAGTTTGGTCTAGTAGAGTCTTGAATTTTGTATAAGATATTTGATCTATGTTGTGTTATGACAAGCTTGTGAGAAGATGTATGTTGTAATAGTTGATCATGGAATGAGGTGTTTGGCATGAGAATATATTCTTAGTATGCATATATAGTGGAAAAAATCTCTCCAAGGGTATGGTATCTAGTAAGCTTGTTTGATGGTCTAACATTAAAGTGGCTTGTCGTAGAATGATGATGATACATAGATGTATGAGCTTAAAGGTGAGTTGTCAATATGGTAGAGAACACGTAAGAATTGAATGAGGTTTGACAAGGTGTGTTAGAGGTGTTGACTAGGTTTCAAGTCCTTAGTTGAAGGAGAAGGGAAGAAATCACATTAGAAGGTCTCATGTGCATGCGAATTAAAGGTTTCCAAGCCTAAGAAGGAACTTCTGATGCTCATTTGCATGTGCAAAGTTTACATGGTGACCTAATCCTTTTAGGATATATGGAACATAGTTATAAGAAGGTTTTATAAGCATTTGGAAGTGGATTAAGGTACATATCTTTATGAACATTCGTTAAGAATGTATATAGGTCTTAAACCCTCTCTAAACCCTTATAGTGACCTGATTAGAGAAAAATTCCTATAAAGTGCCCAAAATTGATTAAAAAGTCAAATTTGATGATTTTATAATGCACAAGACTCATCCAAGCATCCCAAGGTGGTCTTGGTTTGTTAAGGCAGTAAGCATAAGGTACATAAAAAGGCTTATTTCTAAAGATTTTAATGTTATAGGAAGGGTTGACTGAGTCAATGCATGAAAGTTGTTGGAGATTTAAGGAAAATAATTTTTATTGATGTCCATGAAGTTATTTTTGAAAGTTATGTTCACTGTGTCAATAATTTTGGCCATGGAAGATAACCTGTCACTAGATTGTAGACAGTGAAAATAGTGAAAAAAGCAAGCTTGTGTGAAAAAGAGTTTAGGGATGATATGTAGGAGTTTACAGATGAATATATTGGTTTGGGGTATTTTTTTAAGACCTATACCCCTTATTAAATTATTTGGTAAGTTTTTATTATGCCCATACATAAGCAAAAATATGCCCTCAAAGTAACATGTCTGTGTAAGTGAAGATAGACAAAGTGTATGCTTCAAAATATGATCTATATATTTAATATGTGCTATTAAAACTCTATAAATTTATGTTTTAATTTCATATTATGATTTTTAATGACAACATGAATATATTATAAGTTAAAATAAGTAATTATATAGGTGGTCAAATTCATGTTTACCATGACTGTATTCTTGTGATAAAATGATACTTTCAGGTGTGCTAAGGGAAATGATGTGATCAAGTTTATATAACAAGAATTGATGCATAAAATGTATATATTATTTTGGTTTGGAATTAATTTGAAATATTAATTAATTTTTTAAGTTGGATAAATAGGTTAATATGTTGATATGTCAAAGCTAAAATGGCTTGTCCAACTGTGTATGCATAGTATAAGAGAGAGTTGAGAGACTGGTCTTTAAGACCAATGAGTAACACTAGATTTTGAGATATAGTTATTTTAAGCTAAACTAGAGATCATTTAAGATATATTAATGTAGATTGGATGTAAAGTAAGCATCATTTCAAGTATAAAATATGAACTTATTTATGATTGTACTGTTGGAGGCTACAGGCAGTTTGAGTGATCACTTTACAGATGAGAGTTGGAGGTTATTTGGACCAAGATAGAGAAACCAATGAGTTTTAAGTTATTTTACAAGTCTCAAATATTCATTTAAATGTTTTTATCTTCATAATAAGTCTATACATAGGTGTTGGTAATCAATGTTGCTTGACTATACTTTGACTATGTTTGACCAATCTGAGTGGTCATATTATAGAGGTGGTTTTGGGTGCTTAGAGCCTGTGTGATGATGTAAAATGGATATGGTGATGTTTTTTTAGGTTATTAAGGATATATTAATGCAATATTTTTTATTTTTTTGTTTGATGAATTTGACTGAACACTCTAGATGTGGTTGACAAACTTTTGGCAGTGAGAAGGCTTAAAAGGCGAGTAGACCTTATTGATAGGTCCAAGTACTGAAATGGACTAAATGAAGTTGGGGACCCAAGGTAAAATTATAAAGGGTATATTGGAGGAATTTATGAAGTTTTTAATCCATTATATAAGACATGAAATCTTATTAAAGGTTTGAATGGTAATGTGTGGATAGGACATACCTAATTGTATTAGGTCTCCATTAGGCCTAATGCTAAAAAGTCCTTATGGAATATGATTGAATAATTTATGGTTTGTTTCAATAATTAAACATGTTTATTAATATATTTAAATCATAATTTAATTATGGAAAGTATCTTTTTTGACCAAGATGGATGTGACCAAGAGTTTGGTATAAAGGTAAGGCCTAATAGGCCTATTTTGGTAAGTAAGAGTAGTGTGGACTTAAGAAAAGAGAATAGATCATTTGAAGGAGAAGAAGTAGGTCATTGAGTAAGATAATAGAGTGAATATGATCAATCATGCATATATAACCAATTTTATTCAAGTGGATATACAGGTTAATGGACCTAATAAGCCTAGAAGAGGCTAATTAAGTGAGAAGGTCTGAGAGGCTAGTTGAGTAAGGGTGAAAGGGAAAGAGTGAAAACAAAGGAGGTCATAATCAATTGAATATTAGAAACATGTGTTCAATATGATCAAATATTTAAGGTATTTGAGTTGGTGCTTGGTTACCTAGGGGGTTGGATCCTCCTTACAAGTTGGAGCTTGCATAAGACTAGTTAGTTGGGTGCTCAATGAAGTAAGGGTTAGATATCCTTGGGAAGTTAGTGCTTCACTAAAATTTGGATATTGAAATTATAGGATAGTATTACATGTGCATGGTTCAATGGATTTTATCCCCCAAGAGGGTTTCCCATACATCTCTTGTGTTCTCTTGTATGCATGTGTAGTTGTTTCCTTATGCATTGATCTCTTATGTGAATGTATGATTTATGGAATGGTAAATGGAATTGAATGGTTAATGTTATAAAAATGATTCAATCCCCTCTCATTATCTAATTCCAACACTATTTCTATAGATTTATTTATCATCTCAAATAAACCTTGCAAATATATGAGCATGAGCACTCAATAAAGATGCCTCAAATGTAGAATATGTACTTTCCTCCACTTGATACCCCAACTATTTGAATGGTTCTTCTTCTAGCTGACTACATGAGATATCATATTATTCTCCTCCAAACTCAAAAATATCTACATACATGTACTCGTAATGATCATTATCTTCAATTCTAGAATTATAATCAATATAATAATAAGCATGAGATTCATCTACTTTATTATTTTAAAAATAACTCATGGTTTTAGATAGATTTGCTTGATTATACATCCAATCAAAAACAAGAAATACTTTTACTTGAGGTTCGAGAATAGTGATTTTTGGAACACAAGGTTTAATGGCTATCTATTTATGAATATTTGGATCATCTGAGACAATAATATTCATTATTTGATCTTCTATGTTTTATTCTAGCATATGTTAATTAGAATCTTTTAAATTTAATACCTTATCATCATTATCCTTATTTTCAATGCATTCTAGTTTTTCTCACAAAATTAAGATTTCTTCTTTTATGGATAAAATGCATTCCTCTGCTTCACTTATGTAATAATTTGGAGGGATAACAGGTTCAAAATCAACTTGCTCATACTAAACAAATTCATTTGTAATGAGAATAGGGACTTGATCATTCTAATAATTAAATGAAATATTTGGTATAGATGTTGGGTCTTCCACTAGGTTATAAATTACAACATAAATTGGTTTGTAAGACCATCGCTGCTAGTGATGAAATTGTGTGCCAAACTTAAAAACATAAATTTTATTATGACTGTTTGTAAATATAGGAAGGAAGTCAAAGGGTTTGTTAGGAAAGTCATGCTAAATTACCAAAATGTTTATGGTTGATTCACCAAGCCAAGACATGGTGATAACCCTAATGATTCAATGAATTTAGAGACTTTTTAAAAAACAAACAAAACCATGTATACCATGCCTATCTCTATTGGTTTTTTTTCCTCCTATGATTCAACAAGTGAAACAAGAAAGGAAAGAACTTAAATATGGACCTTGTGATCCTTGTAGTGGGGTCCAGGTTGATTTTGAATACATAATAATTAAAAGATAACTAACAATAAATATTCCTTCACCATCCTTCTAGCACCATTTTATGTTAATCTCAATTTGTAACCCACAACAAAAATAGTTATTAGACTAAATGTTCTGTTGGGATAAAGGGAGTTAACAACACATGGGATGAAATGTCTCCATCAATTTTAGGATTGTATTAGTTAGTCTAAGGGTCAATTGATTCCCAAATTTACTCTAAGATCATCAATTACTATGACTAGAGGTTCACCTAGTCTCTTACTAACAAATTATCTAGTTCTTGTTTACTTAATTAAACTAATAGACAATTGAGTTCTATTTCATTGCAATTCATTCCAATATCTACACTAAGGAAAAATATCTTCAAAAAATTAAAAAGGGATTACAGGGTAAGGCAGAAAAGAGAGGATGTCTTTGATCTAAATGAGCTTCTTGATGCCAAGGAGATGAAAGCATGCCTGACCATAGTTATACCACTATGTGCCTAGTCTAAAAATTGCAAAAACATGAGCCTCTCAGTGGGAAAGATTCCAAGGACAAGTGTGAAATCCATTTTTTAATTTAATCCATTCTAAATAAAACTACTCACATCTTATATTTGTGTCACATAATGATTAAGATAAGTCTAAATAAACATGAAATGACTAAATAAATTAGTTATGATAGCTATTATATAACATAACTAAAAAAATAATCTACAAAAAAACATACTAATAGTCCTAACATCATTAACAAGTTAAATTAGAAGACTAGATGAATTTATAATGAATAAAACACAAAAAAATCTATTTTCAAAAGTTTGAAAGTATCTTATTACAATCAATATCTCCAGGCAGACATATTAGGCAAAACACAAAAGGAAAAATAGGTGAAATCCTAGAACAATTCGAGCATTATTTTAGTATGAAACTACTAACCAACCATTAGTAGATAATCTAGGAAAAATAAATAAAGGTAGGTCAAATATTGGTACAATTCTTGTAGATCCTTAGTACCCAAAATTATCGCCCCATTTATAATGGTAATGCAGTCTATTTATATAGACAATTTGTGAAGCTCATGGCCTCATCTTCTAGATCAACCCACTAATGGGGTGGTTACAAATATTCAATGATGATTTGAAAATCTAATTTGGATTCATGATTCTATAATATATTTGAAGGCATTCCCCCTTCTATAGTTAGAGGTCATGCCTATTTAAAACATACCTTTTGTCTTTTATCTCTTTTTTGTCTTATATGAACCTCTATAACTTGATCTTCCATCATCAAATTGAGTGCATAGCCCATTCATAGAGTTGAGATCCATAACAACTAGATAAGCAATCAATTTTTAATCTCATGGTCTATTTAATGACTTGGTATGTATACGTGGCTCATTGATCTTCATTTTTATCTACTTAGCTGATGTTCTTTCCATGCATTAGTACATCACTTCCCTACCTCTTTTTTTTTCTCATTTGGTAGACCCTACCACATGTATTCTCCTTGCCCAGCCATTTCTTAGCATGGGGATTGATATATGGTAATTATTCTTGGTCATGATGTATAAGGATGTTACCACATGGTGACATCTCACTAACCTAGAGTGTATATGTGTTTCAATATTATATGAACTACTCTGGGAAAACATGTCATTAAGATGATGCCACATGGTACAATCTTACTAACTTGCTTGTTTGGAGGGTCTACTGGTGTATAGGTAACCCTCAAGTAGTAGGGCATCAAGATGATGTCATGTGGTGTAATCCTACTAACTCGCTCACCTGGAGGCATTTGTTGAATATAGAATTCCCCATAGTAGTAGGTCATTGGGATGATTCCACATGGTGAAATCTCATTAACCCACTTACTCAAAGGTCTTCTGAGTCATTTAGGTCTTCCACAGTGGTGGAAAGGTGCCACATGGCTCTGTGAGAGATTGTCAAAAATTGACTAAGTGTCGAAATGGTTTTGAGAATAGGTTGGGGCTGTTGGGAGATATGAAAGGGTGGCACATGGTAAAGGAGAAATTCCAGGCACCTATGGGCAAAATAAATAAAATCTTAGTCATTAAATTTTAAATAAAATGCAAATGACTAAGTATTTCAAATTCAAACAATTAAGTTCTTGAAACAAAAGTAAATGAACACAAATACTTAAAGAATAAAAAGCTATTTTTACTAAACTTAAAATCATAAATAACTATTTTATCCATTATTCATAAATTTACTAAGTCCTAAGGTGAAATAATGTGAACATTTAGTCAATTAATCTAAAATTAAATCCTAAAATGGGATAAATTGTTAAGGAGAAGGCCATGGAAACTCTAAAAAGTTAGATAAGTTTGCCATTATAAAGTTAGATGTTTCAAAATAGAAAATTTGAAATTATTTTAAACATGGTATAAAGTAACCCATACTCTCAAGACTTTTGTAAATTCAAAATTTATAGCCATAAGGTCCTAAATGTGTTATTCAGACCAAGTGCAATAATGAAGCTTTGATCAATAAACTTGGTTATTATCAATGAAGTATTTAGAAGGTAGAACTTCACATCTAAGAACTTAAAAACTAGAGACTAAGATGAAATAAGAGGGTCCCCATTTTAGGAATTGAGGATGGTGCATGTTGGACTTAACAATTATGTTGATTGTATTTTTGACCACTTGAAGGACTTAATGATTAGTTAGGGCATAGTTTATTTTATGTTGATTGTATTGTTGATTGCTTAGATAAAAACATAGTACTATGCTATCCACCACCTATGACATAATACTATGTTATCCACCACAAATAAAAATTGGCACACCCACAACCTCAAAATTTTGATAGGGTGATCCTTAAAGAGTGTGAGAAAAAATTTAATAATGTGCATCTTTACCCCATATTACATTAACAAATTGCATATACTACTAATGAAAACTTTAAAATGGAAGCATATACCCTTGTACTAAATAATTATGTCCTTAAATTATTATATTTAATATAACTATAAAATTAAATAAATAAACTAAGTGATAGAAACCCAATAGGGTGTACCGTCAAACACCTCATATTTTATGCATCTTACTTATCATAGATAAATTGATGTAGGAGCATCATAAGATTTATTGTAAACATCACATAAAGAAGTATAACTATGCTTTAATAAGGTCCAAGAAGGTCTCAGGGGTCTTTATAAATAAACAAGTAGCCTCAAGTGTCCATTTTAGGTCTTAGGAGACCTTGTTTCATTTTCCCTCCAAAATGATAGAATTTAAATACTTGAATTTGAATAACAAGGTTGTAAGACTTGTGACCAGTTGCACAAGACATGAATTTTATTAATGGTCCTAATAGGTTTATTACTATGTTTTAAATGTTGTTTCACCCTATTGTAAATGTAAATCATCTCAAACCTATCTAGAAGAGACTCTAATGTTGGAAGATGACTAAGAAAAACATGTTTGTGAGAGAATCTTGAACAGTTGCATACAAAGTGAAACCAACAAGCCAATAAAAGGATATACTACATGGAGGGAAGAGATGAATATATCAAGGAGGAACCAATAAAGGATGGATATGAATAGTAAAACATTAGAGTAATGGATAAAAAGATCTCTAGTTGAGGATAAGGTCTATCAAGTATGGAAGGTCTGTAAAAGGTCTATGTACACACTAAAAAAATGCACCAATGGTTTTAGATGTTGTAGCACACCTTTCCAACCCCCTTGTCCCCCATTGGGTTATAAAATTTATTAAATATCCTTAAAACACCCATTTACCCCTCACATACATTAATAATTAATTAATTAAGTTAATAAAATACCATTTACACCTCACCCTAACCAAGCCCATGGCTAAATTAGCGACACCTAGCCTTAAGACCATTTCCTACCTTAGAATATAAAGTCCTAACCTCGTAAACTATTTATACCCATATTACCATGCTTCCTTAAATGAATTCAGACCATTTAAAATGGTCTTAACTACCAAAATTAAGTGAAAAACACTATTTTTGGAAAGTGAGACCATTTACACCTTGACCAACATCAGTCATCCCTCGATCAATGTCAGTTGACCATGACTGACATCAATTACTTAAGGATTCTCCATGACCCTTGCTTAGGAGCTTGAATCATTTGATCAAGAATCAGACTCTTATGTGAATCAAAGCTTTCAAGTGAACCAGACAACCAATTCAAAGATTAGGAAGTGCTTCATCACCTCAATATTGAGGATTCAAGAATTGTTACTCTACCCATGTTGTTCCAAGATTACAATCAGCTCAAACTCAACTTCAAGTCATCTTCATGTAAGTAACTCCATAATAGCTAAGTATTATATGATTTTAATAAGTTTGATATTTTGTTTTTATAGTTTATTACTTTCACCCCTTTGAATCTTCCCTCCACACTCTCTTTTATGTTAGAGTTCTGCAACTCCAACACCCCTTTTTATGCCAAATCCACACTATCCATTCCCATCCTTTGGAGTGTTAAACCTCTATGTTTGATATCCTTTAGTCTCTATTCTACCTTTATGACCATCAACCAACCTCCAAATATCCCACCAACCCTTATGCAACCAACCTAAAGTTATTTTTTACCCAAAACTAGAACCGTGACAGACACATAGTGACTGACATCAATCATCCTTGATTGATATCAATTACCCTTGATTGAAATTGGTTACTCAGTGAATGAAATTGATCTCTATGTAATTATGTTTCCTAAAATTATCAAGTTAAAATCACCTATCATCCCCAACCCAAGACCTTATTTTTGACCCTTGTCATAACATAGAGTCAGAAGCAATTATTTGAATCACATTTTAGCACTTTAACATTTATTTTGAACAAGTTAATGTCATTTTGTTAAAATCAATCATTTTTATTGAAAAACATTTTATTACATTATGTTAAAGTAATTTTAATTTATTTATGTAAGCATTTATTATCAATATTTTTCAGAACTTGATTTGTTAAACGAGTGGATTGATATCCTTCCAGTGAAGTCTTGTACTTCTTAGATTAATCACTTGCTAGGCAATCCACCCTTAAATCTTATTAATCAATCTCATTTCTATTCCTATTCTTATTGAAAGTCATTCCTCCCAAGATAAAGAGGGGTTATTCACATCATCTGGATCATAGAGCATGCAACTACATCCAGGTTCATTTACACCTCCATTTATTTAAGTTTTACTTGTTTTTATAAGCAAAAAGAAAATGATACAAAAAGATAGTGAAACATTCTAGCATGCTTGATTGGACCCTAGAGTTTTTTTGGGTTAATAATTATTTTAGGACATTCTAGTTGCATTAGTGAAAGAATCATTCATTAAACTTCTCTATTTCTGAAACTAAAACATTATTTTTTATCATTCCTAAATTGAAAATCATAACTTTCAATTTCTTCTTTTCAACAAAAGTAATTACTTATTTTCTTTACTTTCTTAGAAAAGGCAAAATCGTTTATCTTCCTTTATTTCTAAAAAGTGAAAAGGAATTCATATTAGGATAAGACTTGTATTATCATTCTACATTTAGGTGTATTCTAGTTGTTTTTGTACTCATTAAAAGAAATTAAAAGTTCCTTTTGGGTTTAAAATCAACCTTCATCCATTGATTGATTGCATGATTAAGTCACATAGCTTAATTAAATAGTAAATTAATTATAAATATCACTTCTTTCACACACATACCAAATCCATAACATAATTAGTTCATCAAA
This sequence comes from Torreya grandis, assembly GCA_037957365.1. Taxonomy (NCBI): domain Eukaryota; kingdom Viridiplantae; phylum Streptophyta; class Pinopsida; order Cupressales; family Taxaceae; genus Torreya; species Torreya grandis. The sequence continues at coordinate 1,264,352 of JARHVA010002490.1, read as the reverse complement.
AATTGACATAAGGGAATCAATTGGGATTTCATCACCTAGCGACTACCTTCATCTCGACTATCTTACTTGGATTTCACCATGAAGAGGAGAACAAACTCAATATACTGGCTGAGTATAAACTCTAGTAGCTCGGTATATATTGGTGAAGCACTCGACACCCTTATCACTATGGTGTGTGAAGTGAGGGGGTATGCCCCAATACCAAGCCACATATAGATATATTTTGAACCTAAAAAACCCAAAACCATCCATAGACAACTTATTCTAGTACCTATTTCAAAAACCAAGTGGAGTCTCACAAACTTCTAAAATTAAGGTATAAGCCTAAAAGTGAGATAAAAATAACTCTAGAATTTAATGTTCTCTTAGTGTGTGTGTGTGATTTCCTTGGATTTTTATTCTTTGCTCTATTTTTTGAGTGTGTGAGTTCATTTCCATCAAACTTCTAAAACTTCCACCATTTCATTGCATGGTCTTGAGACGACAATAAGCTAGAGACCAAGCAAACCAAAACCCACCTCACCACCAACCTTATTCTTCTTCTTCAATGATGGAGCACACTCTAGATGCAAAAAGTTCCCCTGATCATTTTAGGAGTCCTGATATGCCCTGATCTTTTTCCCAAAGGGATATGGACTTCACCAACTTCCTTGACAACAATCATGTGGCCGACCAACATTACTATGAAATAATTGCTAACCGTGCCCCTACCTCGATTCTTTCCATTGAACCATCTTATGGCATGCCCACTTCCCTTATGGGTTAGACTTCAATTTCCACCATCTATACTACCCAATCCATGGTGACACAAGCTTCGTCTTTCACAAATAACCCTTTAATGACTATTTCCCAAAAGCAAGCTTCTCCTCCACCAACAACCAATGCCCAATCACCTTGTAATTCCACCAACCCCATCACTAACCATTCAAATGTAGGGATAACCCAACCCATGATAAATTAAACACCACTTAACATTGGGATGCCCTCCACTATTATAGTTTTTTACCTCTTGCCACCCAAAACCCAATATCATCTATACCTTTCCAAAACTTAGTGGTTTCCATACCATCCACTCTCCCACCCATAAGTACAAAGGTGACTACACATCTTCAACCAACAAACCCAACCATGACCATGTCCCAAAAAATACGTATTGCACCTAGTCTGGGCTATATCCCAAATCCCCAAGGATATATGCCTCCTCCACCTTCCCAACCTTTCATGACCAATTACTAATATGTGGCCTCTACATAACCTTCTAACATGTAATATATTTCACCCTCATAACCTTGACAACATATACCCTATAACTATGGGGATGCACCATAAAATGATCTCATTAAAATGTTTGTGGATAAGATGACAACTCTAAATACATCCATTTCTAGATCCCATTATCTTTTATTTTATGATCATATTTGCAATGAACCCATTCACCCTTCTGTACCAATCTATCCTTATCCCACTCAATGGGAACTTCCCAAATTTGCTAAATTCTAAAGTAAGGAGGATACCTAATAACACCTAAGATCATTTAGGCATGCATGCTATCTCATTGCCTTTGATGATGCTATTCTACTTCGAATAATCCCCATATCCTTAACATGACCCACATTGGACTAGTATAGTGGCATCACTAATCACTCCCTCTTTTCCTTCACCCAACTTGCTCAAACTTTCTTGGACCACTTATTCATCAACATCTCCAAGAAAGTATCCATAACTGACTTATATTGTATTCAATAATTTTAGGATGAATCCATTTCTAATTTTTTTACTCGATGGAAGGGGTTAATTAACTGACTTTCCTTCTCATTACTCCAACCCAAATTAATTGAACTTTTCTCTTGGGCATGTGCCAAACACATCTCCTCTACCATTAAAGTCCAAACATTCTAGACCTTTGATGAAGCATTTACCATGGATATAAAATTGGAAATTCTAGAAACCGAGGAAGGCAAACTTAAGCTTAGGAATAAGACTGCTAGTTTTAAATCTACCAAAGCTTCCTTTAAACCTTCAAACCACACCAAATCCAAAGGAAAAACAAATTCCATTATCTTTAAAATGGATCCTCTTTCTATGGTCAACCAATCCAACCTATCCAACTCTTCAAACCAAAATCCCAAATCCCAAAACCACTTTATGGAAAGTAATATAATCCTTTAGGGGAGTCTTATGATTTGGTTTTGGAAAAATTGTTGAAAGCATCCATATTCAACCTTTCTCAAATCAAACCCCCTTAATAATTTGATTCATCCCATCCTATACCAAGTTGGTATAAGGAGAATGAGATATGTAACTGCCATAGTGTCATTGGGAATAATGTTGATAAATATAAAACATTTAAAAACATAGTCCAAGACTTGATTGACAAGGGTAAGCTTGGAATGGATAACCCAAATGCATCTCCAAATCAATCTCTAGACATATTTTTTCAACCATTTCCAAACCACCCACCTTCCACAAATAATTAGCATAAAAATGTGAAAGAAAAAATCCCATAAACATGAGGTTCATATGGTAAACATTGTTCTTAATGAGCTCACAATTGACGAACCCATGACCCAAAACACCACTCCAACTCCACTTACTTCCATAGTGGAATCACCCATCCTTCCTTAAAAAATCATAACGAAGGAAGAAAATATCACTCCTATGCCATTTTCTTCCCTATTAGAATTATCTACATTTCCTTCAAAAAGCATAATGAAAGAAGAAACTATCATTCCTATGCCATTTTCTTCCATATTATAACTATTTACCCTTCCTTAAGAAAGCATAAATAAGGAAGAGATCATCTAACCTACTCCTTCCATAATGGAATCACCCACCATCTCCTTAGAACTCTTGCCAAAATAAGTGGAAACCAAGACTATCCCACCTTTACAACCACTTGGTCTTTCCTTGGAAACTACCACTGAGGAAGCCAAGTCTACCTATAAGCTGTTTTCAAGGTTGGTCCAAAATCTAGATTTTTTATCACAACCAAACCTTGATTGAGCTACATTTTGGCACTATCTTAGACTTCTATACCCTACCAAGAAGGATTCACCAACAAAACCATCATCGACCCAACCTTTAACCTAAACAAACATAACCACCACTACCTCAACCAAACCAATAAGCTTATCCACATTTCAAAATTCAAACAAACCAACCAACCTAACTCTTTAAAAAATAAACAAGACAAAAACCACTACCCCATTAAAACCTATCAAAAACCTAGGTGTCCTTCCAAATAAAAATCTCACCCATCCTCCCTTAAAATTAGAGTTGACCCCACCTAAAAATCCATAAACCAAACTAATAAGAAAGATTGAAACACCTAGGATTTAGAAACCTAAAACCATTTCACCTCCTATTTTAACTTCACCCTCCATCCTAGGGACATACCCCTTATCCATTTTAGGTCCTCACCCTTCCACCTTGTTGAAAAATTGAAGCTCTCCAATAAAGAAATCATAAGTTCAAACTCATTTTCTTACCACACCTCCACCCATCCATACCAAACCCTCAAACCAAAAAATCATCTAAAAAAAGCATTACATAAACCAAAGCTCCACTCATTAAGCCAACCCCTAAAAAGGTACCAACCCTAAAAATCAAAACCAAGACTTCCACCTCATTTACACTATTTATAGAATCCTATTCTACCATCTTACAAAGGTTTATACAAACTTCCTACATAACCCTACCTCCCATAAAACCATTCAATCCTCTTAGCCTTAATACAACTTTGTTTAATGATAGTTTAATCTATACATACCATAGGACACCTAGACATGACACAAAGAACTGTAAATCTCTTCAAGAAATAATCTAAAAATTATGTTATGTAAATGATCTTTTGATAGAGGAAATTCCTCTTAGCCCACATCTAAGCCAAAAACCTAAAACCACCACCCCATATAAACCTATCTCCAAACTCTCATCAAAGAGTACAAATGAATTGAAGTAACCTACCAACCCACATACATTCTAAATCAATACCATCCATGTGGTCACTCGATCACAAAGTTAAAAATATAAAGGGAAAGCTAAAGTATCCATCCTTGGACATATCCTTCTTCTATGAAAGCACCCCAATCACCTTCACCAAAGCCCAAGAATTCTATTTTGGGTACACCCCAATCTAACCCATCTAGACCAATACATAGGTCAGTTCTCAAACAAATTCACCAAACCTCAATGATGATGACCTTTTATGAGTTGAACTAAAACTCACCCCAACATCATCAAGCTATTATGGAGGCTTTGTAATTAATTAAGGTTCAACATAAATATCCTTGACCTCTCATTTCCCTTATTAGAGCCCTCCAGGTATTAGCCCTTATAACATTCCAAGATTTTGAGATACCTCTTGTCCACCCAAATGATCTAGATCCTCCCCTCTTCATAATTTCCCACATCAATCAAATCTATATCAAAAGGGTTATGATTTATGGGGGAGATAGTATCAATATAATCATCCCATGCCTATGATCAACTTAAGCTTCTTGAGAACACCATGTCTAAAATCACTGTCATACTATGATGTTTTAATGACATAATAAAACCTACCTTGAGGATGGTTGTCCTTCACATATGTTTATGCCCTAAAACTCTCCCTAAGCACTTATATATTGTAGAAGGGGAGTTTCAATTTAACATATTTCTTGGGTGCCCTTAGATCTGAACCATGGGTTGTGTACCATCAACTTTGCATAGGTGCCTCAAATTTGAACATGAGGGTCAAGTTCATGTCATTCCATATGAACCTAGTCCATTTAAGTCATGTAACATGACCTACCACCCCAATGATGTTATAATTATATTAAAGGATGTATCCCATTCATCCTCAATCAATAAATATTCTACATGCTCACCCATACCTTCTTCCCAAATCCTTACAAAAGACCCCTTGGAATCGACATTCTAACATCTCTTGCTTGGATAATATCTCCTATTGATTTTAGATACCCTTTCTACTCCTCAGTAGTATGGAAATATTGATCAACATCATAGCTATGATTCTAACATTGGAACCATCATCCCTTTTAGTCCTCCAAACTGCCAAACCAAATTTATCTATAAGGGACTCAATCAACCACCTTCAGCTTCTAATGCCTCATCTTTTGTTAAACCATTAACCTAAAATTTTTATTTCATAGATAAACCAGAGTTTTCCCAAATATACCTTAATTGATTTACTTGGAAAGGATTTGATTTAGGCCATTATGAATTTGGACCACATGAGCTTCTCCCATGTAAAAATCAAAAACCTCATGAATGACATGGCTTGGGATTTATCCAACCAGAAGAACAAATTGACCCACCTTCCATTGTAATCATTGAGGAAGAAACCCCATCCTCACCAACCCCTTCTTTGAAATCTAATGATATCGATTCCATCTCTCCAAACTTTTTTTTTAATCAATATGATTAATTTGGGCCCTTGACCTATCAAACTCATGGTGAAACTATAACTAATCCTCTGACTCATCATGAGACGGTTGAATATGATTCTCCTACCATTAATACTGTCTAGTGTCAAGATGATGATTCTATTCTCACCTATCTTACTACTAAAGATTCTTCCTTTCATAAATCCCTTTCTATTGAGACATAGACCATGTTGAATGAAGCTATCATTAATAACAACTTGGGCACTTAAGATAACCCTCACATAATCAAAATTGGCCAATCTTTATATTCCTAAGAGCATCAAGATTTCTCTTCCTTTATGCTTGACTGTAGCATAGCATTTTCTTGGTTTTATAGTGACATGCTTGGAATTGACCCTTCCATAGTCATCCAAAACATGATCACCAACCTTGATGCCAATCATGTTAAGCAAATGCTTTGAAGGATGCACCCTCAAATTTCCCTTCTTGTTAAATAAGAGGTTTATCATCTCTTATCCATCAACTTTATCTAACCCATTGACTATGCATAATGGGTCTTGAATGTCATTCCTATCACTAAAGTATTAGGGGGACTTAATATTTGTACATATTTTCATGGCCTCAACCTTGTTTGTCCAAAAGATGAATATCCTTTGACAAGTAATAACCAACATGTTGATCTAACTATCAGCCATGAGATGTTATCTCTTATGGATGGATTCTCAATATATAACCAAATCTTAATCACCCTATAATATCAACATAAAATTGCCTTCATCACCCATGGGGAACCTTTTGTTATAGGGTCATGCCTTTTAGATTGAATAATGCTAGAATAACCTATCAGTGTGCCATAACCTACATCTTTCATGACCTCATCCATTAAACTATGGAATATTATGTAGATGACCTCCTTAGTAAGTCAAAATGTCATAAAGACCATTTAACAATATTTAAATACATCTTCAAATGCCTTATCCAATTCCATGTTCACCTTAACCAAAGAATTGAGTCTTTGGGGTCTTATCAGGTAAAATCCTTATCTTTATCATTTATCTTTGTGGAATAGAAGCTGATCCCACTAAATTCAAATCAATACCATACATGCCTCCTCCAACTAACATTAAAAAACTCCATAATTTGTAGGGTAAGCTTCAATCCATTCATCATTTCATCTCTCAATTATCTGATAGATGTCAGTGCTTTCATCACCTCCTCAAGAAGGACATATCATTTAATTAGAATGAAAACTATCAAAAGGCCATTGAATCACTCAAAGGATACCTTATTTCTCCATCTTCCCTTATCACTCCAAAAGAGAACCAACCCTTTTATTTATACATCTCTGCCACAAACCATTACATAGGTGTTATGCTTGCACATCATGATGATAAACATAAGGAGCATGTAGTATACTATATAAGTCAAACACTTGTAGATTATGAGACTTGTTATACCCATACTAATAAGTTATTCCTTGCCTTGGTATTCATGGCTTTTAAACTCCATCATTACATTCTCAACCATAAAACCTTTATAATCACAAACACCAGCCCCCTCAAGTACATGCAATCTAATCCATATCAAAATCAATGTATGGATAGATGTCTCATGATTTTACCTAAGTTCAATCTTGATTTCCTTCAATAAAAATCAATTAAAAGGAAAATCATTGATGATAAATTGGTCAAAGCCCCTTTAACTGACAACCAATTTTCTAACCTTGAGTTTATCGATGAGTCCATCACAACTCTCTTTCAAGAAGATAATGATTATAAAATGACCATGCTATTTGTTAGATCAAAATGTCAATAAGGTAGGCATGTTAGAATCATCCTTATACCCTAGGAAGGCAAGTATTTTTTCTTTTCTTTCAAACTTGACTTTGATTGCACCTATAACATGGTTGAATATGAGGACCTAGTTTTAAATATCCAAACAACTTTATCCTTGGGAGTAAAATCAATCAACATTTTTGGTGACTCCCAACTTGTGTTCAACCAAATCAATTGTTCCTACCTATGTAAAAATGATGTTCTCTAAAAATACAAAAAATTAGTAGATGTACTATTTATGATCAAGGTATTTGATAAAGAGAGGAGGTTAGATCAAGTGTTAGTCCATAAAACCATGAAATCAACACACTAACATACTAACATCTCTAAGCCTAGATCTTAGGGGGAGCTTAATGAACAAACAATAATTGAAAACTCAATTAAAATGCAAAGAACACCAATCTTTACCTTCCTTGAGAGCTCTAAATGATTTCTTCATTTGGCTTGCTCAGATTGTGCTTAAAAGATCTTCATCAATAGGGCTTGGATATCTCTATCTCCTCTTGACACCATGCTTGGCTTGGATTGGCTCAATTTTAACATTATAACACTAGGATTTTAACTTCGTGAATCTATTCCTGCATTATAACTCTACTTTGATTGAAATCTCTAAATGAAGAGCTCTAGGCTTGCTTTTATAGGCTTTCAAATCCATTGGAATGGGTTAAATCTAACCATGGTTGAGTTTATTAACTTTGGTTGAGTTTGACATATTCCTAGAATATTCTTTTAGATATTTTCATCAAGTGACAGCTCACAAAGGTAATGAGTGTGTTATAAAATGTTCTAAGATGCTCTTGATTTTTTTTTAGTAATTGATTTATTAGCTCATGGGTGAACTCAGTTAGGATTTGAAATTGATTTAACTTGCTAATTGATTTTTATTAAGGTGTGCAAGTTAATTAATTATTTTTAGGCATTTGGTCATTTGTTTGATTTTGATTTATTTAATGTGTGTATTTGCCTTGTTTAATTGATTTAATAGGCCAAATTGATTTAATGTAAAGTTATAAATCCAAATTCAAGACTAATAGAAATTTTTGTGTTAGGTATTCAATGATTAGTAAGAATTGGTCTAAATTCAGATATGAAGCCATTGGTGGCCAAATTTACATGTTTATAGTTTGCCCCTATTTGGGAAGATATTGCAAGATGTAAGCATAGTAACATGTTTTCAAAGAATAAAATGGTTCTTTATGTTTATGACTGTAATGGTAATTATTAAATTATAGATGCCCCATCAAGGGAGTGGTTGGCAAGTGGGTCAGCAAATGGTCCCTCAAAAGAAAGAAGGAAAACAAGGGGACCAAACAAATGAAGATGATGGGGTGATAACACAATGATTTACCCAAAGTTGGGAAAAATACCTAAGAAATGCAAGTGGGATAGTGTATAATGGTTTTTACAAATGTGGTTATAAGCATTATACCCTGATAATGGCAATGTGGTATGATAACACAATGATTTACCCTAATAGATGATATAATCATTGAGAATGCATGTGGGATGGTATATCGTGTTGATGTAGTATACCTTGATTATGAAAAACATGATTAATGGTTGATGATTGATAAGTTGATACAAATGATAAAGATGAATTAGGAAAACTTGCTAGTAGGGAGATGCTTGTTTAAACTAATAAAGGTTGAATTTTTTTTGTTACTTAATTACTCTATTTGGGATATGATTGTGTATTAGATTGGGATTATTACTGATGTCAGTGCCAAGGAGATGGTGATGCTGCATTGATATTGTAGACCTCTCAAAGATGATTTTTGTTGTAGCATTTTATGGTATGCCTTATGATAGATCACCATGGGGGCTTGGCCAAAATATTCATAAGGACTGACTCTTGATATCCAATACTCAATGAAAAATAATTACACCAATGATAAAAACCGTGATGATAATGTAAATGTTAGAATATGGATAGATTTAAAAATAATGTGCAAAGAATCATCCAATGAACACACATAGACTTAATTAAGGCCACAATGCTAAAATAAAACAAACAAGCACATAAATAAACAAACAAAATAGACAAACAAAAAAACAAGCAAGATAAATAAAGAAACAAACAAGTGTTAGTCCCTATGTTAGTACAAATAACATGATGAATATTGCCCTTATAAACTAGGTGATAAATAAACAAATAAACAAGATGGGGAAATATAAAAAAAGGAAGGGGGTGGTCAAGCTATCTCCATATGCGCTAGGCAAGTGGATGCTACCTACATAGTTCCATGGATATGATGATCCAATGAAACTTTAAGTCAAATGTAGTTCTCCCAAGAAATATAAAGAAAATGATGATTGTTAGAAGACATGATGGATGTGATATAATAATAGGGATGAACTAAAAAAATGGGGATAACATAGAATAAAAGGCCAAAAATGATGGAAAAACTAAAGAACAAGTGGGTTGTTTATGAATTAGTGAGGGTTCCTAAAATCTTTAAGGCAAAGAAGTGGTCAATGTTTTTAGTTTTTCTAAATTATTTTAAAATGTTTTTAGAATTTTTGAATCATCTCAACTTAATCAAGAATGATGAGACACTAAAACGGTCCAAGCTCAAAAAATGGTGAGAGAGTTATAAGTTAAAAGGATGCTTGTAAAATGGTGAGAGCGTGAGAAGTTGCTCACAAAATAGTGAGATCATGGCTAGAGGGGGACTGAGCTGACCTCAATATGAATCAAACATGATCCACATAGTCCCAAAATGGTTTTAATTCATAGTAGTTCACCTCACAGTAGAGGAATCTGACTAGTGTAGTAGCCAATCCAAATAAAATAGGCATAATTGGTATGATGGCAGAGTATGACATATGAATGGATAGGTGATATGTCAAGGCACAATAAATAAATGTTGTCCCTAGTTTTACCATAGGTGGTTATAACTACAATACAACTAATAGATCAATGATACCTATTGGGATAAATAATCGGAAGCACACAATTGATTACTAAGCAACTTAATATGCGGAAATAACCAGAATACACAAGTAACTAGAATTCAGAAATAACACATGATATGAGAGACAATACACAACTTGTATTAAAACTCTTGCAGAAAAGAATACAATAAAGAAGATGCCACTTCTTCTCCACCACCTCTTCAGAGGCTTCCCACACCTCAAGTGAACAATACTTCTCTCCTCAAAGCTCTCTCTCTTAGGTCCCAACACCCAACTCAAACACTGAGTTGGTGTTCACCTTACACCCATGCTCCACGCACACCACAAGTGCTCCACACACTCCACAAGTACTCCACATACTCCACAAGTACTCCACGTACTCCACAAGTACTCCACATACTCCAAGTAGACCCCACCTGATTCTGCTCCCTGTTGTGTTGCTGTCCTATCTAATCTTGCACACCTGAAAATCAACCTGGTTCTACACACCTGTGAACCTTGACCTTGCACACACATACACCTACATATCAACAATATTACTTACCATGTAGATCTCCTATAGAAGCCATGCACACCAACTGACTAAGATCATACACCCCTGAAGAATCCTGCTGACTCTCCAAAACCAGCACCCACCTTGGTACTGTGGCACTAGGAGGAACACACCATTGCTCACCTCACACACAGAAGGAGCTTATAATATTGCTCTCTTACTCTCTAACACTAATTTACAATACAACCATGAGTCTATTATATAGATCTCATCCAAACAATAATTAGATCCGCAGCTCTCAGTCTAAAATTAGCTCTCATCATGCAAACACTTGGTTCATCAACTAACTACCCATAATATACTCACAGTCAAACCACACAGGTGACTAACATCGTTCCCTGTCTGCCTGAGGGTTGCCGATGTCAGCTGATCTCTGACCGACGTCGGTTGCTTCCTGTCTCCTACTTGCTGTCATCGGTTGGCCTGACTGACGCTGGTGTCTGTGACACTCCGCAACTCATCTTCAACCTCCTCCATGTCTGCATCAGTGAAGCTTTAGCTGCATAACCTAACAATCTCCCACTTGGAGATAAACAGCTGCACTGTACCTGTACCCTGTCTAATCTATTTCCTGGTTTGTATCCCTCTTCAAGATCAATCTTGAAGACAACCCACCACACAACCTGTGATGTACCTCCTATCATCCGAGTACCCTGCCGCATCCACATCTACAAATCCATGTAGTGAAGTCCTGAACCTGAATAGCATGAATCCCTGTAGCTGGTCCCTATCAAATACCTGAGAACCCACTTCTCAGAATTAGCTCCTAACTCTCTGACAACACCCAATGCTTGGGCAAACTCAGGCCTATACTAGACCTCATGTGATTTCGGACACTGCACTGTCTAGCCCTTAGTGTGTTTCGATTCTGCATCCTACATAATGAACCTCGCCAACACCTGATTCACATCAGCTCCCACTGGAAACAAAATCAACCTATGATCTCCATGTCTCCCATGCCAAAGAATTTCACTGCTCCAAATTCTTCATAGCAAACCACTAAACTAATCTTACCCTTAGCTCAGTAAAACCCTGTATGTACAATCCTGCTAACAAACATACCATCCACATACAGTAACAGAATGATGTCATGACTCATCATCCACCTGGTAAGGCAAACCATAGTAGTTACCTGACATTGACTGAAGCCATGCTTCGTCCTCCACCTGTCAAAACCTGTACCACTGTCCTGCAGCTCCCTCAAGACCATATATCTTGGTCTTCCATCTCACGTGTCTGTTCTCTCTATTCTTCAACTAAGGTATCCATTCGTCTCTGTGCTTTCTTCCTGCTGGCAACCCTACCAAATCTCCGCTTGGTTTTGCACACTCTCCATGCCATGCTCCCACTGTTTCCTGGATCCTTCCTGCTCTGCAGTAAGTAATAAGTGTAAAGAAGAGGAACAACAAATTTGAGGCTTACTTACATCTTCAGTCCTCCGTATGGGTGTTTGAGACTCCTTGACAGCTTGCTGTCCACCCAAAATCCGTTACAGTGACCGACCTCGGCCACCCCACAGTCTGCATCCAATCGATGTTGGTTCCTACGCCTGTCCTGACTACCAACCTTGCCAATGTCGGTGTCCTCTTGCTACCGACATCGGTCCTTGTGACCGACATCGGTCTTACCTACTGCCGACATCAGTTTTCCTATCAACGCTGGTAACTGTGTTTCCTATGAGTGATGACTTTTTACCCGCGAGCTCCTTTGAATCAATCCCCATGTCCAAACTACCCTGCTCAGAAGTATCCAACCCCATCCATTGGTCTCGATCCGCCATCTCTTCCAAGAACACCAAGGCTTTCTAGTGCTTAAGCCTGTCAAATATATCTGTCTTGCGCTTAAGAACATGCATCTCCTTCCTGCTCATGTGACCAAGCCTATGAAGCCATGTATCCACAACAAAAGAAGAATCAGTAATTTAAACAAGTAGATAAAGAGTACCTATTTTCTTACCACCAGCTAATTCAAGTGCATCCACTATGAGAGCTCTCATGCATCTCTCATCACCCAACCTTTCTGAAGAAATTAGCTATATCTCTAAACCTGGGACCTGCATGACCTCCTTCAACACCCATGTGTTGGCCACCTATGATTTCAGCTTCACTTCCCCTTTACCAATTCTTTGGCAAGGCTCACCAGCTCCTCTCCCTGGGGCTGCATGGAAAGAGGCAACCGAATCTATTATCCAAGATTCAACTTTATCCAAGAAACCTCCCAAAGCATCCTATGCAACAACACCTACAACATCTGCATCTTCAATTCCTTCATGCTGATCTGCTACCAACCAACAATATTATTTTACCTGCTCTTTCTTTCCACATGACTGTTGGTAACCATCTGTGCTTTTTAACTCCTCCATTCTTAGCTTACTTTGATCTGCCATTGCTCTACTCCCACTCGATCAGAAACCCCTGAGAGTGACCTGTAACCAAACACAAAACCTGCTCCCTGCAACCCTAGCTCTGATACCACGTGTTGGGATAAATAACTGGAAGCACACAATTGATTACTAAGCAACTTAATATGTGGAAATAACCAGAATACACAAGTAACTAGAATTCAGAAATAACACATGATATGAGATACAATACACAACTTGTATTAAAACTCTTGCAGAAAAGAATACAATAAAGAAGATGCCACTTCTTCTCCACCACCTCTTCAGAGGCTTCCCACACCTCAAGTGAACAATACTTCTCTCCTCAAAGCTCTCTCTCTCTTAGGTCCCAACACCCAACTCAAACACTGAGTTGGTGTTCACCTTATACCCATGCTCCACGCACACCACAAGTGCTCCATGCACTCCAGAAGTACTCCACATACTCCAGAAGTACTCCACGTACTCCAGAAGTACTCCACGTACTCCACAAGTACTCCACGTACTCCACAAGTACTCCATGTATTCCAAGTAGACCCCACCTAATTTTGCTCCCTGTTGTGTTGCTGTCCTATCTGATCTTGCACACCTACAAATCAACCTGGTTCTGCACACCTGTGAACCTTGACCTTGCACACACATACACCTGCATATCAACAATCTTACTTACCATGTAGATCTCCTATAGAAGCCATGCACACTAGCTGACTAAGATCATACACCCCTAAAGAATCTTGCTGACTCTCCAAAACCAGCACCCACCTTGGTACTGTGGCACTAGGAGGAACACACCATTGCTCACCTCACAGATAGAAGGAGCTTATAATATTGCTCTCTTACTCTCTAGCACTAATTTACAATACAACCATGAGTCTATTATATAGATCTCATCCAAACAATAATTAGACATCTAATTACAATAATTAGATCCGCAACTCTCAGTCTAAAATTAGCTCTCATCATGCAAACACTTGGTTCATCAACTAACTGCCCGTAATATACTCGCAGTCGAACCACACAGGCGACCAACATCGGTCCCTGTCTGCCTGAGGGTCACCGACGCTGGCCGATCTCTGACCGACGTCGGTTGCTTCCTGTCTCCTACCTGCCATCGTCGATTGGCCTAACCGACATCGGTGTCTGTGACACTCTGCAACTCATCTGCAACCTCCTCCATGTCTGCATCAATGAAGCTTTTAGCTCCACAACCTAACAATACCAATTTTCCCAAATAGGTGATATAATTAGTATCAAGACTGGTGAACACAGATTTACCCCAATAGGCGATATGATCAGGATCATATAAACAAACTTGATAAAAAGGGAATAAGAAATGAAGGATGCAACTACCAAAATTTATATCATACTACTCCAAAATACTACCTCTATTTGAAATGCTTGAAATAACAAATAACATGGATTTGATTATGTATGCTAAGAATGTGAAACCAATTGATGAACCAAGGTTAAAAGGGCTAGGTTGATAGGATTCAAAACATGTTTGGTCAAGTAGGAATGGAATGGTTAGATGGGATATGATAAAATAATTACTAATTAGGATAATGATTGGTTTGATAGATTGAATAAAATGGTAAGAGGGTTGCCCCTAAGATATGGGTGAATGGATGGGTAAGCGACAATGGCAAAAATAATGGTAAGTTGGAATGGTATGGTATATGCTTTTGTTCTAGGTGATTGTTGGTATATGATATGTTTGTTGATGAGCCCAAAATATGGCTCATTATTGACATGGAATTTATTTCATTTCATTTCTCTAAAGATATAATATTATGCAAATCATAGACCTTTAGCTAAGTATTTCATGGAAAATAGCTACTTTATCTCATTTATGTCAAACCAAAGGTTGAGTTACCATTTTGTCATTTATACTTAACAAGTAGCATATTTTAGTGTTTTGGTTTTGAAGAATACACATGAAGGATGACAGAAATAGCATTTTAGAGAAGTTCTATTTTTGAACTTAGTTTCTTGAAGTTACAAACTCTACATAACTACTTCTATGGACTCTACCAGTCTAGAATCTATGGACTCTTCCAGTCTAGAATCTACAGACTTTGCTAGTCTAGAATCTATGGACTCTATAGGTTTATTTTTATGGACTTTTAAGATCCAAGATTTGGGAGATATGGGAGTTGCAGGAAAGAAGGATGGCTACTACTAGAATCACGTCAATGAAATATTTGTCTCCTATTGTGAAGGATTCAATATTGATATATTTTATATATATTTGGACCTTAAAACTATTATAGGTATAATATAACTATTTTTTGATAATAGTTGGATTCTCTATGATTATAATCAATCTGAATCTCCCATCTCTGGGGAGCAACAAATTGACTAGTAGTTCTATTTTTTAGCATACTATCTTTAGTCTGGGGAATGAGTATAAATATGTACATTCTCATCTAGAGTAAATATAATAATGAATATAGATATATTTTGAGATCTAAGAATATTTTAAATTTTCTAGCTTTCATGAGTTAATGCAAAATTATTCCAGTTTTCAATACTGAGTAGATTTCATTCCTGACTCTAAAAAGAGCAAGGGCCCACTCTCCTTGGAACTAGGAATTTTTATATGGTATTTATATTTATGTTAAATTAATTTTCCATTATTAGATAATCAAAGTATCTTCAATCATTTCATGTCTTAGTTATTCATAAAACAATAAATTCTAGGTTTACATTTCAATAGTATTTCATTTTTCTAGCAAGTGTGAATGAAGAGTTAAACTTATATTTTTAAGCAAAGTGTGAATTAGATATAAATTTACATTTCCATGAAAGTGTGACTTAGATATATTTAAATTTCCATGAAATTATGACTTATATTGATTTACATTTCCAAGCAAGTGTGAAGTAGATTAAGGGTGCTTTAATTTCAAGCAAAGAATTGAATTAGTTAGTGATATTTTCTTTCAACAAGTGTGTGAAGAAATTAGCTTAGAAGAATTATTTCATTGGTAAAGTTAGATTAGAATCATCAAAATCCCCCTAAGACTAACTTAAAGATCTACCACCATAAAGCTTACTACAGATAGCTTTGGACACAAAATCTAGTTTGATAGACATCAATCTGAAAGACTGATTAAATGAAGAGTTAAACAACATTAATCATTTTTGGTGCCATTACCGAGGACTATTATTATGTGTTAGTAAGGTAAACCTTATTGATATATATTAAAAAAAAACATTAAACAAACAAAAATCAAACAAAGATCAATCAATTTATGTTTTGACCTAGAGATTCAAAAAGATGATTTTTTCCTAGATTCCCTCCAAAAACAATAAAAAGTCCTTCAACATCCTTTGTTGAAAGTCTTTCTTCTGAACATAGAGAGAGAATTCCACCATCTATAGTTGAGTGTCTTTAACAAGCTATTGATTCACATCTTCAAGATTCTCATAAAATCCTATTTGGAACTAGAACATTGCCACAGTCAAGTCCTATAGGAAGAATTCACCCAGACTCATAAGAAAAGACTATCTAGAGGCTGAAAAAGATCTAGAGGGAGAATTTGAACACATTATAGATGAAGAATTTTTTTAAGAATTTGATCAACCTACTACTACCCATACAAAAATCCTTTGGGAAGCCAATCCCAACTTTGAAGAACCATTTGAAGAAGAAGACATGGTGGATCAACAAAACCAACAAGTTACAGTATCAAGGAGGACTTTTTCCTTTCCAATTATTTCGGATCCTAATGATCAAACTTATATGAAAAATATTTCTCCTACTAATTTTCCAAATTTTTTGGAAAATCTACAGAAGACCTTGATCAATTTATATTTGAGTTTAAAGTACTTTATCAAACTTATGATTATATAACAGACAATCAAAAACTCAAACTATTTGTATCTACTCTCAAAGATGCAACCATGAGATGGTTGATGGGCCTACCAGGTAACTCCATTCACACATGGGACAAAATGGAAACTAGATTTTTAAATAAGTATCAAAATTATTGCAGGGTATGGGAAAGAAAGGAATATTTTTTTAAAATCAAACAAAATGATGATGAATCCTTGGAAGACTATCTTGATAGATTTATATTTATTCATAAATAGAGTAGTTATCCACTCACTGAGGAAGTTCTAAAACTTGTTTTCCTCAAAATATTAGATGAAGAAACTAGAGATGCATTAAATCTAATCGGTGGAGGAGACATAAATAATCTGGTCTTTCATTAGATTTTATAACTCTGTACTAACTACTCCAAGATAAAACTAGGGATTATGAGAACAAGACTAGGAAAATCCAATGAAATGGGTAAATTGATGGAAGAATTTGCTAATATAAAGATAAACATTTTGGTCACACTCAATACTAAATTAGATGGCCTTCAAGCTAAAGCCAATATAATAGAACCATTGGTAATGTACTGTCCCAAGTGTACACTAAAACATGCCCTTAGAGACTATCCTTTGGATAAAATAAACATTTCATCTTATAGAATCTGTGAAGGAAAAGATCATGACACAGAACATTGTATTTATCTTCCCACTTTGAAAACTCAGATGAAATAAAATTTTCAACCCAGTGAAGAGATAAACTATATTTAGAGGTTGATATTCTTTCCATAAAACTAGCACCAAGGACAGTTTGCTTCCAAAAATCTAGGTAACTCTTGGACATCATCATGGAATGTTATAATGCCTCCATCAATATGGGAAAAAATAGAGATTCCATCAACTTAAATGCCATGGAAAGGACAAAAATGGATACCACCTCAACCAATGATGATACCACCTCAATCATGGATGATGCCACAATAGCCATGGGTGCCCTAACAACAGTCACATATACAATGAAATCCACAATGGAATCCTAATCCACAATACAATCAACCAAAAAGACCACCATAATAATAAAATATAATGCCACCCCCTATTGTCCAACATCTATAATAATTTAATCATCCCCCGATGCCTGCACAACCAATAACCAATCTAAAGAATAAGCAACCACCACTAGTTTATGTCAGTGAACAAGATGACACAATGAATTTAGGAGCAATTGAATGCTCTGATATTTATTTAATATTAGGGAAAATTATAAAGGAACCACCAATTATTATTTATAAAATACCAAATAGAAATGAAGAAACAAAACTCTTAGTTAAACAATAAGGAAATGAAATCAATGAAAATTCTAAAAAATGCAAGGAAAGCACCATTATGCCAGTAGTTCCTTTTCCTGAAAGATTGAAGGAAGATAAAATCAAACAAGAATCATACTTGATCCATGAATTGCAAAAGATCAACATTGAAGAACCTTTGTTACAAGATATTTGGGACATTCTTGAATTGAAAAAAATCATCAAGAATTTGTGTGTCAAGACACCTGGAAGAAAGAAATAGTTTCCAAAAACCATACATGTTGATGGTAAGATTATTGATTTATTAGTAGGCAAAGTCTTAATACCCAAGTATGTAGACCCAAGTAGTCCTGTCATAATAGTCATAATAGGAGGAAATGAAATTCCAAATGTTTTAGTGGATTTAGGGGAAGAAATCAACATCATAACAACTGATACTCTCCAAACACTATCCTTAATGGGAATGCAACCTACCATTACCATCTTTCAAATGATAGATCAATTTATGGCTAAACCAAATGGAACTATAGAGAATATTTTAGTACTTATTGAATCATGGGAGTATCCATTTGACTTTATGATGCTGTAGCCCAAAACTAAGAATTTAAGATATCCGCTAATCTTAAGAAGAGCATGGCTAGCTATTGTGACAACACTAATTGATTGTAGGTCAGGAGACATGACCATTTCCAATGGTTTAAAATCCAAAAATATTTCTTTGTACCCTCCTACAAAACCATCAGTAAACCACATAAAAAAACTTTGGGTGGATAAGCCAAATAATATAACAAATGAATTTTCATCTTTGGCTACAATTACAGTTAAAGAACATCTAGAAGAATTGAATGAATAAGTAATCCAAGGTTATGAATAACATGACCATTCAATATAAATATCTGTTAGTCCAAAATCTACAAACTCTACCAATCCTGAATCTACAAACTCTGTCAGTCCAGACCCTATGAACTTAACCAGTCTAGAATCTATAGACTTTGTAAACTTTCCTGGGACATATTCTCTTAACCTTTCTATTACTTCTTCATCATATGATCATATAATGATTCAATCAAATATTTATAATTGGGTAGAAACACAATAGACCCATTTTTTGAGTGCATTCCATTACCCATTCGCAAGAGCTATTCCTTCTGGAAAAAGATTTATTGAAAATGTAACTACATTCCATATGCTACTTCCTCATCCATGTACTTTGAATTCATTAAAGAGTGAATTTAAGTAAGTGGAACCTAATCATCCAGACACTAAACCTCTCATGGTGTTACCAAGAAAAGTCTTGAACATTAATAGTTGGATGATAAATGACGAAGAGGATCAACTTTTTGAAGTCTTAGAATGACACACCAAGGATTTTTATTGGGATTAATATGATATGAAGGGAATTCACCCAAGTATATGTACACATAATATCTACACAAAATCAATAAAATCAGTAAGATAACCACAAAGAAGAATAAATCTTGCATTAAAAGACAATCAAAATAGAAATTCAAAAATTATGGGATGTAGGATTTATTTACCCCATTATAGATAGCTAGTGCATTTTACCATTGGTAATTGTACCTAAAAATAATGGGAAATGGAATGTATGTGTATATTATAGAGAATTTAATAAAGCCACTTTAAGAGATTATTTTCCATTGCCTTTCATTGACCAAGTTTTAGATAATTTGGCAGGGAAAAAATATTTATCCTTTCTAGATGGGTTTAGTAGATACAACCAAATAATGGCAGCAGTTGAAGATCAAGATAAAACCACATTCACCTATCCTTGGGGAACCTTTGCCTATCAATAAATTTCATTTGGACTTTGTAAAGCTCCTGCAACCTTTCAAAGAGTATTCCTAGCTATATTTTTTGACCTCACTAATGATTATGTGAAGGTTTACATGGATGATTTCACTGTCTATGGAGAAACCTATGAAGAAGTCAGTACTAATTTATAAAGAGTTTTGACAATATGTGAGGAACTTTAATTGTCATTAAGTCATGAAAAATGCTTGTTGATGATGGATCAAGGAATAGTGCTAGGACATCACATTTTTTTAAGAGGTATTCAGGTAGATCCCAAGAAAGTTGAGATAATATCCAACCTACCCATTCCACATACACAAATAGAGGTTAAAAGTTTCTTAGGATATGCTGGTTATTACAGACACTTTATAGAAAACTTTAGTAAAGTAGTTGCTCCTATGTTTGCTTTGCTCACAAAGGATAGTGAGTTTGTATGGAGTGTTGATTGCCAACAAGCTTTTGAAACAATAAAAACCAAGCTTAGTACTACCCCAATATTAAGAAGATCAGATTAGACATAACCTTTTCATATATATACAGATACTTTCAACACAAAAATGGGTGAAATCTTTGGATAAAAATATTAGAAAGATCACATGTATGCTATCTATTATATCAACAAAAATATGACACTTGCTAAAAGAAATTACACTATAACTAAAAAATAATTTCTTACTGTAGTCTACGCAATAAATAAATTCAGACACTATATAACAAGCTACAAGGTGTTTATCTATACAGACCATTCAGCTATTAGATATCTTACCAATAAACCAATAGTGGGAGGAAGGATTATCAGATGGTTGTTATTTTTATAGGAATTTGATATAACTATTATAGATAAACTAAGAAAATTTAATGTGGTTGCTGATTTCTTGTCCAGACTTGACACTGGAGGTGAAGAATAAATAATGGAGGATGATTTTCTAGATGAACAACTATTTTATATTTTAGTAAAATATCCATGGTTTACTGATATAGATAATTGCCTTACTACAAGGAAGTTTCCTCTGTATTTTTCAACAAAACAAAGAAAATGTTTAATTAGAGAAATTTCTTCTTTTAAATGGATTAATGGAATGTTATTTAAATTCAGACCTGATCATGTTTTTCATGTGTGTAACCAATAATGAAGCCTATGATATCCTCAGAGCTTATCATGATGGAATAGGAGGAGGACATTACTCAACTCAGAGGACTATACAAAAAATCCTAGGAGCAGGCTACTACTAGCCTTTCCTTCACAGACAAGTAAAAAGATATGTCAAATAATGTGATGCATGTCAAAGAATGGGACAACCCACTCTTTTAGTTGAGATGCCTCTCCATCCTCATTCAGTTTTAGAACTATTTGAGAAATGGGGAATTGAATTTATAAGACCTTTGGACCCCCCATCCAGAGGAAAGGAATATCTATTAGTCTGTACAGACTATGTTACCAAATAGGTAGAAGTTGAAGTTTTAACACATGCTCGAGAAGAAGCTGTAGCAGATTTCCTATATTTCAAAATTATGCAGAGATTTGGTTCTCCAAGGGAGATAGTATCATATAAAAGACTCAAATTCATGTCAAACATGATAAAGTACTTCATGAAAGTATATCAAGCGTAGCACATGAAGTCTTCTCCATACACCCACAAGCTAGTGGATAAGTTGAAGTCACCAACAGAGAATTGGAAACCATTCTGACCAAGATTATTATTACCAGTAGAAAAGATTGGGTAGATAAAGTACCAAAAGTAGTTTGGGCCTATAATACCACTTGGAAAACAACTACTGGTTTCTCTCCTTATGAGCTAGTTTATGGTAAGAGAACCTTATTATTTGTTGAATTTAAATTACAAAAATTGAAAACAACATTAAAAGTGGGAATTAAATTGGAAAAAGTATAGGAGAGACTCATGCAACTTAATAAAATTGATGAAATGAGAACTAAAGCAGTATAGAGGACTAAATTGGTGCAAAATTAGAGGAAAATTTGGCATGACTCACACATAAATAATGAAATTTTCAGAAAGGAATCTGGAAATTATTGTTTGATTCAAAATTTCAACAATTCAAAGGTAAACTACAAACAAGGTGGTTAGGACCATTTCAAATAGAGGAAGTCTTTGAAAATGGTTCTGTCAAGTTCATGTCCATTGATGACAGTCGAAGGACTCTTTTGGTCAATGGGCATAAACTAAAACTTTATCAAAAACCTCTCAATAAAGATGAATTTATATAGAAAATGAAATAGCTTTCTTGGAGGAATCAGTTTCCTCCAGGGAACCTATTATTTAAATGATTTCTCTCTAAGGTCAATATAAAAAATAAAAAAAATTCAATAGTGAAAATCCTTTCGAGGATGCTATTGACAATGCATAGCTAGAAAACCAGCTTGTTGGCTGGTTATGCATTGCTAAAAAGGGCTTTGACTAGAAAACTAGTAATGGCTGGTCAAGGGGAAAAAAATAAAAAAAGTAAAAAACATTGATCATGCAGATCATGATTGAACTCCACCTACAATAAATCTTTGAATTAATCCGTAAAAAATGCTAACTAATTCATGCAAATTTGCTTGTATAAGACAAATGACACAAGACCGACAAGATCTGAGATATGACTAAGTGAGTTACAAGTTTTATTTATTCATGTTTTAGTGGAATAAAATTATTTTGATTTAAATAAGGTTACTCCTATGGATATTAAAAAAATACAGCTAGATAATCATTTATTCTCTAAAAAAAAGAATAATCATAGCATGCAAAAGAAAGAGATAAAGGAACACATGTCATAATGGATAAATATATCCAATGCAATCAATTAAATCATTATCATTATGAAGACATCATCCTATAACAAGCCTCAAAATAAAAAGTTCTCTAATCATTATTGATCAAATATGGCAAAAACCTATGGTGGCATAAACAATAACTATCCCCTCCATGTGAGCAATAAAACTACCACTGTGCCACACCATCATTCAATGGGTCATGTCAGTGTTCAAGTCACCTCAATAGTTGGTAGTTCCACTCCATAGACATCAAGTGAAGCCAAAGTTCATGTAAAATAATGATTACAACTGCCACCAACTCATAGCGAATTAAAACTCACACACATAACATGCTCACAGAAGTTACTAGTCTCTACAAAGTGTACTAGATACTTTCCTCTACAAATTTTGAAGGAAAATAAGTGCAAAACCTAGTTTAAATTTGGAAAACTTCTCCACAATTAGTGGTAATTTGGTTGACATTTATAAATTTAGGAAAGAATGGGGAAAAATACAAGTTTAGAAGTAAAAAAGGTAACCAAATTCCTCAATGATAGGGATTCTATTGCAATATTTGAGGCAAATGGCTGGCTACCATTCATCCAAAAATTTTAGGGCTTCCATGAGCCACTAGTAAGTAAATTTGTGAAAAAAATTACTCCAAATTTTTCTATTATTGAAGGAGTAGTTATTATAATGTCTAGTCAGGTTATTATTGAAATCATAGAAATCCATGATGAAGGAATGGAAATAATAAGAAAAATTCCATTTAATGACATAATTGCTCAATTCAATGGCATTAAATGGAATGGAGCTACATGTTTGATTAATTCAAAATGGAAAGCTAAGGGGATCCATAGACATTTGCTTCCAGAGCCATGATAGTCTGTGGCATTATGGGTAATCAAGTATATCACTTGTGAAGGGCAATGCAGTCTTTTGGGAGGAGAAGCCATGAAAATCCTAATAAATTTTAAACATAGAAGACCAAACCCCCAGTGTAAAATTAACCTTCCATATTTCTTGTATGGTCACCTATAGGTGATGACCACAACCCCTAATGCTTCCCTTAGACATCATGGCCTCATTCACCTTGTTATTCAACATCATTTCCTGTAATAGGGAAAAGAAGTCTGAGAAGCATGGGAAAATATGATCACTAGATGAATTTTAGCCCTACCTAAACAAGAGGTAGTTGAAACATCAGGTTTTATTCAGTCATAAAGACAATCTCTTATAGCTACTACACCCAACAATAAAATGAGCTCAAGGAAAAAGCAAAAACAACCTACAATTGTAAAGTAATCTCCTCTCTCTTCAAGAAGGGTTAGAAGATCTCAAGCTTCTCAAACCCTCACTATTTTAGATCCTCCACAAGAACCTCAGGAACTTTTTGAGTAACTAGTCCTCTACTCAAGAAGAAGAAAATTAAAAAGAAAAGTTGCTACCTCAATAGGACCTGAGAAGGCTAAGGGTTTGACTGCTATAGTAGAAGAATAGTCAAGTGTAGCCCAAAGAACTAAGAAAAGGAGAAGGAAGCTGATTCTTTTAGATGAAGATGAAAAAGAAGTACTGAATACTTTGGATAGTATTAAACAACTATCTCAACCTTTAGAACAATAGAATATTGAAGAAAAAAAGACTTCTAAAATAGCTCATGTGGAAGAACATGTTGAAAGCCCTACCATGCAACCATTAAAGGAATTAGAAAGCTCTCCAATAAGGGAACTATAATCTGAACAAGGTAATTCAATAAGAGAAAAAAATAATCAAATTGAAGTTCCATTAGACAAAGGTAAAGCTATATATAAATTTGAAGAAGGAGAACCATCTAGTCTCAAGGATCTTGTCATGTAGATAACCATGGAACTTTTTAAAGCCCAAAAGTTGATTCAGCAATAAGCAACAAATATTGTAAATCTTCTCAACCAACAACAGAGTAAGGATCAATTCAACTCTATGTTAGTACAAAAATTAGAAATAACATCTTTAAATTTTTCTTTGAAATTCAATAAACGAGAAGAAACAATAGAATAGAAAGAGGAGGAAGAAGTAAATTCATAGACATATATAAAGATCCTTGAGAAATAAACTAGAAATTTAAAATATAAATTGTTGAATTCTTCTTATACATTTTTTGTTAAGGATAGTTAGTCTACCTCTTCTCTAAAAACATTTGCTAATCAAGGATGTCATACCAGTTATCTATATATTTATTCATTAGAAATGTTACATCAAGATCAAGAGGAATATCAATCAATAAAATAAAAGAATGAAGTTTTATTCATTACTAATAGGAAATCAGAAAATAAAAAACAAATATTAGAAACTAAACCTCAAACTTTGGAGGAAGACTTGCAGAATGCTTGTAAATTAAGAGAGATTATTTTAGCTTGTAGAAGTCCAAATCCTACATATAGTCTGTTCCTATTTGAATAATTCTATAGATGGAAAATTCTTAAGATATCCTACCATCTTCCTTATAAGATTTTAGATCCATCTACATTTTTGGAAATATTCTATAGTTTTGGGCTTGATACTCAGGATCTCCTTTGTAAATTTTATCTGCATGATTTGATAATAGGAGATCATGAACATAATAAATTCTTGATAAATTTACATGTAGGAGAAGTTTAATTGAGAGAACTTCATTCCACTTTCAAAAATCAGTTGTCATGGAGAAATAGATTTGAAGAATATATAGATCATACTAAAACTACCGGGTTATGTATCAAACCATTCTTCTCCATTTTGAGATTGATTGACCATAGTTTCAAGAGAGCTTGTTTAAATACTACCATAAAAAAGCACTATTTAAAAGCTTTGTATAATTTTATTATTTCATTTGACCTATTTGTAAGAAAAAGCTTTGATTCATTTTTTGCTGCTAGTGTGAAAAGATGGGATCAATTATCAATATCTCTTAAAAGATGAGAAGTTATGTCTCCTAACAATCTGAGGTGGAGCAAAAGAAGAGTTCAATTAATTCTTGAAGAAATTATAGAAGTAATAAGATTTATAAGAGAGTAAACATGAATTGGAATGAGGTATAGACCTCCATTGTTTATCATACCAACTCCTAAGTTACATGAATTGGAATTAATGCTAATATGTATTGCTTGTAATCAATTAACCTAAGTTACATAACACAAAAGAGAAAGATCTATGTATTAACCTCTGTGAAGCGAGTCCTAAAAAAAAATCAATCAATGTCTAAATTTGAACTTGGGAAGGTTAATTGAAAAGTCAACTATTGAAGAATAATATTTGACCAAACAAGTTAGACAAGATTGGACAACATGATGGTGCATGAACAAGGTCCAAATGATATACATGACTGGTTTTGATATAATGGTAAACAAGTCTTGAAACAAAATGAGTAGCCTAATGGTGTAAGCATACTCTTATTATGTGATCAATATTTTATTTTAAAGACTCCAAGGCACAAATTTGATAATGATTTGGGTAGCATAATGGTACCCATCTCAAATAAGTAACACACATATAAACATGTTTAGCAAAAATTGTAAGGCACAAGTGTGGTGTAAAATGGCCAATATAAAACCTATTTATACAAAAGAGTGGCATATAAAAAAATTGGTTTAGACATGGTTTATAAATAAACACATTTTTTTTAGTCTCAAAACACTAAGCAAAAAATGATGAAATACAAGTAAATCATCTAAATTCTTATCAAGGGTGCGATAATGTGGGGTTGATTAAACTAATTATTTTGTAAAAATTTTAGATGGATCAATTACACAATGACTTGCAAACCAAATGATAAAAAATAAGCACACTTTAATTGGGTGTCCATAGCAATTGGCTTGTTGTAATAAAGTCTTATCCTTTTTGTAACCACTACATCTATCATTTGCTTAGTGTAGTACGATGTCATGTAGATACATCTTGGTGCTTAACCCCAACACTAAAAAGTGGTTTAATTTCTCAAACCTTTGATTTTAGTGGGGTTGATGAACTTAATTTTGGGAGATGAAACCTTGGGTCAAATCTTCCTTATAAAACTCATGGGAGGTAATGAAGTCCCCCTCACAAGCCAAGATGCATGAAATAAATGACACAATAAAAAGAATTTATGGTCACTTCAAGATCACCCAATACTATTTCAAGTTTTTGGGGAGGGATTTAAATGACATTCTTTCCATGCCTTGGACTAGGCTCAAAGTGTGATGAGTTGGCACTTTTGATTCCAAAAGTTCCCTAAAGGGGATGGATGGGAGAACATACACGCACGTCTCTTTTTGATAAAACACACAATCAACAAGCAAGTTTGAAAATAATTAAAGTGATGTTAATTTATTTGCACCAAACTGAAAGTGTTTGATTAGATTTGTTACTAGCCCCTTGCCTTTAGAATGCGTAAATATAAATAATTGCAAACCACCCAAAAAGAAGTTGGCACTTTTGATCCCAAAAGTTCCTTAAAGGGGATGGATGGGAGAGCATACACGCACAAATCCCTATTTACTTAAATAAGTTTAGAATAAATAAATAATAAAAATAACTTGAATTTTTTTTGAAGTGTATTCAATTTTATAGCACTAAATGAAATGTGTGGTGGTGTTCTTTTAGCCCCTTGGCTATTAATTATGAATTTTGAAAGAAACCACAAAAGCTTAACCAATAAAACACCTTAAAAAGTTTTTTTAAACACCAAAATGAAGGATTCCTAGTTTTTTTTAGACATCCAAATGAAGTGTGAAAGTACTAATTTATATTGAAATGGTTTTCTTCAAATAGGTCTTGCAAAGAAAAGATCAGAAATTTGTTTAGCCTTGAAGCTTATTTATCAAATGAGACAAGCAACTTTAAAGGGTAAAATTTGTCAACCCAAAGATAAAACCCAAAAAAAGAAAACATGTTAGGTTAGAAAAATGTTAGAAAAAATTTCAATAAAAAACTCAAGAAAAAAATCCCTATGAAACATGCAAACAACAAGTTAGAAGGTTAAAAATAAAAAAATTGAACACAAAAATCATAAAAACTATAGTCATTAATTTAGCCATAACTTTTAAAATATATATATATATATATATATATATATATATATATATATATATATATATATATATATATATATATATATATATTTCATGATTTTTTTAAATATTATTTATAGGTCCAAGAAACATCTCTATACAAAAATTTAGATCAAAACACTGAATAACAAAAAAGTTATTATCTCTTTACTAACCATTTTTACCAGAAAATTAAAAAATAGAAAGTGATAGTTACTAAAAGAGTTATAACTTCCAAAATAAAAAGAGATTTTTTTTGAAAATTTCAAAGAATATCAATAAAATATTTATATATACTTATAAAAAAATATTAAGTAAATAAAAATTTATTAATTCTTTATGGGCCATTTTTCCCTAGCAAAGCAAAAACAACAAAAAAATAATTAAAACTATGAAACAAAGAAATTCATGGGTTGTGCACTCACGAAGATAGTCCTACCAAGCGTGACATTTATGATCAAAAAATTTGACAAAGATAGGGGGTTATATCAAGTGTTAGTCCATAAAATCATGAAATCAACACACTAACATACTAACATCTCTAAGCCTAGATCTTAAGGAGAGTTTAATGAACAAACAACAATTGAAAAGCCAACTAAAATGCAAAGAACAACAATCTTTACCTTATTTGAGAGCTTCAAATAATTTATTCATTTGGATTGCTCAGATTGTGATAAAAATATCTTCATAAATGGGGTTTGGCTATCTCCATCTCCTCTTGGCACCATGCTTGGCTTGGCTTGACTAAATTTTAACATTATAATACTAGGCATTTAGCTTCATGAATATATTCTTGCATTATAACTCTATTTTGATTAAGATCTCTAAATGAAGAGATTTAGGCTTGATTTTATAGAGTTCAAATCCCTTGAAATGGGATCAATCTGACCATGGTTGAGTTTATTAACTTTGATTGAGTTTGGCATATTCCTAGAATATTCTTTTAGATATTTTCATCAAGTGACAACTTACAAAGGTAATGAGTGTGTTCTAGAATGTTTTAAGATGCTCTTGAATTTCACTTTTATTAATTGATTTATTAGCTCATGGGTGAACTCAATTAGGATTTGAAATTGACTTAACTTGATAATTGATTTTGATTAGGTTGTGCAAGTTAATTAATTCTTTTTAGGTATTTGGTCATTTGTCTGATTTTGATTAATTCAATGTGTGTATTTACCTTGTTTAATTGATTTAATAGAGAAAATTGATTTAATGCAAGGTTATAAAGCCAAATTTGAGACTAATAGAAATTTTTGGGCTAAGTATTCAATGATTGACAAGAATTAGTCTAAAGTCAGATATGAAGCCATTAATGGCCAAATTTACATGTCTACACTATTAACATCATTTGATCATTACATTATCCAAGCCACTCCACATTTTACAAACAACTTTGTCGACACCATAGCTTATCTTACTTCTCAAATCCAATTTGCACCTTCAGAATCCAAAATATTTGTCACCGTTCACAGACTTAACCAACCCTTTTATACCAAAATAAACCTCCTTTCCATATGCAATGTGGAGGAAATCCAATCAGATATTTGGTATAAGTAATGTTTTGACTATTTTACCTTATCCATCATCCCTTCTAACCTCTCTAAGTATGGTAGACATGATTTTATACAAATTACTTCTCACTATACCATACTAGGTGGAATCCTTTACAAGTGAGGTTTTTATGGTCTCCTTTTTAGATGTTTACATAGTCAAAAAATCCTTTACTTAATAAAAAAAATCATGGTGGGATTTGTGGGGGACACTTTAGTGGTTTAGCAATTTCTAAGCACATCCTTTACCTTGGCTACTATTGGCCTACCCTTAACCAATATTGTTGTGATTATGTCAAGAAGTGTGTCAAGTGTCAACAACATGCCAATTTGCATCACCTTCCTAGTCATGGCCTTCAAATTGCTAAGGATTTTTTGGCTCTTCTCTTAGTGGGGATTATATCTCATTTGTGAAATCAACCTTTATTATTCACAAAGACATCACTCTATCATTACTATGATAGTTTACTTCACTAAATGGGTAGAGGTTATTCCCCTTATCTCAACCAAAGTTGATAAAATTGTTGACTTAATTAATCATCATATCATGTGCTACCTCGATGTTCCTCATAAAAACATCATCAATAATGAAAAATCATTAAAAAATAAGAAATTAAGCAATCTTTGTGACACCTTTGGCATTAAATTAACCTTCTCATCTCTATATCAACCATAAGCTAAAGCATCTAACAAAACTCTAAATAAAATGATCAATAAAATAGTCAATGAATCTAGTAAGGATTGGCACTTACACATTCCTTTTTCCTTATCGGCATATCAAACTAGCATTTGAACCCCTACGAGTGCCACCCCTTTCTCACTTATCTATGGTGCAAAGGATATTTTTCCTCTCGAAGTGCAAATTCCCTCCCTTCATATATCCCTAAAGGATATCATCTTGAAAGGATACTATCATCAATAATGCTTATCCCAACTTGAGCTACTTGATGAGCATCATTTGGCCACATTTAATAATCTTCATGTCTATGAAGAGATAATAAACATGCTTATAACAAACACCTAAGAGAGAGAGAATTCAATATTGATGACCTCATCTTAAAGGAAAATTAACATGTAACTAATATGGAAAGAATCAAGCAGGGCATTTTTTTTCCCAATTGGCTTTGGCCATTTATCATAACACAAAGTATGGGTCCGGAGCTTACCAGTTATCATCCCTTGAAGGAAAATTGGAACATGAGCCCCTAAATGATTTGCATATATCTCTATTATTTTTTTAAAACAAGTTCTAAACCACCTTGTGTCTCACTTAAGCTCATCCCTTGTTTTATAAAATTATCACCTTCATCTCCTTACTTTAAAGACAACCGATTAAAGCAAATAATTGTGTGATTTTGCTATCACAATTTTAGTCTAAATCCTAAACATGGGTACCATGAATCTACCCATGGCATGATTCTCATGGATAATTTTCTTCCCTTATATGCTGGATCCCCATGGTCATTGTATCTTAAAAACCCTCTATCACCCATCATTTAACCTTCTTGTACTATGGTTTTTCCCTCATAAAGGGAAACATTATGACTATATAAGGAAGTCCATGTCTACAAAACAATAATAATATATTATGGGTCATATCTAAACTTATAGACTGCTCCTTTGAAGGATAGCTACCCAAAACAATTTAGAATTGATTAAAAAGATAGACTGCTCCCTTAAAGGACAAATATAAAAATCAAACAAATCCAAAACTTATACCACTCCCTTAAAGGATGGATAAGTCAAACATTTGTCAAAAAATTAATCACATGAAATCTTCCCACACCTATCAACTTACGTAACCTATCAATAATAAAAGCATCAAAAGACCCATAGTCAAAATTCAAAAAACAAGCATATTATGTGTGTGTGTCCCAAAGAAAGCTTCAATAAGCTTTCATAAAAATAATAGTAGACTTATTGCATTGATAAGTCTACACTAAAACAAGACATGGACTTGTTTATAATGGTTTATAGGTAACCTATAGAAGGGGCAAGCCATCCCCATAATAAGGTTACACTATCATCCATCCACCTATTTGATACATCCCCCTTTTAGCCTCTAAAATTCAAGGGATTTTGAGCTTACTTGACACTATGTGATCAAGACACTTTTTAAACAAACAAACAAATGCTAATGTAAAGCATGAAAAGGGTTTATGCTCATAAGCTAATCCCTCTTGCTATTTTAGTCCTTCCCAATGAAAGAGCATCATTTCTCCTTAATTATCATGACTACTTATTGAAACATTCATTAAGGCATTTGTCTTATGATTGATTAAACATTATTCTCTCATTTTTTTCCTCCATTTACATATATCATTTTTACTCAGAGTAATCTATATGTTAAAGTAGTTTCAAATTTTTTAAATCATCTATCATTCCATCTATTATAAATAAATGGCATCATAATTCACTTATGAGTGTTAAATACATTTTAGAACATTATGTGTTTTACTATATATTGTCATATTCTATTTTATTACTCATCCGCATCATATTCATTATCATCAACATAACTAAACTACATAAATCATCTCATAAATAATCCTAAGTCAACAAAATTATTTATCACATAAATTATTTTAAGGTGCATAAGTCAAACCAACATCTCATATAAGTTTCTACATCATGTCTATATGTTTGAACTCAATAAATCTTGTTTATCATCAAGTATGAGTCAAATATAATTTATCACATAAAAATCACAACAAATTTTTGTCATGTTTTTCACTCAACCACATTTAATCATTTTTATGTACTAGATAAATTAATCAACAAACTATGTTATCCAAATCACATATTCATCAAAATATGGGATCACATGGATTCATTCACTCATATCATAGATATCAAAATCTGAGAAAATACATCAAGCATACACCTACTAATGAGAAAAATACCAAACCATAACCTAACCCAAAAATGTCACCATATCCATGTGTCATCATAAAACATCATAAACATGGATCATCACATAAGTATAACATAATGAATCATCAAAAGCACCATAACATCATATGGCATCATAAATAAACATCATAAGTAAAACTATGTGCTGAATATATATATATATATATATATATATATATATATATATATATATATATATATATATATATATATATATATATATATATATATACATACATACATACATACATACATACATACATACATACATACATACATACATACATATACATATATATATATATATATATGTATGTATGTGTGTATATATATATATATATATATATATATATATATATATATATATATATATATATATATATATATATATATATATATATATATATATATATATATAAACGTCTGTGTCACTCTCAAAATGATATGTACATCTCACTACATTGGCTCACATGTTAGAATCAAAATAATAATATAAGCACAATAGCTAGTGATCTATAGTGCATTGGTAATACTATCCCCTATAACCTGTCCATCTCTATGACCTATCATGCACTTATGGATGTTGTGTCACCATTGGGTGTAGTACTGCTAGGGCTCCTTGACAAAATCTACTCTACTAGATAATCTATGTAATGGGGCACATCTAGAATCCTACTAAAAACTTGACCCTCATAGTAGCTCAACTCCTCCACTATAATAGTAGATCTCACCAAGGGAATGGTCTAAGGTGGTCCCATGATAACTCTAGTCCTGCTCAAAGAAGGTCCACTTCATGATGATCACCCTCTTGCTTGCCTAAGAGCATCCCTCTTTACTTTAACTAGGATCAATCACACCTATAAACCATCCCTCTCTTGAGTAATAATGATAAGCTATCCCTATGTAGTGTTTCTCTACTGGGTGACAGTTGATAGTTGTGCCTATAATCTATCACTCTCTTATGTATTCATCGCTACCTATCCCCATGTTGTGTCTCTCTCTTGCATCATAGAAGTAAGTGATGCCTATAAATAAGCCCATGTTACTCTCACAGTATCCCTCTTAGAAATAATTATTTGTGGATCAAGTGCATAGTCCTCCATCTATGTATCCTTACCCTCATCCTCACCCTGCTCTTCGCCCTATCCATTATCCCCTACAACATCAAGATCCTATCCTCCATCTCCACTTGGAGCTACAATTTACCATCTCTACCACCAAAAAATATACTCTAGAGTCACTCTGACATCATCCATTATTGTAGGGGCTACTAGCTCCTCATATAATAGCTCATCTTATGATGGCTATGGTAGAGGAAGTGGTGCCTCTACATCCTCTCATCTGTATCTTAGGAACACTCTCAGATCATAGTAAACCAAGCCATACTAACACCACACATGATCAAATGGTATTAAATCCATCTCATGCTCTCTCCTCTCATATATCCATCTAACATTTTAAAGGGAAAAGGTTTTTGTATATGACCCCCTCCATGATGGAAAAATCATGTGCAGTCTCTAGATGACCTCACCATCTAACAAAATGTCAAGTCATTGCCTAAAACATGTTATATCTTGAACCACCCCATCTACACATGTAAGTTACATATCTAACCTCCACTTCATGAACACAAATCTAAATCATTCTTGATGCCATGTCTCCCATGATAATCCTATTGACCACAAAATGATGATATGCTCATAATCCCAATAGTGGAGTAAGAAGCATATACTCATCCCATACTACCTATGCACTCAGTATCCCCAAATATCTCAATAAACCTATACAAAAAATGTTGGTGCCCATGCATATATTATTTCATCTTTGTGCATCTCCACTAGAACATCTGTTAACACCTAGGGATACCTCCCACCACTAGAATCTAATAGTGCATAGCAAGTAACTTATATCATCAACATAGTCATCAATATCCTCCTCTTTGTGTCTAATTAATAAATATCTTAAATTTAGAATCCCTCACCATGGTATTGAGCCTCTACTACATTCTTACCATATAGTAGATCCATCTGAACATCTAGCTCATCACCATGAATAGGCTTTATCACTTGACCTTGCATAGGTAGCCTCAAGATCCTATGGACATCCTCCAAAGTAATGGTAAACTCTCCTACTGATAGTTAGAATTTTTTAGTGTCCAGATCCCATCTCTTGATGAGGGTCACTAATATACCTATATTTTGGGACATGTACTGATAGTGTTTCATATCACCTAGACCCACCATAGTAATGTGAGCCCACTCACCCTAGTCATATCTCTATGTAGTTACTCAGTTAGTGGTAGTACTCAATCTTGCATCATTAATAGAGACCTCGCCTCCAAGGTTAGATATTCAAATTAGTTTAATCTACACCTCAAATACCCAAAAAACATTTCACCTAATCTACCATAATTGCTACAGCTATTCACTTTCCTACATTCATTACTTACCATACTTAACCACACTAATAACCCTAATTGACTACCCTTGGGCTCATTTTGGTTACCAAAAACTTTGTTAAGTCTTCCAACCTACCCATCCTAAGACCTGTAGCCTTTTTCACCTTACCTCAACCAACTACAGACCAAGCTAAACCAACCCCCCACTCCTACACACTTTTCACACCCATCCACCTTAATAAAAAATCATCACTAGTCATTCAACAGTATTCCAACACTTTGAAAAGGGTTAAAACACTACAATTTTTCCCCCCTTAACATTAGCTCTCAGACTGATGTCAGTCATGGGTTGATCGACATCGATTCCATATCATCTGATACCGGCTCTCTATTGACCAATCTTAGCCTAGGGAACAAGAGAAAATATCTTAGAAATTACATTTCTAACACTTGTATTTCACACAAAATGATAAAATATTATTTTAAGATAATATTTACAAAGAGTGTGAAATATTATAAAACTTTCATGAGAGGTTATGGGAGAAAACCAACTTTCTTGTGTAACTAACCAACTAAAAAAATAAGTAAATAAATAAACTAATAAACTAAACAAAACCTTGGATCAAATATTCAACAAACCCCCCTTAATCCAAAGGGGTATAGATGATGAAGATCTAGAACTATGACTTTGATGTCATCAATGAGTATCTATGCTACATCTGAAATCTAAAAAACTATACATCATGGTATTGATCAAACTATGGCTAATGAACATGATCATGGCTTGCTCATCCCCTTTGATCATTGTACCATACTATAGTAGAACTCGATCAAAGCCTATCCAATTCTATCGACCCACATAAGGTCCCATATAGGAACCCATCTAATCGATCCTCTAGTACTCTATATGTCACATCTCTCAGATACCCAATAAATGCCAACATCACACATATACCTTTGCTCAACACTCAAAATGATATTAAAGCTAACACTAACTCATACAACCATCGATGGCTGATCGAAGGCCACTATGAAATATCTTTCCCCTATCATACAAGAGATGAGAAGATGTGAAGCATAAAAACAAATTCAAACTACTCTATATACTCCTCAGTAATCATATCAATGCACTGAAATAAAATCAAAACTAAAAGCAAGAACATAAGCTAAAAATTATTGTCCCAGGAGTGAACCCATACTCTAAGTGAATAGAAAATTAAAGAAGTTAAAATATCCTCTAACCTTTACAGATCCTCCAACCTAAAGTTGGCTCTATTTAGCCTATTAGATCCTCAAGGATTTGTAAATACCAAAATGTAACACCATTGTCACCAACAACACAAGCAATAGGACACATCATTACAATCTTAGTTTGGTGTATACAATGCATTTGGAGAAATTTTACAAAGATAGGGTGTCAAATTCCACTGATAATGCACCCATACAACATTATGTTCAATATATTTGGCATAAAAATCACATAATGAGGCTTCAAAATGGAAATTTGATCATTCCAATGTGTCTAGAATGTCAAAAACCATGAAGATTACTTGGTCACATGACCACCTTTCGACTATAAGAGTCACAAAAAAATGTCACAATTACACCCTTATATCACCAAAATCATGTTACATAGTCTTTGAAAAAGGAATATTCTCTTCAAAAAGCATATTTGATTTAGATGAATTTTAACTTAAAAGTTACTTAGAAGGGTTTTGAACTTGTAACCTCTTCGTTTAACAAATGACTCATAAAATCTTGACAACCAAATCCACTACGAACATTATTAAAATATCAAATACAAACTTTCTATTTGAACCTTAATTTTTCAAATGAAAGATAAAATTATATGGTAAAATCTTTCACCAAATTATAAAAGAGACTTTTACCAATTATACTTTATTGTGAAAAAACTTTCATCAAATTTGTACCTTCCTTCTTTCGGGGGACCCACTTCAACATTGAAAGGAAAATATTAAGGTTTTTAAAATGTTACAAAAAATCCTAATTTGTAGTATAATTTCAGCATGGGTTTCAATAGGGAATAAGCAATTTTAATTTGAAAAGGAAAATAAAAAAAATTACATTGTAACGTACATATCTCTCTTTGAATAACATAGTCAATTATTCCTATGCAACACTCAATCGTAATACTTACTCTCTTCTAGTAGATACATTGGACCACTATGTCAATCTCACATTCTTCATAGCATCACTATACAAGTCTATGCTTAGTTTGATATATTTACTTGGTGTTGATCTTCATCTGGCTTTTGTAGTGAATAAACTTTTGAAATGGTGTGGTATACATTTGCAACACTTTTGATCTTCTCTTATGTTATACAAAACAAAATGCTCTCCTCATGCCATATTCTGTCATATTCAAACCTTTTTAGTTTTCATTCCTCCTTAAATAACCAAGTTTTGTCAGAATAACTGTAATGATGTTGTGCATATTTAAAGAAAGTGATGTGGATTTTTGAAAGCATCAAATAAAGTCTAGGAAGTTTTCATACAAAAAATCTTGTGGCTAAAAATAATAAAAAAGGACCCAAAACCCAAGATAATTGATGCCACACCAATAATGGTAAGCTCCTTTGCAATCTACAATTTCATTTTGAGATGGTTCATAGATAAAAAAATTACTAAAAAAGAATGTTACCAATTACCTTCGCTAGATCATGCTTCACTTTATTCTACATGGTGGCTTGGATAATTTATTCTTTCATCTGGATCTAATACCACTATTGGCCTAGGGAACAAGAAAAAATAACTTAGAAACTACATTTCTAACCTTGTGTTTTAGTATTTTTTAAATTTTTCAATGTGATCTAATTAGCTACTAAAAACAAAGTATAAGTAGGGTTTTTAAGATTACCTAGTGATATGGATGGTTGGTTGCACACTATAGATTAGGATTTTATGGGAACTCCTCTTTGGCTATAGGGGAATGCCTTGAAAATCACACTAACTCATAAAAAAATGGATTAATAGGAAGATGAGTGGGATGCCTGGTTACAAACCAATCTTGAGAAGTGGTAGACTTTCTCAGATGGATGTCAGCCCATTGTTTTCAATTAAGAAATATAATAAAGATAAAAATATAAAAATTACAAGATATAAATGATGTAAAAGATAATTTGATAAAGATAAATGACTATGGATTATTCAAGATAACAGATAAGATATACAAGATTTAAATGATGTAAAAGATAATTTGACAAAGATTAGATAATTCTGAATTATTTAGGATAATATAATGTAGGTTTGGATAGGTTTTAGGGACTGAGAATGTTATGAAAATAGATTGCAAGAAGGTTTTTGAAAATTTAGCAGGGATTGATGATGATCCTATAGGATTGACATCGATTCCTATGGATCAATTTTGATTTAAATGGATTGATGTTGATTCTATATAAAATGATAAATTTTAAAAATAGACTATAATAATTTGTATTATTGATAAAATAATTAAAACTGAATGTAAAATAATGACATATAGATGCAAAAGACTGTAGATTTGAAATATGAATGAATTGATGTGCAATACTTAAATTGAAAACAATTTTGACATGAGGTTGATATTGTGCATTCTTTTGTCTATATTTGGGTAGCAATTCACTAGCAATTAGTCTAACAATCACCTACGAGTCTCCATTTTATCAGTATTTTAGGGTCCAAAATTGTAGTCCCGAGCCATGGAGGCTCACTGTGTATATATAAATTGATGTTGATTTGGGAGAATCAACATCAATCATGAAAGATCAATGTCAATCAGCCCAATTTGGTCAAAAGTTGGCTTAGGTTATTTGAAACTACGTGTCAAAGTAAGTGAATGTAACACTAAGTTATTTGCATAAGTTTTTGACGAGGGTAAGTTGTTGGAAGGGTTAGATGGGTTTTGTTTTTATTTGATTTTTAGGATTTTTGGTTGGGGATGGTAAATAGTAATTAATAGGGTTAATTACCATGGATAAATAGGGGGTATATATATAAAATAAGCATTTAATTATGGACATTTAATTTCTTATACTTTAAGTTATATTTTATGTATATACTTTCAGGGTGTTTGAGAGTGGTTTTAGACCTTTAGGAGTTAAGATGCAAAATATAGATTTTTGGAGGTTTCTACCACATTTCAAACTTAGCCTATTTCAAGACTTTAGGATTTTAGACTCAACTTATTTCAAGGTTTTAGGCTATGGTTCAAATTTCTAGCATCTACATTTAATTATTAAAATGATAGCCTAAAAGATGGTAGAATAGGGCAAGGGTGCTAAATTCTGAAATCTACACCTTGTATTTCACACAAAATGATAAAATATTATTTTAGGATAATATTTACAAAGAGTGTGAAAGCTTATAAAACTTTCATGGGAGGTTACGAGAAAAAAACAACTTTCTCATGTAACCAACCAACTAACAAAACAAGTAAATAAATAAACTAATAAACTAAATAAAACCTTGGATCAAATATCCAATAACTGACATTGGTCTACCCTCGACCGATATCGATCAATGTATATTAGAGCCAAACCTAGAAACACTAAATTTTCCCCAAATACTCATTAAAAAATCTTCCCGAACATTTCTACCCTACCCAAATACCTTTAGCTACCCTACCCTCTACTTTATGTACAAGATCTATCCCACACCATTAAAATACCATAATACTTTCAAACACAAAAAACCACAAAAATAAATCCCTACCCATACCAAAAATACACTTTGCATCTATCTCATTAATGAATATTCAAAGATTACCTTTTTCTCCTATGATGCCATCAACCACTTTAGTTCTCCTTGGTCACTCTTGCCAACTATTCATATCATTTTGTGACCACCTTGCCTTGGTCACTTTGACCATGTAGCCTACCTTTCCATGTTTGGAAACCTTAAACATGTACACTAATTTTTTGCATAACCCTTTAGGTGCATCAAAACATGCCACTTATAGTCTTGACACCTAAAACCCATTTAGTCTTCTCTGGACCACACCCTACTTCTGGTTCCCTAAGAATACAAATACCTCACCTAGGAAACTTACATTTATAAGTGCAACCCATATTAGCTACACTTAATGCTATGGCCTAGTTCACCTATCACTTGTTATTCTAAATACAACTTTATTTAGTAATTCATTAAAGCATGGTAGCCTCGTCCAGGCACAATTTCTGACATGGTACTTCATTGCATTTTATGTACCCTTTTGTGCTTCCAAGCCTAACCACCCAAACAACATTGTCACCAACTTATCCACTTATGAAACATGAAACCAAATTCATTTTCATCTCTTCACTTCCCAATTTAAGGGGGAACACCTCCTTTGACTTGGGGCATCCAACCTTCCACTGAATATTTAGTTTTTGTTTTTCAGCTTATTAATGTAAATTATGCAACAAAAAGGGGAAAAATGTAGAAACTAGAAAATAACACCAAAAATTCTACATGTTGTAGCACACATTTATAACCCCCTTATCCCCCTTGGATTATAACATTTCTTAAATCCCCTTGAAACACCCATTTACCCCTCACACATGTTTAGCTAAATTAATTAATTAATTAAGTTAATAAAATACCATTTGCACCTCACCGTAACCAAACCAATGGCTAACTTAGTGACACCTAGCCGTAAGACCATTTCCTACCTTAGAATTTAAAGTGTGAGACAAGGGAGAGTTTTTAACTAGCCCTGACCCAATGAGATGTTGACATGTGTCTTAAAAGACAAACAATCACTTTTTAAATATTAATGAGATGTGTGACATGACAAAGCCATGTAAGTGCCAAGTCAGATTAGGAGATTTCATAGAATTGAAAAGGTAAAGGTATAAATATGAGATCTAAATGCATATCTAAGTCATGAAGCTCTCAATTCAAACTCTTCTACCATCATTAAATCTTTACATGAACCTGCTTGAACTCTAAAAAACCCTAGCATGTATGGAACCCCTAATTTGACCTTATGATTGTTATAATTAAGCTAAGGAAAGGTGAATTATCATCTGTACAAGGATAATTCAATATAGAACTAAAATATAGTCCACTAGTGAGTAATTTGGAAAAATTCATAGCAATGGTAGCTCAGAGGGGTGTCTCAAAGGAGGATGTGGAGTTGTACTTGACCATAAATGTAGAAGGACGTGTTTTCAAGGACACAAAATTCATTTCCAATGCCTTGAACATTAGAGACAAAAATTGGTCAAATTTGTTTTGGACCATTGAAAATCAACAAGTAATGACCCTGGAAGAGAAGAAGAATTTATCTAAAAAAATGTTATATGAGGACATCGTCTCCATTCAAATGACCAATTTGCACTATGTAGTAACAAATCACAAGGTAATCCACTGTATTGACATTCTTGCTCCTATATTCAAAGAGACTAAGATAGATAAAGGCATGATCATTAATGAACACACTCATAAGAATGTTTCTTACATTTTTGTTGTAGCATTTGAAAATTATTACAAGTTGCCTAAACCATAAATTGACCTAACCTGAATCAACTCCTGGGCTAAGGAAAATAATTTGATGACTATCTCAGTCATGTGGTTGGATGTTAGAAACTAAGTATTTTCAAGCTTCGATAAGAGAATCCATATTATCCAATTCATTCCTAGAATTAGGATGATTATGACCATGTTGAACAGATTATGTGGAAATGCCACCATGGCTTATATTGATCTAGTATGGGTGCCAATTATCTACTTCATGATTGAGGAAGTAATGAACCCTCCTTTTGGTGAAATTATCTATATTTTTTTGAATAAGTATATTTTTATAATCAAGAAGAAGAGTACTCAATTCTACATGATGTCATACCTTTTAGATGCTCTTTTTGCCAAAATAAATATTCCCAACCTAAGGGAACGATCACCTAGTGGAACTCAGATAGTTCCACAATATTAATCTAAGTTACACATATTCAAGTACATAAATCACATTCAATTTATTTATGACTACATTTATCCAGCCCTTAGTGATTTTATAACTGGTCAACCCATGGAGAGGGTCAGCCCACTAGTTAGGAAGTATGTTGAGACTATGGGGGATATTTGGTTGTATCTAGATTGTATAATCATCAAAATTGAAGGAATTCAAAGCCAACCACTCAAGATACCCATCCATGTCCCTAATAAAATAATAGAGTAAGAATTAGCATATCAGTTACTCCATGGCATTAATGGCCTATGTAGGACCAAGAAGAAAGGGCTCCTCCATAGCCTCCCAATAACTATTGGGAGAACCATATTCAAATAATGGGACAACATTAAAGCAACATCCGAACATAAAACATCCTTAAAACTATAAATTGATGAGAAAAGGTAGTGAGACCCTTGTCTAAGGGTTAAAGAGAATTTAAAAACCAAGGGGATGCTTAATGTGTCTTATGATCATCAGCCTGGTACTTTCAACCCTAATTACACCAAGGCATCCAACTACTCTAAGGTCACAAGAAGGTTAAAGGAGCATAACCTTAGACCTAAGCCCAGATTGGAGAGAAATTAGAAAGGAGATGATTGGTGGCAACTTGGGCCTAGTTAGTACCATTTGTTGAGTAGTACACCTAATAGACATCCATTAAATCAACCATCAATAGAGCATAAACCTGAGACACATATTGAGTAAAGACCAGAGGAAAGAAGGCCTAATGAGATTATATCAACTTTAACCCAAG
This sequence comes from Torreya grandis, assembly GCA_037957365.1. Lineage (NCBI taxonomy): Eukaryota > Viridiplantae > Streptophyta > Pinopsida > Cupressales > Taxaceae > Torreya > Torreya grandis. The sequence goes on along the minus strand of JARHVA010002490.1, from coordinate 1,222,009 downwards.
AAAAAGAACAAGACCTACCTCAGGAGGAGGTACACATGATAGCATTGGAACCTGATGAAACTATAGAGGATGCACTCAAAATTTTATCACTAGATTATGAATCAGATGATACAGAAGCTCAAATTAAAGAGGATAAGGAAGAAAAGGGGAAGGTAGTGTTGGACTTAGGTCTTGTGGATAACCCCAAGAGAAATGTTGAATTGGCCATGGTTTTAGTAAAGACCAAGAATCCCAAAGTGACTCTCACTCATCCTTTCAGTGAAGTCAATTTATTTAGTGAAGAGAACCTAATTTATGGACCAATTATTCCAGAGTGGTTTGTTTATGGACCCAGATTGTAGAAAGTCCCCACTAGGCACCATTCTTGGGCTATGATGTAAGCCATCAACATCCCTATGCATGAAGAGATCAAGCTATGGATTTTAGATTTGAAAAAGGAGTATGAAAGAAGATTGGCTGCTCTGAGCGAACAAAGTGGAGCATAAATGGAGATCCCTGCACCTTAGGTAACATGATCTTAAATTGGTGTCAGGTTTGACCCAAAGATAGTTGGATTGTAGAGAGTAACAGAGAAGGAATTCATGGTTTGTGGAGAAGAGATCACTTTCCAAAAAGCATAACCATTGACCAATTTGACTCTAGTGGTAGGACAAAATCTTGGAGAGAATATCATATTTGAGGAAAATGTGCTTGAATTGGCCCAAGCATAATCAACATAATTACAAGCTACCTTTAAAGGCATGTAGTAACAAAAGGATAATTTGGAAAAATAGGTTATCTTTTTAGTATTGGAAGTCATGATAAATATATTTGAAGCATGTTTATTTGATATGTTCAACTATTTAAAAGCAATAAATCCAAACAAAATGTGGTGAGCCAATAGAGTAATGTGGCTATGAATCTAGTCCACCAATGGCAGAAATCAAACAACAAAGTAAAGGATTTGACCAGTATCTTGAAAAAAGATCAAATTCCTAAATTTGAAACAATTAATTTAGCTCACTTGAATATGGCCATGGAAATACTAGTGGACAAGATCAAGGGTCTGAGTAAATGGTCCAAGGACCTAGAAGAACTTCATGAAGATGGAAAGTAGCTGATAAACATGATGGAGCATATACTTGGGAGCATGATCACAACTCCCCTACTCTCAACCCCATAGGGCTAATCAGTGATGAAGAGTTCAAGTTGAGAGTTTCTCAGGTCATGTATGAAGTGAGAAACTAGAGCCAACGAAGGATTGGGGCTGATAATAACAATATCTTAGACATGATTTTGAATGTTGAAGAAAGGATAGGGAATATAAGGAGTATTAAAGAAGCCATGGAAAAGGATGAAAAATACTTCAAAAACATAGAAGATCAATAGGATAGACTCTTCATGGAGCCTATTATCAATTTGAAGTTAATAGATGAGCAACATGCTAAGGCAATGAAGATCTTGCAATAGTAGTAACAAGGTAGTTCATTAGCACAGGGACCTTAGGTTTAAACTAGTTGATTTAAGAATATTACTTTCATAGCTTAACTTGTATAATATTTTAAAAAGAGAATATTCTTCTTTAGAAAGGCATGTGCAACTTGTAAAGCACACTGCCTACAGGTTTGTCATTTGGAAATATCTAGAGGTTTCTAAAATGATTGTAAAAGGATAGCTATCCTTAGCACTTAAGATGACTGACTGGCATACCTTATGAATTGTTTATATAAAAAGGTATTGTCCATTGTAAAAAGAGGGAGTTTTGAGCAAGAATAATTGTGCTAATTTTGGAGGAATTTAATGCAAATAGGGAATTTTAATTTTTTTCTCTCATTTGTTTGTGTAAATTGCATCATGGCTTCTCTCTCAATTATCTCATTTGCAATGCAGATTTGAATGTTCTTATTGATTCATGATGTGTAATTTTAAATGTAGAGTTGTTAACTTTTTATAATGCTAGGTTGACTAAAATTTCTTAGGTTTATTTCATTTTATATGCTCTTCTTGTGGATGTCTTTATGTTATTTACCTACATGAATAAGTCTTCAAATTAAATCAAGTTCTTATCTGCATTCTTTCATTTCCTTGAATGCTTGTCTGATGTGTAGTAGGATTTGATCTTATGTTATTTCATGCTATACATTGGTTTTAAGTACATATCTGGATCAATTTGAACTTTTTCATAATATCTATGTTAAATACCAACAACATGAATATGTTCCTTCTCTACACTACCCTTCCTTTTGCTTTTTATTTGATCCATTCACTCTAGATTAGCCTCATTATGAATATCCATATTAGATTAGATTTATATTTATTTCTTTAAACATAATTCACTTAATTTAGCTTAGATCACTCTCATTTTCAAAGGTTAACTAGTAATCCATGGTTGCTCCCAATAACCAAAATTTATAAATATTGTGAAACATTTCACTTGTTCTATCATTATTCCACCAAAGACAACAAGATTATCACAACATTTAACTCATGAATTGGATTCTCTGAATTAAAAAATGAGTAGTGTTTAATAAACACTTAGAAATATCTATGATATACATATATGCATCAACAGGAAATACATTCTGCTGCTACTAGAAGGAGGGCTTTAGTTGAATCTTTATAAATCTATGGTGTCTTTTCTAATTTTAATGAAATTTGTTTGAATATAAATTAATTATTTTCATACTTATGTTTCTTTTAGCATAATAGTGTAAATATCAGTGGTATGCATGGTTAGAGACCAATATTTAGGCTCATTTAGTTGAAGATTGTCATTATTTGAAGATTCATGGTAAATATTTGCAAAGGTAGCTTGAGCTTTGTAAATCTTCCTCATTTGGAATTAGTGATGGATAAATTTGTTCAAATATTGATTGATACTTCCCAAATTTAGGTTTATTTGGACTTTGATGTGTGAATATCATTAAAATTCTCAAGTATAGATACATCTTTGAGCTTATTCAATCAAATATAGTCATTCTTTGAAGAGATTTACATAAATTTGTGTAAAGTTTGCCTAACTTAGGGATCTTAAACATACAAATATACTCATAGGTATGAATTGGACTATTATTTACAAGAATTGAGTTAAAGATCATCCATTTTTGCAAAGATAAGGTTTATAAGTCATATTTTAGATAGGACTCAAGGTTTACAATCTGGAACTACCAAGGATTAGGACTAGGTCAACGTCTAAATAAAGATTACCTCACCTTTCATTAGAAGATCATAGGAAATCAAGAGAAGATAAAGGTAAGTAAAGGGTTACTAAATCTTAGCCTACTTCACCTATTTAAAGTGCTCATGACTTCAATATTTATCAAGTTATGTCTTGGTTAGGGGGATCTTCCATCAATGTGCCTAGTTAGGTACATGACCTACCCCAAATTCTTGAGAAATATTTACCATTTTTAGTCCTAATGGTATTGTCATAGCTGAAGAACATATTAAATCTTTCAAATTTGCTTTAAGTTTTTTAAATGTAGTTCATGAAGATATATCATGTAGATTATTTCCATTTACTTTCAAAGATGCTACATATAAGTGGTTTTTCAACCTTCCAGAGAATTATATCACTAGTTAGAATGATTTTAACATGATCTTTATTGATCAATTTGGTAAAATCATTATTCCTTGCATTTTGAATCAAAAATTCAACACTATTAAAAGAGATTCTAGTGAGACCATTAGAGCCTTTAATGATAGATTCCAAAATATGTTTAGTAGAACCATAGCTTCTTATAGACCTGATGAGGCTTTGGATTTAGAAATCTATAAGGATGATTTGGAACCCATGACTTTTGTGTTTCTTAAAAGGTTTGTTGGAGTCATAAACACACTAGCCTTAGCCTATGCTGAAGCTATAACAATAAATGATCAAATACAACCTCAAGGTCAACTTGCATATGCCATCTCAAATGTCAACCACAATTTTATACACTAAATGTCATTCCTAATTCCAATCAGAATATTCTTACCCTAAATCAGACACCAATCTTGAACTAGTTGCCCTTAAGCCATGCCCATCTTGGCTAAAATTTGGGATTCTTGAATAATGCTACAAATGGATTTCATCTACAAGAATAACTAGCTTTTATGCCAACAACTAGTCATATTAATCAAGTTCACAACTCATAAGCATCAAATAATGAGAATGAATCCATAATTAAGATGGTTTAAAAGCTGAGTATTGACTTCCTTCAATTACAAAAACAAATAGCCAATACTGAGGAAAGATCTAATAGGAATTATGCTTATCAAAGGTTAAATATACCTAAAAACTAGTTTCAAAATGGTAATAATAAAAATAATGAGTCATCATTAAGTAAGAAAAACCTTGAAATTAACATTTGTGATGTTGTACTAATTAAATAGTGTAGTGTTGAAAATAATTCAAAGCATGATGAGTTAGACTATATTGAATTCTATAATGCATTTGAATTATTTTAGGATGAGTTGAATACACTTGAAGGTACACCTAATGGAGATAATTCTATAGGTACATCTAGATCTTTAAGGTCATCTAAGTCTGTAGATACAACCCTGATGGTAGAGATATTTGAATTCTTATTCCAAAAAGAGAATGAACCTGAAGATACTCTTGAAGAGGTGCATGATTTTTAGTAGCATTTAAAGAAGACTTACTCCCTGAGGAATAGGGAGTAGAAGCATCCCTTGACCACATCTAATCCACCAAATAATTTTGACACTCCTCTGAATCTTACAACTAACAACAATCCTGAGCATCCAAAGGGAAGTAATTTTAAATCTAGTAGTGATTCATCTACTACTTCTACTAAGGGTGGATACAATATAGTTGATGATATGAAGAAGATTAAAGCCAACATCAGACTGCATGAGTTGACTCAAATAATTGAGCAAAGAGATTTTTTACTTGAATATTTATCTAAGAAATTATAGATGCTAGTTTTATACACCCTTGTGTATTAACTTGGTACATCGTCACATTATTATGTTATTTCTAACATAATGGCCCCTCATTTGTAATTATTTTAAATAATTACATTCACCCCACCCATTCAGTTTTACCACATGTGTTAATTAGACTTAATTGCTATAGTTAAATAGTAATTAACCTTGTTTTTACCATTCTGACCATAAAATCCTAAAATAAAATAAAAATAAAATCTAACCTCCCAACAACCCTTCCAACAACTTAACCTCATCAAAAACCCATGCAAACAACTTAGTGTATATTCACTAAGTTTGGCATGCAGTTCAAAATAGCTTAAACGATTTTAAAACCAAATTGGGATGATCAATGTCAATCCTCCATAATCGATGTCGATTCTCTCAGATCAACATCGATCAATATATACATTACAAACCTCCTTGACTCGAGGGGAATGGTGACTATGTTTTTGGACTTTGAAATGTTACCAAAATCTCATTGCAACTAGTGTACGAATGTTGCCATCATCTTTCTATCTTGTGGAACCTCTACTTGAGAGATTATCAAAAGTTTTTGAAGGTTCTTTACCTCATCTTGTCAAGTTTGTTTTCAGCTATAAAGGTTAGTAATGTATTTAAATTATTTCATATTTTAGAATCTATAGTCTTCTATGTCTATCTGTCACTATTTTACATTTAGTTTTTATTATTTTATCAATAATATAGGTTGTTATTATAGTCTATTTTTAAAGTTTATATTTTTACACATAATTGACATCGATCCATCTGAATCGATGTCAATCCTACAGTATTGAAATCAATCCCCACTAAAATTTCAAAATATTCTTGAAATCTATTTTTATAACTTTCTCAATCTTAAAAATCTGTCAAAACCTATATTTTATTTTCTAAAAACCTATCTTTTATATGTAGATGACTCTACCTAGATTAGCGCATGATATTGTTAGCATATTTGATCTTCCCATTGTTTAACAACCATTTTTCATTGATCAAAGTGACATTACATTTGAATTAGGTCTTTGTATTGTGGTTTTCACACCTAATTAGGAAAGCATTAATGAACAATTGGCTATAATTCAAGAAGACGTTGATATTACTACTGGATTCTAAGGCAATTGCTTTGATCATATCAATCTTGCTATAAAATAGATATGTTTGACATTGTCTATTTATATCTTATCCATATATATATATATATATTTGTAATTTCATGTTTATTTATAAACTTGAATGTTAAACATGGGCCAACATCCATCTAAGAAAGTGTATTGCTTCTTGGGACTGGTTTCTTACTAGCAGCCCACTCATTTTTCTATTAATCCATTTTTTATGAGTTATTATGATTTATAGGTCATTCCTCCCTAGCCAAATAGAATTTCCCACAAAGCTTGGTCAATGGTGTGCAAAAACCTTACTTTTACTTTGTTTTTAGTAGCTAATTAGATCACATTAAAAAATTGAAAAAATACTGCAAACATTTTAGCATGCCTGGTGGGACCTCAGTCTCATTTTTTCTTGTTAAAAGTTCAAATTTTGAATTTTAGTCTCTTTCCCTTTCTTTGTGTGCATTCATTAAAAAAAAAATTAAAATTTGCATTTTCTTCCTTTTAAGGTTAAAATACATTGCATCCATTTTTATTGCTTAGGTTCTTTCACATAGAATAATCTAGGCAGTAATCTATTATAGTCATCACTTTATCCACACACAAGCCAAATCACTGTCATAAATTAACACATCTAAACACCTAACATAAGGAAATTGATAGGGATTTCATCATCTCATGGCAACTTTTTTTCCAGTGATCCCACTTGGATTTCACCACCAAGGGGAGGACCAAATCAATTCTTTGGTTGAGTATAATCTCTAGACCATTGGTATATATTGGCTAAGCACCTACACTAACTATGGGATTGTGATGTGAGGAGATCAAGCCCCAAGTATCAAGCCATGTACTTGTACCAATATAGATTTCCTTTGAGTGCTAAAATAAAATACCTAAAAGCATCCTTAGATTACCATTTCTTAGGACCCTCGTTATCTTTTTTCTTTATTTCTTCTCACATATTAAAGTTAAAAGAGATAAAATTTTTTATGGAAAAACTTTAGTTTGTGTATTTTCATTCAAACCTTAAAGAGAGATAATTCAAAAAAAAAGAGAAGAGATTGTAAATTTATTTTTTATTTTTTCCTTTTCTATCTCATGGTTTTAACTAAACAATAGTCAAAGAAAGAATCTGAGGGTGTTACATCCTCTCCTATGGAACATACACCTAGCTCTTCCTCTACCCTTGAGTCCTTTGAAAATCCTATGTTCCCAAACTTTTATCCTCAAGGAGATCCTTCCTTTGTATAAATATTGGACAATAACCCCATTAATCTTAGCTACTATTTTAATATTCGAGCAATAAATATTTATCCTTTTGCCCATGCCCAAGATTCTTGATATAAATACAAGATGCCTTTTGAGGGAATTGAGAAAATTGAAGAGTTTACCATGGCCATGGTAACCTTTTCCACTGAATCTCTTCCATCTAGTTTTAATACCTAGGTGGCGTATTATTTAGAAAACCAACCACCCATAGTATCTACCAATTCTCTAACCTGCATTATTCATACTCAAAATACTTATACTACTCAGCCTACATCTACTATTCCTCCTCAAATGTTAGTAGTATCAATTCTTGCATGTCTCCCACCCATTAGAATGACTCTAGCATATAGTTCTCAAGCTTTACCACACACACAAAAAATCCCTCTAACACAACCTCCCCAATAGTATGTCTCCTTGGCTAGCCATTACATGGCCTCATCACAACCATCAGTAACCACTTATTTCTAGTCTTCTATGTAGCAGAATATTTTGATATAAATTCCACAATATGTGGTAGCATCCCAACCCATTATGTCCACTACAATTAGATACCCTTATTCACAACCCCTATCTACCCCCTTTCAAAAATTTCAAACTCTTTAGTAAGGTATCTTAGGGAACGTGCCTTAGAATAACACCCAAATAGACCTCATAAACATCCTTATGAATAAGATGGCTAGTTTGGAAGCCTCCACCTCTAGACAAATAATATACCCTTATATGAGAAAATTTGTAATGAACCTATCCACCCATTTGTTCCAATCCAACCATATCCTCCACAATGGGAACTTCCTAAGTTTACTAAGTTTTAGAACAAGGAAGATCCCCAACAACATCTTAGAGCCTTTTGACATGCATGTTACCTTATAGAACATGAAAACACGTTATTACTTAGGACATTTCCCATGTCACTAGCAAGGGTGACATTAGATTGGTAAAGCTCCATCCCTTAGCATTCACTCTTTTCCTTTGGGTAATTAGCCCAAATTTTCTTAGAACACTTCTTGATCAACATTGCTTAGAAAGTGACTATCATGGATTTATACACCATTCAACAATTTGAAGATGAATCTATATCAGACTTTGTGGCTCATTGGCATACCCTAATCAACCAGTTAACCTTTTCCTTACCATAGCCTAAATTAATTAAATTATTTTCATGATCTTGTGTAAAACATATCTCATCCATGTTACAATTTCAAACTTTTAAGACTTTTGATGAAGCATTTACCATGGCACAAAAATTCAAAATTCATGGCAATGAAGAGGGAAAAGTTAAGTTACGTAATAAAAACTTAAAACTTGACCCATCAAAAAGAAATAACAATAAACCAAAAGGGGAAACAAATTTTGTTATTTTAAAAACTTCTACCCCTCCAACACCCAATCAATTAGGACCATCCAATTCACAAACACAACCACTTAGGGGCCTTACTCATTTTCCCCCTAAGAAATATACCCCTTTAGGAGAACCTTACACTTCTATGTTAGATAAACTCCTACAAGTAAATGTTATTGAGCTCCCTCTGATTAAACCAGTTGATGATACGTATCCTAAACCCACTTGGTATAGAGAATATGAGTTTTGTGCTTATCACAAGGTAATAGGACATGACATAGAATGATGCCAATTCTTTAAATGGTTGGTACAAAAGCTCATTGACAAGTGAGACCTATATTTGGACAATCCAAATGCTCCTCCTAATCAATCATTAGATATTTTCAAATATCCATTTACAAACCATCCATCCACATCAAACACAATCTAAGATAAACTTAGAGAAACCTAAAATTAGGCTACACATATGATTGATACAATCTATGATCATTTATTGCCTAAAGAAGTTCTAGAGAAATCTCCAGTCTTGGATCTTCTTACAAGAGATGATTTTGATATAAGTCAAATTGAAATTATCAAAACAACTCCTAAAACCTCTGTAAAACTCCCTGATCTCAATTTATGGGATCATTCACATGAACCATACCCTTCACCTTATCACACTGAATCTCCTAAATTGGAAAATGAAACTACTCCTTGAGATGTCATAGATAAACATCTTGATACTTCTAGATTTGAACATTACCCCCTTTGATCCCTGAAAAACCTCTTCATGGTATGCACCTAGATCATAATATAGTAGGGTCCTATCATTTTGCTCAAAATCAAGACCCTTCAAAACCATCCTCTACCATAACACCTCCTTACCTTGAAAATACTAAAAGAAAGGGTAAAGCTTCTATCATTGATAGCTGGGACAATTTTCTTGGTATTCCACCAAAGAAAGCCTTAGCTCATCCTCAAGTTAGAGTCGATCTTTTTCAAACATAAAAAGATAAAAACCTTAGTCTGAATACCCCCTCTTTTCTCAACACATGATAGAACAAAGGGCATATCCATTTTGTATCATCTCCATCATCTATTTTAGGACCCCATCCATCTTCTATCCTTGTCATAGGTTCTTCCATTCAAACAAGTGGGAAAATAAAAAATATCCCTCCATTATTATCCATACCTCTTTCTCGATATCCACCATCTTTTTCTAAAGACCCATTTGAAGAAAAGGTGCCTAAGGTCATCCCTACTATAAAAGCTAAATGAAAAAACCAAATAATTAATACTTTACTAATAGAGATTGCACAGCCTATTGTAAAACCACAACATGACCATTTACAAGGATCTTATGCTATAATCCTAAAATAATTGTTGGATACATCCCTCATTATGCTACCACCTATATAATCTACTAACCTTCACCCCTAGAGACCTACCTGGTATATAAATTGAGAAACATGTGTATATCATAGAGTACCTAGACATGATACACAAAATTTCAAAGCTCTTAAGGCCCTTATCCAATAGTTAGTCCAGGATGATAATCTATTAATTGATGATCTAGGTGATAATACTCTTAAGCAAAAAGTCACTATTCCATCCATTCCACCCATCCATAATCTTGCTAGTCTTATAAACGATAAAGAGTCAGTAGCTTCTTCGGACCCTCCATTATTACACATCGATGTTGTCCATGTAACCACCCATTCTCAAAATCAAAATCCTAATAAAACCAAGGTTTTAATTATAGGAGCCTCTACATATAATATGCTTAAACTATCTAGACAAAATCCTAAAGTCTCTATTACAGGAACTACTCAGGTGAAGCCAAGGAGTTGGTACAAATCTTCATATTAAAAAAACTCCATCAAATGCCTATGAAAATGTCATTATATGAACTTATCAAAAAATATCCAAACCATCGACAAGCACTGAAAGAAGCTCTTAAGGCTATTGAGGTCTATCTAGATGAGCCTCAACCATTATCAACATTTATAGGGTCCCTTAAAATGGTGTTCGTTGTTAGTTTCACTAATTTTGAGGTCATTCCTTTATTACTTGAAGATGAAGATCCCCCACTTTTCATCATAGATCAAATAAATAAAGAATGAATTAAAAGAGTTATGATTGATAATGGGGCCAATATCAATATTATTTCTTAGCACACTTTCCAATAGTTACAACTTCTAGAAACCATTATTTCCCAATCCTCAACAATTCTCTATGTTCAATGACATGGTAGCACCCATAGTAGGAACATTCATCCTTCCCATTTACATAGGTTATCACACCCTCTATGAAATATTTTATGTAATAGAGGGAACTTTTGAATATAATATTTTATTAGGACATCTATGGATTCATGCAATGTGATGTGTACCCTTCACATTCCATTGATGCCTTTCTTAAGTATGAACATGAAGGCTAGGTACACATCATCCCTACCGATCCCCATCCATTTAAAACATGAAACTTCAATTTTTGACCAAGTAATGTCATAATACCCTCGCTTGACACAATTCCATCTTCATCTTCTAATCAAGCCTCTACTAGTACAACTATTCTTGCTTCAAAACTATCAGCTTAGGAATCTATTGATTTCATGATGCAACATATTTCAATGGGGGAATACCAATTATTACACCTTAACACGTTACCCACTCCTAGGGAATATGGTCATCTTACCGAACAACCCATATATTCACCCAGCCTAGGTGAGATCATCCCATTTGGGCCACCTTTCTTATGTACTCACTTAATATATGGTGGGATTGATCAAACTACCCCAGGACCTGAAAATCAAACCTATGCTAAACCCTTCACATCTAATTTATCATTTCTCAATAAACCCTGGTTCACACAAACCTACCTTTATCATTGTGCCTGGAAAGGCTTTGACATGGGTAGATATGAGCAAGGTCCCCATGATGTCAAATTAGTAGATTTTAGAAAACCACATGAAAAACATGGATTAAGATTTAAAAAAGACTCTAAATCTTCTCCCAAATTGATTCCTCTATTGTTCTTAGAAGAAGAAGTGTCATCTTCATCATTTGATACCTCTTCCTCGATTAGCGACATTATATCCATCCCTCCTAACTTTTTTTAGTCAATATAATCTCCATAGAACCCATCATCTTTCATCACAATGGTAAGACCCAAACCATCCCTTTAGTATATCCTAACTTAATAGGACTTGATACACCAACTATCCCTATTCTTCAATGTCAAAATGATGAGTCAATCTTTACTCATTTGGGTGCTGAAATTATTATTTATGTAATTCCCTTCCATCTGAAACATCTAGCCTTTTAAATGAAGCCACTGCTGATATTAATATTGGATCTCAAGAAAGCCCAAGAATTATTAAAATTAGCAAAGCCTTAACTCCTCAAGAAAATCAAGATTTTACTAATTTTTTATCAAATGCATTTGCCTAGTCTTATAGTGATATGCCTTATATTGATCTCGTAATCATTAACCATAATATTATTATCTTTCTTGATGCTAAGATGGTACAAGAAAATCTCTATAAAATGCATCTTCATGTTGTACTCCTGGTAAAATATGAATTGTAACACCTTTTATCTGCTAACTTTATTCAACCCATTGATTATCCTTAGTGGATTTCCAACATCAATCCAGTCACTAAGCCTTTAGGAGAACTTCATAGCTGTACTAACTTTTGTGATTTAAATCTTGCCTATCTGAAAGATGATTTTCCTCTCCCTAACATCAACTAATTAGTGGACCTAACAGCTGGCCATGAAATGTTATCCATTATGGATGGTTTTTCTAGTTAAATCAAATAATTACTGCACCAAGAGATCAACATAAGACTACATTCATTACTCCTTAGGGGACCTTCTGTTATCATGTTATGCCCTTTGGCCTAAATAATGTAGGAGCCACCTATCAATGGGACATGACTTATATATTTCATGACATAATTTAAAAAATCATTAAAGACTATATAGATGACCTCCTTGGGAAGTCAAAATTATGTAAGGACTACCTATCTGTACTTAAAGGTTATTTTTGATTTTCTACTCCGATATCATGTGCATTTACATCTAAAAAAGTGCATTTTTGGTGTCTTGATGAGTAAACTCTTAGGTTTTATTATTTATATTCATGGAATAGAAGTGGATCCCAATAAAATCAAGGCTATTTTAGAAATGCCTCCTCCATCCAACCTTAGGTATTTATGTAGTTTACAAGGCAAGTTCCAGTCCATCGATCATTTTATCTCACAAATTTTAAATCAATGTCAACCTTTCCACCATATATTAAATAAACATAGTTGATTTATGTGGGATCTTAATTGTCAAGAAGCCTTTAATGCACTTAAAAACTATCTTCTATCACCTCCAGTCCTCACTCCACCTAAGGAAGGGAAACCTTTCTTTCGTTATATCTCAACTACAAATCATGCTTTGGGTGCTATGCTTGCTCATAAAGATGAGCATTATAAAGAGCAAGTAGTTTATTATATAAGTTGTACCCTCATAGAATATGAAATACATTATCCACATGCTAAAAAACTATGCCTAGCATTGGTCCTTGTAGCTGCTAAGCTTCATCATTACCTGCTGAACCACAAGACGTATGTAATTATGACTACTGACCTCCTTAAATTCTTGTATTCTAAACCTTATCAAATTCAATGAATGGCTAGATGGATTATGCTTCTAGCTGAGTTTGATCTATAATTTCTCCATCAAAAATCTAGGAAAGGTCAAATTATTGCTAATCAATTGGTTGAAGCACTTCTTAGTGACAACCAACTAATCAATTATGAATTTCCTGATGAATCTATTGCTTTCACTTCCCAATTAGTCTTGGAATATCAAATGACTCTATTTTTTTATGGATCCAAACGTGAGTGAGGAGGTAGCATAGGAATTATATTAATCCCTCCTCAAGGTATTCCTATGCCTTTATCTTTTAAATTAGACTTTGATTTCACTAATAACATGGTTTAATATGAAGCATTGATCATAGGCCTCCAAACTACCCTTAAATTAGGAGTTAGATCCCTTAATATCTATGTTAATTCTCAACTGGTGGTCAATCAAATTACTGGTGTATATCAATGCAAGAATGATATCCTCTAAAGATTTGAAACCTTGACTGACCAGCTCTTAACCACTTTTGAATGTTATGATATCCAAACTACTCCTAGATCAAGTAATAAGTTCACTGATACTATGACATCTCTTGCCTCTTTTATCCCATCCTCATCTTAGGAGTCTAAGATATTTGTCCTTATCCATCAATTTAACCAACCTTCTTACACATGAACCGATCTTCCATCTAATAATTATATTGAGAAAAACCTAGAGGAGACATGATATACATAAATATTTACTTATTTGTCTATAGGAATATCTCCTCCCCATCTATCCAAAGGTGTTAGGTGTGTCTTTCAACAGAAAGCTACCCGTTATTCTATACTGGGAGGTGATATATATAAGCATGGTTTTGATGGTATTCTTCTTTGTTGTCTTCAAAAACATGAACCTACCTTATCTATCCAAGAAGTACATAATGGGTCATGTGGTGGACACTTTAGTGGCCATGCAATCGCTAAATTTTTTTTACATCTAGGCTACTATTGGCCCACTTTGAATCAAGATTGTTGTGCATATGTTAAGAAGTGTGCAAAATGTCAATAACATGAAAACTTATCCCATTTACCTAGTAAATTCTTGTAGGTAGTAAGGGACTTCTAGCCATTCTCCCAATGGGGGCTTGATCTTATAGGGCAAATCAATCCTAAGTCCTCTCAGCATCATAATTTCATCATTACCACTATAAAATACTTCCCTGAGTAGAAGCTGTGTGGCTTATCTCGACCAAGGCAAAAAATATTATGGAGTTTATCCACCATCACATTATTTATCATTTTGTAATTCCATATAGAATAATAATAGATAATGGGAAATCTTTTAAGAATAAGAAAGTCTAGGCACTATGTGACTCATTTAAAATCAAATTAAGTTTTTCCTCATCTTACTATCCCTAGGGAAATGGTCAAGTAGAAGCATCTAATAAAACCCTAATCAAAATCCTAACCAAAGTTGTCATTGAAGATGGAAAAGAGTGGCATCTTCACATCCTTTCCCCTTATGGTCATATAAAACTAGTATTTGAACCCCTACAGGTGCTACTCCTTTTTCCTTAGTTTATGGTATGGAAGCTATACTTTCTTTAGAAGTCCAAATTCCCTCTCTTTGTGTCTCTCTTAATGACATCATTTTTGATGAATATTTTCAACAAGATCATTTATCCCAGCTCAATCTCTTAGATGATCATCATGCAACATCCATTGATCACCTTCATATATATCAAAAATGACTAAATGAGAATATAATCAACATATAAGAGAATGAGAATTTAATATTAGAGACCTTATACTTAAATAAAATCAATGTGTCACTGATATGGAATGAAGTAAAAGGGGTAAATTTTCTCCTAATTGGCTTGAACCATACATCATAACCCATAAATACAGATCTAGAGCATATCATTTGGCCTCTCTTAATGGTAAATGAGAATGAGAACCTCTTAATGCATTACATCTACATCCTTACTATAGTTGATATATCTTGGCTCATCTTGGTTAGCTTATCTTGCATCTTGTCATATCCCTTTATCCCAAAATACCAAGTAATGATATGAGAGTTATGTGGTTATTTGGTAGTCACTATAACCTTAACCTTGAATATGTATACCCCAACTTTATACATAGCATTATCTCATGGATAAGTTTCAATTGTGATAGGAGAAACCCAAAATCATTATTTCCTTTATTTCTTAAAAGACAATTCATTTTCTCAAGATAACACAATCATCTCATGTCTTGAATTCATGAAAACTATCCTAAAGTATCATTTTATGCCAAACCTTTCATTATTATTTGTGGGATCCAAAAACAAGTAAGCAGTGAAAATCCAAAGTATCAAAATAGGCTAAATAAATAGACTGATCCCTCGAAGGACAACTGTAATAAAATATAATGGTAAATAACATATTGATCCCTTGAAGGACAACTATGTAAAAATGTCAACCACTCCCTTGAAGGATGGTTACCAAGCAAAAAAATTCCCACATTGATCAGTTTTCAAAATTATGTTGCTTAAAAGCCATAACAAAAAAAAGCAACAAAGCAATTTTTTTTGTTGAAAGTAATATCCCATGAAATATTCCCATATTGATCATCTTTCTAATTCTAGACTTCCCATATTGATCAGTCTACCCATTAGCATAAAAGTGATCCTTGAAGGATAAATCTTGATTTCAATATATGAGGTGAAGAAATTATCTCTAAAGCAATCTATCCCCCATCCCATCAAAACCATATAATCCTAATAAATAACCAAGGTCAAAGCTCTAACTAACTTAGGTTGTGTCATAGTCTATATCATCTAGCTAAGGATTCATAGGCAATGTGTATGATAGGTTATCTTTTGGTTATGGTCTAAGTTAATGATGTGCAAACCCATAATATATAATCACTAAAACCCATAAAACCACAACCATTAAAAGCTATCTATAATCCATTTAGTAAAAACACAACTCATGATATTACATAATCCATAATCATCATCAAGCATAATTCATAATCATAATCCATTTATTAAAAATATATCCCATGATATAACATCTATAATCCATCACATGTAAAATACATAATCAATAAACCATAAACACACACAACATATATAATAACAAATAATCAAAATCAAAATACATAACATCTAATCTACATATCCATAACCATTAGTAAATCCATAAAAACGCATATGATCCATCCTTAAACTTAAAATGTCTATGTGTGTGTGTGTGTGTGTGTGTGTGTGTGTGTGTGTGTGTGTGTGTGTGTGTGTGTGTGTGTGTGTATCAAAGGTATGTACAAATGTCATAACATGAATATAATGGGGCTCTCGGCTCGTATAATATGATCTGCTTAGTGAAATCAATCCTACTGAGGTGAATGCTATCACCTCCCTCATCATCTCCTCCCTAACTCAATGTGCTCCCTCTACTAGTAGACCCCTCAGGAGTCCTCTATGATCTACTTTGGCTAGCCACATATGAATCAAATTGAGCCATATCTAGTAGTCTCCTTTGTACAATCCTCTACTAATAAGACATCTCTACATGTAAATCCTTATACCTCTAGAGTGGTACCATATCTAGAGGCACAACACTCGATCTTGCAATGTTTGAAGTGGGTCTCTCTACCAAAGTAGACCTCATATACTCTAGATATATCTTGTATTTGTCATAATGCTATATATACTGGTCACTCTATAATATAGAAATCTAATCTTGTAATGTAACATGCGATACCCATGCCTCCTGTAGCTTAACCCTCAGACTATCCTTCTCTATAATAACTATAGCCATATCTATATGCTCATATGAAAGGGCATCCTATAGTGGTACATCTTCCATGTGTGTATCAAGGTCCTCCTACTACTCTATGTGTATATCTAGGGCATCTCACTTCACCTCCTGCTCAACTTCCCTTACCTCCTCAATAACCACCCCATGTCATGGTCTAACTTCTCTCTCCTGCCTGCTCACCATCTCAACTATAAACCACCTTGCATAATCATTAGTATACCTGATGTCATCTAGGTCACTCATTATAGGCTCCTCTTATGGCCCCATCAAAATAACTATAGTGTCAAGTACTGACTAGTCCAACTCTATATCCTCCCACCTATATAAGTGTGGGGTAAATGGAACATCCTGTAGTAAACCAAATTGTTGATAGACCCTATTAAAATAAAATAGCTTGATGTACTCTAGTTGTCATCCATTTACCCATATCTCTCAGGCCACATATCTTATCTCTGTTGTTGAACTAGGCTATGCTGGGAAGTCTACATAAGGCCTCTAAATAACATCTCCTATTTGTAAGCCATTGAATACCTATCTATAGTGTGCTAGATCCTGCACTACCCTATATGTATGTGGAATAATAATGTCTTCCTTATATCGAAGGAAGCCTACACTATATAACATCTCTCCAAATGTAGTCCATGGGGTCCCTCTGGGGAAAATCACATGAATGTGCTCATACGCCTAACAATGCAAACAAAGATGATGTCAAGCCTTGATCGACATCTAGTATGTTAGCTCCATAAATCCCTATATATTTTCCCTAATAGTGTGGGCACCCAAGTAAAAACTATCTAAAACTCCACCATATTTGTTACAACCCCTATAAAACTCCATGGTAGTCATCCTCCCCCAAAATCAGGTAATACATAGCAAGTTAATGCTAGCATCATCATAGTCAGCACTAGTCTCTCTGTAAGATCCTAGTCATATAATGGTTGGAAGGAGAACCCCCCAACAAAGAATCTGATGTCTAGTGTATCCTCATCATATAAACATGCCAATAATTTCACTCACATCACATCATCCATATTTTATATAGGAGTGCCTAGAATCAATCCTCACAGAATATGATGGATGTCTTTTATAGTGATCATCATCTCACCAATCGATAGCCAAAAAGGGTTGGTGGTATAATCCCACCACTCTAGCAATGCCACTATCATATTGATATCCTGATGGAAATGATGATAATGCCAAATCCCTCTGAATCTAACCATCTCAAGATGAGCCTAGTCCTCATCACTTATAAACTCTCATAACTATGCTAACAGTGTAGGGACCCTATCTCTCATCGTTAGTAGCTCCTGAGCTTGTCAAAAATATATTTTTAGTTAATCAAAAGTCTAATTTTTGAGATTTCCATAGATCCTCTATAGATCGATGCTGATTTGACCCAGATCTGTAATGATCCTTATGAATCATGGTCAATCCATTTGTTTGTGCATTGATCCTTATGGATCAATGCCAATTCTTATGGATTGACATCAATTCCCTTTCAAACTTTTTTTCTTAGGCCATACATTCCTAAAATATAATAAATAATGAAAAATATACCTACCCCCCTTTCTCCCCATAATATTCCTAAAAAACCCCACTTTATTATGCCAAAGTAAAAAAAACCAAAAAACAAATAATTACTAAATTTAATGAAAAAAACATAATGCCTACCTCGTACTGTAGTTGTCATCATCATCATTTGCTCCTAATCACCTCCATTGTCTTTCATGTCTACTTACATAGTTGACACACATAAAATTTTACTCTTGGATTCTTGTTCACATCGATAGCCAAATGAGCTTTATACGACGTCAGATGCCTATATATAGCTTTTTTCAAAATTGATGTCGATCACCCAATCAATGTCGATCCCATAAATTAACATCGATCCCTTACTGATCAATGTTGATTGTCTTGGATTATTTGATGTTTTTTCATTTATGTACCCTTTCACATGCTTCTAGTTTCACTTCTAAGCCCCATCTTGTTTCCCTTGCTTCAACTATCCCATTTTTGTCTCTTATTACACTTTTAGATTTGAATATTTTGACCCCTTGTCATTTCCCCAATCTCCTTAAAGGTGTACCCCTTTTTTTTGGCATCTTCCCATTATAAGATTTTGAGGTTATATTTTGTCTTACAAACATTCATCTATAGCTAACACATACACCATATGCACATCGAATGCTATGGTCTACCATTCCTATCTTTTGTTCTCTTGCTATCCTTTACCTATGCCCACCTTTTTTAGCTGTGGCATTTTGTTACTAAATTTGGTATTTGGGGAATTAACACCTACATTAATTTTAATCTTATTAAGTGAAAATTTGGAGCTTTTTTGCGTCATTTGCACTTGATTCGAGCAACATTTTAGGTGATAATTCAGGTGATGGTTCTACCCCAATTGATGATGGAACTTCCAGGAGCCATAACTTTTGCACCATAGCTCCAATCGACTCTCCTTTTGAACTGTTGTAAAGCTAAGAATGAAGAGAATGTGGTGAATAATTCGGTTGATGGTTCTACCCCAATTGATGATGGAACTTTCGGGAGCCATAACTTTTGCATTGTAGCTCTAATCAACTCTCCGTTTGAACCATTGGAAAGATAATAATAAGGAGAATGTGGTGAGATGGATTTTGACCCTTGAAAACCCAATGGAAATTCCCTAAATTTCAATTTTAGTAGTGCAGTCCAAAAATAGTAATTCCTCAAATTCTATATTATTGTAAATCATGGAAGTCAAACCACTTGATCTCCCTCGAGATTGGTGACCTTCCATATCCTCCTCCTACCTTCAAAATGTGTATAAATGAAGATGTAAACTAAAATGAAAATAATACATCTCTTCTCAGAGATAAGTATATTTTTGGATCTAGAAATTTTGATGAATAAAACATCTCTTCTCAGAGATAGCATTATTGTTATTGTGTTGTTCTTGTTTCTTGAATTATCTTTCAACCAAAGCTTCTGAGATTTGGATCAGTGGTATCAAAATAGTTTTTATTTAGAGTGTATGATCCTGAGGATGAGTCTAGATTATAGAAGCTTGGGTGGAAAATAGAATCAACAGACTATCCACCTATTCACTCCAAACAACCTCAAATTGTGGATAACATTGAGACATCTGATCCTTTCAAGGAAATGGTGAATAAATCCATCCAACAGTAGTAAGCATAGATGCTACAAAATTTTTCCCAAATTCTCCAACAAATCTCCATGGGAAATTCTAGCTCCTCATTTTCACCCCCACATCATTTTAGTGCCCCAACACCCTTCAAGTTTTAGGTGAATTTTGATATCCATACATTTGAAGGAAAAATCAATGCTGATGCAGTAGAAAATTGGTTGGATCAATTATCTTCATATTTTTTGGTAAATAAATTCATCAATAAAGAGATCACTTTTTCTCTTTTGAAAGTATCATTGCCTATCATAAATTGGTGGGAAGTGTACAAGAAGAGATTCAATACAGATGATATTGACCTTGAGGTGGAACTTACTTGGGATGATTTCATAGAAGCTTTAAAGGAAGAATACTACCCCATTGGAGCATATGATGATCTACATATAGAGTGGGAACAACTTTACCAAGGTAAGGAATAGTCTGTTTAAGATTACATTGACATTTTTCATTCTCTATCTACAATATTAGGCATCCATGAAAGTGAGAAACACAAGGTTCTCAAATATTGTGGTGGACTACAATGGTATATATGGGGGGAGATGGAACTCTTAAATTTGGAAACCCTTGGTGAGGCATACAAGTTCACAATGAAGATTGAGCAAAAGCATGGAAGAATGAATATGAAGAGTCAGCCTTCAAAATGGAAAAGTGACAGAGGAGGTCAAACATGGGGCTAAATTTGGAAGCAAAAGGAAGGGAAGACTGAGAAATGGTGTGATTACCACAAATCTAAAATGTACTCTAAATAAGAATGTCAAGCCATCAAGTCCTTGCTTTCTGAGTCATAATCATCAACATCTACTACTCTACCTAATACACAACCTACAGTCAAAGAGGATGAAGAAGGTTGTTTCACTCTAAGTTATGAGTGAAAGGTAAGCCTTTACATTTCATTATTGATAGTGGGAGTCAAAACAATTTAATCTCTGCTAATTTTGTGAAAATCCTAAATTTGTCCATGAAGCCTCACCCAAAGCCATACAATATTGGATGGTTGAGTCTAGGGAGAAACCTCCATGTCACCCACTAATGTTTTCTCTCATATGCAATAAAACCTTTCCAAGATGAGGTCTTATGTGATGTGGTCAATCTAGATGTTTGTGATGTACTCTTTGGTCAGCCATTCATGTATGATCAACATGGCATCTATGAATCAATAACTTGAAGGATCACCCTCACTCTTGGAACACAGTGCTATAGGGTACCAAAGGTACAACTTTCTACATCTATCTCCTTGATTAGTGCCAAAAAAATCATTCTCATGGTGGTCAAGCCACATGAATCCAAAAGGGCTGATGTTACAACCCTGAATATATAAACAACACAACAATAAAAGCAAATAGATAAAAATATGAAGAAGTTCACAGCCTTCCATCCACAGACTAATGATCAGATAGAAATAGTGAACAATCAGGCCCTACATAGTGCCAGAAAGCATAGTCCATTCCAAGTATGCATCAGAAATCAAATCAAAACATAATTTCCACACTTGATAATAAATATTGATGCAATGGGGACCATTGATTCTCAAGGAGGGAGGAATGATTTGAGCAACATTTTAGGTGATAATTTGGTGATGGTTCTACCCTAATTGATGATGGAACTTCTAGGAGCCATAACTTTTGCACCGTAGCTCCAATCGACTCACCATTTGAACCATTGGAAAGCTAAGAATGAGGAGAATGTGGTGAGATGGAATGGATATTTTCTCGATGGATTTTGACCCCTAAAAACACAATATAAGTGGCCTAAATTTCAATTTTAGTAGTGTAGTCTAAAAATAGTAAGTTTTAAAAAATAGTAATTCCTTGAATTCTGTATTGTTGTAAATCATGGAAGTCAAACCACTTGATCTCCCTTGAGATTGGTGACCTTCCACACCCTCTTCCTACCTTAAAAATGTGTATAAACGAAGATGTAACCCAAAAGGGAAATTAGACATCTTTTTTTAGAGATAAGCATATGTTTGGATCTACAAATTTTATGAATAAAACATCTCTTCTCAGAGATATCATTATTGTTATTGTGTTGTTCTTGTTTCTTGAATTGTCTTTCAACCAAAGCTTCTGAGTTTTGGATCAACACTTTTGGTTATCTTTTGCTATCATCCATTTGTCTATTCCCACTCACCCCATTGTGTATTTATCTTTCATATTTTTCAAGCCCATCATTCATTTTGTCTCACTTCTCAGCACTCAGTTTGAGGGGGATAACTTATCACAATAAACTTGGGGCATTAGACACGTTCTAATTTTTGTCTCATGACGTACTATTACATACCACTCCATAAAAAGGGGCAAATTTAGATGCTAGTTTTATACACCCTTGTGTATTAACTTGGTGCATCATCACATTATTATGTTATTTCTAACATAATGGCCCCCCATTTGTAATTATTTTAAATAATTATGTTCAACCCACCCATTCACTTTTACCACATAGGTTAATTAGAGTTAATTACTACATTTAAATAGTAATTAACCTTGTTTTTACCATTCTAACCATAAAATCCTAAAATTAAATAAAAATAAAATCTATCTAACATCCCAAAAACCCTTCCAATAACTTACCCTTGTCAAAAACTTGTGCAAACAACTTAGTGTTATATTCACTAAGTTTGGCACATGGTTTAAAATATCTTAAACCATTTTTTAGCAAAATTGTGATGATTAATGTCAATCCCCTGTGATTTATGCTAATTATCTCAGATCAACATCGATCCATATATATATATATATATATATTAAAAACTTCCTTGGCTCGAGGGGAATGTTGACTATGCTGTTGGACTTCGAATCACTATCAAAATCTCATTGCAATCTGCATATGGTTATTGCCAACATCTTACTATCTTATGGAACCTCTGCTTGAGAGATTATCAAAGGTTTTTAAAGGTTCTTTACCTCATCTTGTCAAGTTTGTTTTTAGATATAAAGGTTATTATTGTATTTAAATTATTTCATGTTTTGGAATCTACAGTCTTCTATGCCTATCTATCACTATTCTACATTCAATTTTTATTATTTTGTCAATAATATAGGTCATTATTATAGTCTATTTTTAAAGTTTACCTTTTTACATAGAATTGACATTGATCCATCTGAATTGATGTCAATCCTATAGGATCGACATCGATCCTTGCTAAATTTTCAAAACATTCTTGAAATCTATTTTAATAACTTTCTTAGTCCTAAAAATCTCTCAAAACCTACATTCTATTTTCTGAAAACCTATCTTTTATATGTAGATGACTCTGCCTACATTAGTGCATGATATTGTTAGCATATTTGATCTTCCCATTATTCAACAACTATTTTTCATTGATCAAAGTGACATTATGTTTGAATTAGGTCTTTGTACTATGGTTTTCACACCTAATCAGAAAAGCATTAATATATAATTGGTTATAATTCAAGAAGACATTGATATTGCTACCAAATTCTAGGATAACTAATTTGATCATATCAATATTGCTATAGAATAGATATCTTTGGCATTATCTATTTATATCTTATCCATATATATATATTTGTAATTTCATGTTTATTTATAAACTTGAATGTTAAACGTGGGATAACATCCATCTAAGAAAGCGTATCACTTCTTCGGACTACTTTCTTACCAGGTAACCCACTCATTTTTATATTAATCCATTTTTTTGTGAGTTATTGTGATTTGTAGGTCATTCCTCCCAAACCAAAGAGGAGTTCGACAAAGCTTGGTCAATGGTGCATAACCCCATCAATATCTCTAGGTAATCTTAAAAACCCTGATTTTACTTTGTTTTTAGTAGCTAATTAGATCACATTGAAAAAAGTGAAAAAATACTAAAATAGAAACATAATAAGTCATCCAAGACTACAAATGCTAATGTTTCTATGTACAAGAACAAACCAGATGTTCCACCTTTCTTACTTATAGTTAGAATCTTTGGTAGGAATTTGCTTAATTATTTGCTAGATTTAGGTGCTTCTGCTAACATCATGCCTAAAGATATTTGTGAGAAATTAGGATTGAATCCAATTAAATTTGATAAGGTTGTTACTCAATTAGACAAGTATATGGTGAAATTAATTGGATAATTATGGAATGTTCACATGTAGCTTATAGTTAAGCCAAGGATACAATAGTTTATAGACATCCAAATGTGGATATTCGTGATGCTTATGGGATGTTTCTTAGTAAATACTAGGCCATATCATTAAATGGTTACATATCTATTGATTGTTACCATATGTGGCTTCTAAAGAAGGGAGTACCAAATCATATTTAAATTGAAAGAGAGCCTAAGATGAAACATATGGTCATCGAGTACAATGCTATAAATGAAAGGGTAAATATGGTCAACTCTAAGTTGGGAGTTTATACTCTTGACACCTCTAAGGTGTGTGACTCTAAAGATACTCATGCTATGCTTGGGATATGGAAATTATTTTTTGATGGTGCTAGATGTAAGTCTAGTTCTAGTGTGGGAATTATCTTGATTAATCTTATTGGAAAATAATTCATTACTTCTTACAGACTCTAGTTTTCATGCACTAACAACTTGGCAAAATATGAGGCTCTAATCCTAAGTTTACAATTTCCCATCAAACATAAGGTTAAAGAACTATTAGTTTATGGTGACTCAGAACTAGTAGTTAATCAAGTTAGAAGTAAATATTAGTGCAAATTATCATACCTTAAGAAATATAAGTTTAGAGTTTGGGACTTGATATAGTATTTTGATGCTTTTAACATTGTCTCAATTTTTAGGGGATAAAACAAACTTGTTGATGAGCTATCCTTAGCTAAAATTAATCTTATGCCCAACCAAGACTCTAAACTAGGTAACCTTAGTATTGAATTGGTTACTTGTCCCTTAGTACCTGATAATATCAATGATTTATAGGTATTCAATGATGACAGATAAATTTTATACTTCATGAATAATTCAAGAGTATTTAAGGCTCACATCATTGATGAGGCTAATAAAAATTCTCTTGATAAAGGCAAACCTAGTGTAGACACCTAAAATTGGCCACTAATGACCTCCAACAGGCTTTTGACCAATTTCCACAAAAAATGCACAATTTGGCCTAAAAACACTAAAACATGTTAAATGATGTGAAACTGACATATTTAAGTGCCAATTTTGGGAAGGGTATCCCTAAATAGCACAATGTAATTTATGGGCCAGCTAAATTTGATCAAATCATTTCAAGTCAAAATGTCAATTTTACATCTAGGTGCTCTAGATTGCTCTTTCCTATCAAATATATAACACAAAATGTGTGCCTTCATTATTTGTTATTGGTAACATCCTAAATGGGATAATAGATCCAATGCATTTGACATTGCCTTCCAATTCTAATCTATTCAAATTTTGGACCAATAATGAGGCATTTTGATCAATTTGAGTAATTTGTGCATAAAGTGCTTAATCATGCTTAAGAGATAATTAACCCAAATCAAGGCCTAATTAATAATTCCATAGAAACTTTTTGAATAATTTATTTTGGAAATGAATATTGAATATCTGTATCATCAGGTGACCTCATTTTTTGGGAAGACATCCCTAGGCCACAAATACCATAAATATCAGAATTCATGCCCTCCATGCCTTTTAATTGCCCCTTCTTCCAATGTCATGATGAGGATAATTATAAATTAATTACAAAAATTTAATTAATCCTCAACCACACATCTCAATTTTGAGATGGATGGTTTAGGTTGATTCTAGACATTTTCAAAAATCTATAAATAGAGAAGCCATGAACATCATTTCTTGAACTTATTTTGGTGCAAAGATATAATGCACAAATATCTTCAAGAAACCATTGCAATTAGTGTTACCATGCCAAATTGATTCCAAGCCAAGCCAAGCCAAACAATAAGCCAAAGGTGCCAAGGAGAGATGGAGCTAGACAAGCTTCTATTGCCAAAGACTTCATGAGCATAAGCTAAGCAAGCCACTACAACAAACATTTTGAAGCATCCAAAGAAGGTAAAAAAGAGTTTCTTTTACATTTTAGTTGTGAGTTTTATTCATGTTTATTAACTAATCTCTCCCTTGTTGGGGATCAACCAAAAATGGATTACACTTGTGAAAGCAATAAACGCGGAAATAAATCAGATAGATAAGCAACTAGAATGATAAATAACACAGAACAAGATATATAAGAAAACACCCTGAAAACTTGTATTAAAACTCTTTACAATAGGAATACAATTGAAGAAACTTCGTTCTTCCACACCTCTCTCAGATGCACACAAGATCTCTCACTAGATCTCTATTCCTCAAGAGCTCTCTCTCAAGTACACTCAAATCCAACAACCTGGATTGATGCAACTCAGTACTATCCTTCAAACATTCACAATGTTCTACTCATACTGTTCAACTCTCATACTAAGCTAAGAAGATCTCTCCTACATATAGAAATAGGAAACTTGAGCATGCTCTTACAACAAACAGTTAAGCCACTTTAACAAGGGCTCTAAAAATAATATTGCTAACAATAGAGACGCGAGCTTGAGTCTACAACTCAAACTCATCATGCAAACACTCGCTTCTGTCTCAGAAATCACTTTCTGGACACACAGGTAACCGACGTCGGTTCCTGCCTGTTCGCCTGTGATCGTCGCCGGCCGACACTACTGCCGACGTCAGTGAATCTGTAACTACAACTGACCGACGTCGATCACTCCTGACCGACGCCGGTGTCTGTGTAGACCCGACCCTATTTGAGTTTGCTCCTTGGTGAAGCCTTTAGCTCCACACACCCTAACAATCTCCCACTTGGAGATAAACCAGCTGCACCAGTACCTGTACATCAACATCTTCTAGCTCCTCCATCTTCAACTCAATTATGAAGACCAATAAAAGTTGAATGAAGATTCAACTTCTCTTTAGTAACTGGCTTTGTTAGCATATCAGCAAGATTCTTGTCTGTATGGATTTTCTCCAGCTTCAACTCACCATCTTCCAATACCTGCCGTATGAAGTGGTACCTTAGCTGTATGTGCTTGGTTCTTGAGTGAAAAGCTGAGTTCTTAGCCAAATGGATTGCACTCTGACTGTCACTATACAATCTACAACTTCCATGCTCCCTTCCAAGCTCTTCCATGAACTGTGTCATCCATATCATCTCCTTGCTATCTTCTGTGGCTGCAATATATTCTGCTTCTGTAGTTGACAAGGCTACAACCTTCTGCAACTTAGATATCCAACTAACCACCGTTCCACCTACAGTAAAAACATAACCTGTGGTGCTCTTCCTGCCATCCAAATCACCTGCCATATCTGAATCTACATAGCCATGTAGAGAAGTATCTGAACCTCCATAGCACAAGTGTCTACTGCTGGTTCCTCTCAGATATCTAAGGATCCATTGAACTATTTTCCAATGTTCCTTTCCTGGATTGGCCATATACTTGCTTACTACTCCCACTGCTTGGGCAATATCCGGTCTAGTACACACCGTTGCATACATCAAACTTCCTACCGCGGAAGAATATGGAACCTTACTCATGTACTCTACCTCATCATGTGAATTAGGACATTGTTCTTTACTTAACTTAAAATGTCCAGCCAAAGGTGTGCTTACCGGTTTAGCATCCTTCATATTGAACCGTTTCAACACCTTGTCCACATAATCTTCTTGAGACAATATCAACCTGTGATTTTTCCTGTCCCTCTTAATGCTCATACCAAGGATTTTCTTAGCTGCTCCCAAATCCTTCATAGCAAACGTTTGAGCTAATTTCACCTTAAGCTCAGAGATATCCTGCATGTGAGATCCTGCAACCAGCATATCATCTACATACAACAATAGAATAATATATCTACCGTTATCAAATCTCTTAAAATATACACAATGGTCAGATTGACATCTACTGTAGCCATGCTCAGTCATAAACCTGTCAAATTTCAAATACCATTGCCTAAGAGCTTGCTTGAGGCCATATAAGCTTTTCTTCAACCTGCACACTAACTTCTCCTTACCCTTGACCTCAAAACCTTCTGGTTGTTCCATGTAAATTTCCTCATCCAAATCCCCATGAAGAAACACTGTCTTAACATCTAGCTGCTCAAGATGCAAATCCTCAAAAGCAACCAAAGACAATACAACCCTTATAGAAGTCATCTTAACAACAGGAGAAAAAATCTCACCAAAGTCAATACCTGGCTTTTGTGCAAATCCTTTTACAACTAATCTGGCCTTATATCTCATCTGTCCATCCTCACCTTCCTTCAACCTGTAGGTCCATCTGTTCTTCAGTGTTCTCTTACCAGCTGGCAATTCAACCAAATCCCATGTTTGGTTCTCTCTTAAGGACTCCATCTCCTCAACCATGCCATGCTCCCACTTACTCCTGGACTCCACCTGTAATGCTTCTTCAAAACTCTCTGGTTCTCCACCATCGGTTAGCAATAAATAATATAAGGAAGGAGAATATCTAATTGGAGGCTTACTTACCCTTTCAGACCTCCTGATGGGTGTCTTGGACTCGTTCTCAACAATCTGTCCACCCAATTTTTCTGACAGTGACCGACCTCGGCCACCTGTAGACCTGTTGCTGGCCGATGCCGGTTCTTCTTGGCCGATGCCGGTGCCTGGTCGGCCGATGTCGGTCTCTGTATGACCGACATCGGTTTCTGTACTGCCGACGCCGGTTCCTAACCTGCCGACGTCGGTCTCTGTGTTTTCCTGTAATTGATTATTTCTTTTTCCCGCGAGCTCATTTTGGACCATAACTTCATCCAATTCACTATTGCTTTGCCCAGATTGATCCAGCTTCCTTATCTGATCATTGTACATCACTCTTTCATTGAAAACAACATCACGGCTCCTAATTACCTTGTTAGTTCCTAGATTCCAAAATCTAAAACCAAAATCATCTGAGCCATAGCCAATAAAAGTGCACCTCATAGACTTAGCATCAAGCTTCTTTCTATTTTCCTTATCTATGTGCACAAAGGCTTCACAACCAAAAACTTTGAGATATGAGAGATATACCTTTTTACCTATCCATGCCTCTTCTGGAATTCCACCATCTAGAGCTGTAGAGGGTCCTCTGTTAATCAGGTGCACTGCGGTGTCAACTGCTTCTGCCCAAAACTCTAAGGGCAACCCAGCATGCAATCTCATACATCTTGCACGCTCCATAATAGTTCTGTTCATCCTTTCAGCAATACCATTCTGCTGAGGTGTCCTTGGAACCGTCATTTGCCTATGGATTCCGTGAGTGTAACAATACCAGTTAAACTTAAGACTACAGAACTCACCGCCATTATCAGATCTCAAGCACTTTAATCTTCTGCCTATTTCATTCTCAACCATAGCTTTCCAAATCTTAAAAGTCTCAAAAACATCAGATTTATTTTTAATACAGTAGATCCATACCTTCCTTGTAGTATCATCTATGAATGTAACATAGTACCGTGATCCGCCAATAGAGGCTACCTGAGCCGGTCCCCACACGTCTATGTGAACAAGCTGCAACTTCTGCCTTTTCTTAGTAGACCTAGTCTTTAGAAAACTAACCCTTTTCTATTTTCTAAATACACAATGCTCACAAAATTCTAGATCCATACTTTTCAAATCTGAAAGCATACCTTTAGACTTAAGAATTGACATCCCCTTCTCACTCATGTGGCCAAGCCTTGAGTGCCACAATTTAGCATCCACATCTGAAGTAGATAAAACTGAAGGAGATTTGTTAGTAACACAATTACACAAATAGAGAGTATCTTCTCTCTTACCTCTTGCCATAACAAGTGCACCCTTGGTCACCTTCCAAGAATCTGCTGTGAGAGTTACTGTACAACCCTCATCACCTAGCTTACCTGCAGAAATCAAATTTCTCTTCAAACTAGGAACATGCATCACATCTCTCAACACCCATGTGTTGCCATTCTGCATCTTCAGCTGCACTTTACCTTTGCCAGTAATCTTACAAGGCTCATCATCCCCTAAGTACACTATTCCAAAATCTATATGGACATAGTCACTGAAATATTCTCTGTTAGGGGTAGCATGGAAAGATGCACCAGAATCTAATACCCAAGATTCTATATTATTATGCAAAGAGAAAATAAGAGCATCCTGTGCAATACCTGCAACCTTTGTCTCTTCCTTTCCTTTGTGCTGATTCTCCTCCTTAGGCTTTGACCAGCAATCTCTGCTTATGTGCCCCAACTTTCCACAGTTCCAGCATTCTGGCCTTCTGCCATTCCTGGATTTGGATCTGCCTCTTCCCTTAGATTTAGATCTTGATCTCCTCTTGCTCTTTTCTTTTTGCCTTCCCCTGCTCTCAAGATTTAAAGCGTTCCCAGATGTCTCTTTTGTGCTTTTCCTATGAATTTCCTCATTCAAAATAACACTAACCACATCCTCTACTTTTAAAATATTCGAAGCAGATGCAGTATTAGAAACTGCCATTACCAAGCCATGCCAGCTTTCAGGCAAAGAACATAATATTAAAAGAGCTTTTATTTCATCTTCAAATACAATATTGACTGAACTTAATTGGTTAACAATACCATGGAAATCATTCAGGTGATTAGAAATAGATCCACCTTCTTGCATATGCAAATTAAATAACTGCTTCATTAAATATACCTTATTTGAAGCGGAGGGTTTTTCATACAAATTTGCTAACGTAGTCATTAACTCTACCGTAGTTTTTGCCTGTGACAAATTAGATATCACAGTGGATGCAAGACTCAGTCTTATAGACCCAAGAGCCTTTCTGTCAAGAACTTCCCATTCTTCATCCTCCATGTCCTTGGGCTTCTTTGCTATCCCACCTAACGGTAAGTAAAGATCCTTCTGATACAGATAGTCCTCTATCTGCATTCTCCAATGTTGATAGTTCTTGCCATTAAACTTTTCCATTCTCAACTTACTTTCTTCTGCCATTGCTTCTCCCACTCAAACAGAAATCCCTACAGAAACCCCTGTGAGCAACCTGTAATCCAAACACACTACACAGATCTAAACCACCTGTTAGTGAACCTGAGCTCTGATACCACTTGTTTGGGATCAACCAACAATGGATTACACTTGTGAAAGCAATAAACGTGGAAATAAATCAGATAGATAAGCAACTAGAATGATAAATAGCACAGAACAAGATATACAAGAAAACACCCTGAAAACTTGTATTAAAACTCTTTACAATAGGAATACAATTGAAGAAACTTCGTTCTTCCACACCTCTCTCAGATGCACATAAGATCTCTCACTAGATCTCTATTCCTTAAGAGCTCTCTCTCAAGTACACTCAAATCCAACAACCTGGATTGATGCAACTCAGTACTGTCCTTCAAACATTCACAATGTTCTACTCATACTGTTCAACTCTCATACTAAGCTAAGAAGATCTCTCCTACATATAGAAATAGGAAACTTGAGCATGCTCTTACAACAAATAGTTAAGCCACTTCAACAAGGGCTCTAAAAATAATATTGCTAACAATAGAGATGCGAGCTTGAGTCTACAACTCAAACTCATCATGCAAACACTCACTTCTATCCTCGGAAATCACTTTCTGGACACACAGGTAACCGACGTCGGTTCTTGCCTATTCACCTGTGACCGTCGCCGGCTGACACTACTGCCGACGTCGGCGACTCTGTAACTGCAACTGACTAACGTCGGTCGCTCCTGACCGACGCCGACGTCTGTGTAGACCCGACCCTGTTTGAGTTTGCTCCTTGGTGAAGCTTTTAGCTCCACACACCCTAACATCCCTAGTGTCTAGGACTAGAGATGTTACGCTATTTAGTGTGTTTTTTCATTTTGTTTTCATTTTGGAACTAACCCCATACTAACCATCCTCTCTTGAGTTAAATTCCTAGATCACATTTTGGTATGACCAGTGGGACTAGATGCATCTCGCACCTGAAGAAGATCATTTTACAACTTTAAAATATTTATTTGGACCTTTAAAACTCTTACAAATTGATTTTTTAACTTTATTTTGTCAGGAATCTAGAACAACAAACATGCTCTGATTCCACTGTTAGGACCCGAAAGCACAATTGATTCCATGTACAAGCAACTAAATGCAGAATTTAACCAGAATCACAAGTAACTAGAATTCAAAAATAACACAGAATATGAGAGACAATACCCAATTTTATTAATACTCTTCCAGAAGGAAATACAACAAAGAAGATGTCACAGTCTTCTTCCTTACACACCTTTAGGGCTCCCACACCTCTAGGGCATAAATAGTAAATCTCTTCAAGAGCTCACTCTCTCTCTTATGGTCCCAACACACAACTCAAACACAGAGTTGGTGTTCACCTCCAAATAGTCAGTATCACTACTGCTAGTACCACCAGTTAGTATCACTACTGCCAGTACACAAGTGGTCTACGCACTCCAAATCTGAGTACACACCATACTCTAAGTACTCAATGTACTCCAAGTACTCATCGTACTCTAAGTAGATCTCACCTGATCTTGCTCCTTGATGTGTTGCTATCACCTTTGATCTTGCTACCCCATAGATCTCATTTGACCTTGCACACACACACACCTACAAATCAATGATCTTACTTACCATGTAGATCTCTCTACACCCTAAAAACCCTTATCCTTACCTCACCAAGTCTTTATGATTCTCCAAACCAGTACCCCGATGGATCTTCTATCAGATCTTACACACTTCTAGACCATCCTAATCATACACACTTGGCACCCCTATGGAACTAGGAGGAGCTACCCTTGCTCTCTTCACTCTCAGAAGGAGCTAACCAAGCTCAACTCTAATTAGCACACTTTACAATACAGCCCATGAGTCTATTATATAGATCCCATGCAAACAATAATTAGACATCTAATTACAATAATTAGATCCACAGCTCCAAGACTAAAATTAGCCTTTAACATGCAAATAACCGGTTCATTAACAAACTATTTGTAAAACTCACAGTTATAAACTACACAGGTGATCGACGTCAGTCCCTGTCTAGCTAGAGATGACCGACGTTGGCCGATCCTGATCGATGTCAATTGCTCTTCTCACTATATATGACTGATGTCAATTGATTAAATCAATGTTGGTTGCTCTGCAACTCAGCAACCTCTCAAAAACCTCCTCCATGTCTGCATCAGTGAAGCTTTTAGCTCCACAACCTAACAATCTCCCACTTGGAGATAAATAGTTGCACTATACCTGTACCTGTACACCATCTAATTTGTTTTCTGGCTTGTATCCCTCTTCAAGCTCAACCTTGAAGACCAACCACAACACATCCTATGGTGCAACACCTGTCATCCAAGTAACCTGCCACATCCAAAATACTTGACCCTGCATATCATGTTGACCTGCTGCTGGTCCCTCTCAGATACCTGAGAACCCACTGAACCACTTTCCAGTGCTTCCTTCCCAGATTGACTACAAACTTTTTGATAACACCCACTACTTGGGAAAACTCAGGGAGTACACATGTACTCAACCTCATCATGTGATTGGGGACCCTATTCTATCAACTATCCATCCATAGGTGTGCTACCCGATTCTGCATCCTGCACTACCTTCACACAATCATCCTGTGACAACATCAACTTGTGATCTTCCCTGTCTCTAGGATTACTCATGCCAAAGAATTTTGCTCCTCCAAATTCTTCATGACACACCTCTAAACTAAATTTACCTTTAGCTCAAAAAAACCCTGGATGTGTAACCCTACATCAAGCAAACACACAACATACAGTAACAAGATGATGTTGCAATCATCACCCACCTGGTAAAGAAACCACAATAGTTACAATGACATTGACTAAAGCCATGCTTTGTCATCCACATGTCAAACCTGTACCACTGTCCTGGAGCTTCCTCAAGACCATATGACTTGGTCTTTCGTCTCATATGTCCATTCTCTCTATTATTTAACCAAGGTATCCATTCATCTTTCAGTGCTTTCATACCGATTGGCAACCCTACCAAATCTCTCATTTGGTTCTGCATCATAAGAATCAACTTCCTCATTCATGCCATGCTCCCACTGTTTCCTGGATTCTTCTTGATCTATAGTGAGCAATGAGTATAAAGAAGAGGAATAATGAATTTGAGGCTTACTTACCCTTTCAGTCCTCCATATGGGTATTTGAGACTCTTTGACAGCTTGTTGTCCACCCAAAATCCATTCCAGTGACCGACCTCGGTCACCACACAGTCTGCATCCGACTGACGTTAGTTCCATGTGACTGTCCAGGTCACTGATGCCGATCATCCTACCGACGTCAGTCTCTACCTGCCCAACACCACTAAATTTTCCTATCTGCACATGACCGATGTCAGTGCCTGTCTATTTGACACTGATTTCCTCTAACCGACGTCAGTACCTGTGTTTGCATGTGAGTAATGAATTTTTACCCGTGAGTTTACTTTGAATCAAAACCCTGTCTAAACTACCCTGCTCAGAGATATCTAGTCCCATCCACTGATCTCTATCCGTCATCTCCTCCAAGAACACCAAGGTTTCCAGTTCTTAAGTTTATCAAATACATCAGACTTCCTTTTCCTACAATAAACACAATCCTTTCTTGTAGCATCCCACTGCTCACAGAAATCTCAGTCTATGCTCTCCAAAGTTGAACTCTTACCATTTGACTTAAGAACATCCATTCCCTTCTCACTTATGTGACCAAGCCTACAAAGCCACACTTGTGCAATAGAAGTGGAATCAATAATACAGGCAGGTAGATAAAGAGTACCTACTTTCTTATCACATGCTAATTCAAGTGCATCCGCTATGAGAGTTCCTGTGCATCTCTCATCACCCAACTTTCTTGAAGAAATTAGCTACATCTTCAAGACTGGGACCTGCATGACCTTCTTCAACACCCATGTGTTGGCCGCCTGCAATTTCAACAACACTTCCCCTTTGCCAAAACTTTGACAAGGCACACCAGCCCCTAAATAAATATTTCCAAAGTCTCCAAAGACCTTAACATGGAAAAATAATCTATTTCGGGCTGCATGGAAAGAGGTAACAGAATCTATAAAACGAGATTCTACTTTATCCAAGGAACATCCTAGAGCATCCTGTGTAACAACACCTGCTTCTTCAGTTCCTTCATGCTGATCTTCTACCAACCAACAATATTTATTTACCTGCTCTTTCTTTCCATAACACTATAATTGACCATTCATGCTTTTCAATTCCTCCATTCTTAGTGTACTTTCTTCTACCATTGCTATACTCCCACTCAATCAAAAACCCTTGAGAGTGACCTATAATCAAACACAAACTTGCTCCCTGCAATCTTAGTTTTGATACCACTTATCAGGAATCTAGAACAACAAACATGCTCTGATTCCACTGTTAGGACCCAGAAGTACAATTGATTACCATGTACAAGCAACTAAATGTGGAATTTAACCAGAATCACAGGTAACTAGAATTCAAAAATAACACAGAGTATGAGAGACAATACCCAATTGTATTAATACTCTTCCAGAAGGAAATACAACAAAGAAGATGCCACAGTCTTCTTCCTTACACACCTCTAGGGCTCCCACACCTCTAGGGCATAAACAGTAAATTATTCAAGATCTCACTCTCTCTCTCTTATGGTCCCAACACACAACTCAAACATAGAGTTGGTGTTCACCTCCAACTAGTCAGTATCACTACTGCCAATACCACCAGTCAGTATCACTATTGCCAGTACACAAGTGCTCCACGCACTCCAAATCTGAGTACACACCATACTCCAAGTACTCAATGCACTCCAAGTAGATCTTACCTGATCTTGCTCCTTGATGCGTTTCTATCACCTTTGATCTTGCTACCCCACATATCTCCTTTGACCTCACACACACACACACCTACAAATCAATGATCTTACTTACCATGTAGATCTCTCTACACCTGAAAGAACCCTTGTCCTTGCCTCACCAAGTCCTTATGATTCTCCAAACCAGTACCCCGATGGATCTTCTACCAGATCTTACACACCTACAAACCAACCTAATCATACACACTCGGCACCCCTGTGGAACTAGAAGGAGCTACCCTTTCTCTTTTCACTCTCAAAAGGAGCTAACCAAGCTCAACTCTAACTAGCACACTTTACAATACAACCCATGAGTCTATTATATAGATCCCATGCAAAAAATAATTAGACATCTAATTAAAATAATTAGATCCATAGCTCCAAGACTAAAATTAGCCTTTAACATGCAAACAATTAGTTCATTAACAAACTATCTGTAAAAATCACAGTTCTGAACCGCACAGGCGACTGACGTCGGTCCCTGTCTGGCTGGAGATGACCAACGTTGGCCGATCTTGACAGATATCAGTTGCTCTTCTCACTGTATATGACTGACGTTGATTGATCAGATCGACGTTGGTTGCTCTACAACTCAGCAACCTCTCAACAACCTCCTCCATGTCTGCATCAGTGAAGCTTTTAGCTCCATAACCTAACATATTTTGCCATTTTTGTTTGCCATAGTTTTACACAGTAACTAACATTGATAGCTAAGACCAACATCAGTTACATATCTTAACTGATGTCAATTAGTAAAATTAACATTAGTTGGATACCTATCATTGGTCACATTGGTATAACTGATGTTGGTTGGATAACTGACATCAGTTAGAAAATATCACCATCGTCAGTTATAGAAACTGACGTCGGTCACTATGTTTTTCTTAAAACACAAATCTGAGAGCTCTTTTTCTAAAGTTTATTCTTTCAAGACAAAAAGAGATTCAAAGATAGAGGACATGCTAACATTTTTGATGCAGGACCAAGCTTGACATTTTCTAAAAACATGTTTAGATCACCTTTTGCATGCTTAAAAATCAATTAGGAACCTTGTTTTGGTGTTTAACAAAAGAATTTTTGATGTTTATGGTGAATATTTTTAAAGTTTACAACTAAGACCAAGGGGTCAAATGAACACCACAAAATATTTCATTTGGACTTAAAATTGAGCACACTTGTAAACTTTTGTTTGCAATAGTTGTTTAATTAGACTTTATTTGGAAAAAAGAGGAATGTTGCATATATGCTCTTCCATTTGTCCCCTTTAGGGAACCCTTGGAATTGAAAGCGCCATTCTTATTGAAAATATCCTATTCTAAGGCTTAGAAAGAAAGTCATCTAAATCACTCTCTAAAAAATCATCAAAGTTTTGGTGACCTTAAAAATGACCCTAAAGTTTTCCTACTTTCATGCTTTCTTTATTTTTATGCAAACTTGGATTACAAGGGGGACTTCATCACCTCCCATGAGTTATTTAGGGAAGCTTTGACTTGAGGTTTCACCTACCAGCATTGACTTCAATTGGATCCTAATTGGATTTGCACATGGGACATAGTGTCACTTTGGACATCACACTACACTGAGTGACCAACATGATGTAAAGGTTGCAAAAAGGACTAGACATTTTTGAAATAATCCAAGTGATACAAACCCAAAATCCATGCTCTTCTTGTGCATTATTTGGCATGAAAGTCATGCAATTTATTCCCCTAGATCGTTCAAAAACTTATGAGATCTTAGACAAATTCCCACTTGTTGTATAAGTATTAATGGTGTAAGGTGCACCTTAAGGTCCATGTCATAGTACTGTCATTTGAGAGAAGGTGGGTGGGTAAAAATCCTACTATATAATGTGCATTTACTTTTGGATGAACACTTAAAATCCTCTAAAATGATGGCTTCCAATAATACCAAGCAACCTTATTAGTTTAGGATCATATTATTGGTGCAAGGTACACCTTAAGGTCCATGTCATAGTACTGTCATTTGAGAGAATGGGGTGGGTGTAAAAACCCTACTATATAATGTGCATTTACTTTTAGATGAACACTTAAAATACTCTAAAATGATGGCTTCCAACAATACCAATCAACCTTATCAGTTTAGGATCTAAGAATGATTAATTAGTTGGTATTGTCCTAGATTAAAGTCTTTTTTAAAGTCAAAACTTGTTGTAAACAAACAAATCTAAACCAAACACATAGTCCAAACTTTCCTTTGAACAAAGAGACATTATACTACCTACGTGAGATCATCAATTTACCTTATTCAAAATTTCATCAAAAGCTTGAGAGTAATATCATCCACTTTGGCATAGTTATGCTGCCCAATTGAGTTTAGACCTTTACCAAAGTTGTTTAAGTCCTTCACTTATAATATAAATTTGAAATTGCACCTTTACAAGTTCATAAGGTTGATATGTTAAGTGAGTTCACCATTTGCACTAAACTTGAGGGAACTTAGGTTTAATTTCCAATTTGGGTTGAAATCCGTTTAAGACTCATAATCATTATCAACATTTGATAGAATTAAGCCATTTTATGCTAAATGCTTTCACTTTGAGTCTATGCACTACAACATTTTGAGTCAAGAAAGGTAGTGTTATGCTGTCAAAATTGTGGGAAAATGTCTTTGCCTTAGGGAGTTTTTGAAACAAACTTTTTTGTCACATATTTTAGGTAGTATATCATTGTTACGCTACCCAAAACGTTTCCAATATTATTTCATAAACACTCTCGTATAGAGTTATAAACTTTTTCCTACATTTTTAGACCAATCCAAGTGTAC
This sequence comes from Torreya grandis, assembly GCA_037957365.1. NCBI lineage: Eukaryota > Viridiplantae > Streptophyta > Pinopsida > Cupressales > Taxaceae > Torreya > Torreya grandis. Next base: position 1,183,224 of record JARHVA010002490.1, on the reverse strand, counting down.
TTTTATGATCTTTTGTCTAAAATAGTTATACTGTTCACTTTTGTCTAGCTTGTTTGTCAAAAGAACAAAGTTTTATACCATTTTTTATGAGAAAATAAACTATTTCTAAAGTGCCTTTTGTTTCATACCTTATACCTATTTGATCAAGTTCATGTCAAAGAATCAAATGCCTAGTGTTTTTTAGAAGTGTTTCAAATCCATTAGATTAAATTTTTCATCTATTTCAAAGTCTATCTTTTGACATCGTTTGGCCAAGAGTCCTAGTGCATGACTTGTTTGAGCCTAGATTTTGATGCTACATTTAGCCAAAAGACCTAGCAACTTTTAAATTTCTAGATTGGACTGATTTGAAACACTTAGACCTTAGAGTTTAGCATTTTGATTTTTTGTCTATTTACTTTCTTATCTTTGTGTGAACAGTGAAATGTTAGATACTTCATCCTAGCTTATTTCCTCATAAATATTTGCATAAAACTTTTGTTCCTTTTGACAAATCTAGACCAAGTTGTGACATCATCTATTTTAGACATTGTTCTTTTTAGATTTTATAGAACTCTTTGACCTTTTATCACAAATCATTGACTATGGATCCCAACACGTATTCCTACACTCGTAGTGGACTCATGTACAATCTAGGGATTAGTAATGTAGTTGTGTAGGAGGAAATGGTGTAAGACCCCTATGCAGATAACATTGTTTATGATACAGATTCTTATCCCTCTTTTAATACTCAATCGAGAGCACAAAGCCAAGATCCATTAGCTAACTATCTAGTTAAAACATCACCTTATTCAGAACAAGACCAAGAACAAACTGCACAATACCTAACTATAATACTTGTAGTGGATGAGCTAGTACTTCAATAGTCATATTTTACTAATATGAGTTCTATGTATGATCCATTTTTATTTGAGTGACATTTGTTAGAGAATAAAGATGAGATTTTGGTTAGAGCCATAGAGGTAGGGGCCAAGTTTCTAACAGATTTTCCCCATGAAAATTTACCAAGTCTAGTAAGAGTGCCCCACAATATCATTTATGATCAATAGGATTCTTCTAGAAATCCTATGTCTCTAGTCCAAAAAACATACCTAGATATTAATATATCTAATCATGGCAAAAACATCATGGAAGATCACTCTAACCAAATGTAGACAACATATCAAACATACCTGAATCTAGCATGTGATTTCAATTAGATGAACATGTTAAGTAAGCCTCTCATTGACCTAGTTCCTTCAATAGGAATGTTGATAGAGTTAACTGGACAAGATAATCCAAATTTTGACCCATTCATACAAACTATTTTGATAGATAACTTGATGCATATGCCTATTATTAAAGAAGTGTCTTTAGCCTATACATAGAATAATGAGCCAAACATAGTAGACAATGTGTAAATAATGTCTAGTCCTGATCAAAGTGGTAATAATGCATAAACAATTAGCCAAAAATATGTGCCTATAATTAATCCTATGAATAGGTCATCATACCATGGAATAGGAGTTTCTACACCCTAACCTCAACCAACTACTTCCTTAAGTGTATAACCTATGGGATTAGGTAATCAAACAATGAATAATGTTACACCTCAATGATAGAATGTGATGAATCCTACTCCTCCTCAATAAGTAATGAGTAGTATTCCATAACAACAAGCACAATCTAGTGTATCAATTTAATAGAGGAAAAATACATTGCCACCTCAATTAGGGGCAACAAATGTTCCACCTCTCCAGGTAATGACAAACATACCTTTTCTATTAGGATTGTGGAGCTAAAAGCTTCACTGATGCAGACATGGAGGAGGTTGCAGATGAGTTGCGGAGTGTCATAGAGATTGGCGTTGGTCTAGCCAACCGACGTCGACAGGATTAGACAAGAAGGCAACCGACGTCGGTCAGAGATCGATCGGCGTCGGTGACCCCCAAGCGGACAGGGACCGACGTTGGTCGCCTGTGTGGTTCGACTGCGAGTTTATTACAGGCAGTCAGTTGATGAACCAAGTGTTTGCATGATAAGAGCTATTTTTAGACTAAGAGCTGCGAATCTAATTATTGTAATTAGATGTCTAATTATTGTTTGGATGAGATCTATATAATAGACTCATGGTTGTATTGGAAAATTGTTCTAGTTTGAGTTGAGCAAAGTTAGCTCCTTCTGTGTGTGAGGTGAGCAAGGGTGTTCCTCCTAGTTCCATAGCAGTACCAAGGTGGGTGCTGGTTTTGGAGAGTCAGCAATATTCATCAGGGGGTTGATTTGCAGGTGTGTAAGATCAGATAGGATAGCAACACAATAGGGAGTAGAATCAGGCAGGATCTACTTGGAGTACAGGTGTGTACTCGGATAGAGCAAAGAGGAAGGCAAGGGAGTTCCTTCCATAAGTATGGTCTATTGAGGTGCAGGGTATTGCAGGTTCATGGGAGATCTACTTGAAGTACTTTGAGTACTTGTGGAGTGCGTGGAGCACTTGTGGTGTGCGTGGAGCACAAGAGGTGAACACCAACTCTTTTCTGTATAAGTATTAATACAAGTTGTGTATTGTCTCTCATATCATGTGTTATTTCTGAATTCTAGTTACTTGTGATTCTGGTTAATTTCCACATATTAAGTTGCTTGGTTTGGCAATCAACTGTATGCTTCCGGTGTTTCACATCCTGACATTTTCAGTCATAGACTAATATGCCAATCCAAAACCAAATAATGACTAGTCAACAATGTGAAAATATTAGTCAACAATAGATGTCAAATCTACAACCTACTTTCACTTCTCACAGGGATTCATGCAACAAGGAGGTCCCCATGTTTCTTAGGTACCTACTAAATAACCATTGGTTTAAAATGTGCCACTAATCTAGAGATATGGTCTTGTTTCACAAGTTCCCACTCAATATCAAGGTTGATTAATCAGTAACATGTCCCTTTTCAACCATAGTAGGCATGGTATAGTTATATCCCTCTATTCAAACCATAGAATCCTCCCAAACCAAAATATCGCATAACCAATTATGTAGTTTTAAGTACATCCTAATCCATGTATGCATATTCTTGGTCTATTCCCCAACCAAACCAATATACCCCAATAGGTATCTCCATCATACCCTATTCAAAGTGTCCCACTTGTGTCCTCCCAACCATCTACCCAAACCAATGTTCTCCCTCAAACCAATGTTCCTTCTAGTTTCCTATCTCAAGAATTGCAACAAATGAAAGATGCAATTGCTACCATTCAAGTAGGGAAATAGACTAAAAATTTCAAATTGGATGATGTGTGTTCCTACCCATTCAACATGGAGTATTTGTAGAAACCATTTCCTCTAGGATATAAACCACTGAAATTCGACAAATACAAAGGGAAAGGTGACCCTAAGGCTCATTTGACCAAATTCTTTATCACATGTCAACTAGTGGCATATAAAGACATTTACCTTTTTTTGTTGTTTCCAAGGAGCTTGGTTGGACAAGCCTTGGCATGGTTTTTGAAGTTGCCCAAAAATTTAGTAATGAGTTTTGATGATCTTTTTGATAAGTTTATGTAGCGCTTTTCCTATAATCTGAAGCGTGAGATTTCCTTAGTGGACTTAACTCAAGCAAAGCAAAAATTTGGTGAGAGTTTTGCAAGTTATTTATAGTGATGGAGAGCCCTTGCAAGTTATTTCACCCATAGTTTATCAAATAAACAATTAGCCACTGTGTTTACCAAAAATTTGCACAATGAGATAGCTTATCATTTGGAACTACAATATGCACACAATTTCAAGGAAATCATTGAAAAAGGCTTGTTGATCAAGTGGGAACTCATCAATAAAGGACTCATCAAGATTAATTCAACTAATCAAAATCAAGGTACTAATTAGGGAAATGACTAACATCCCATTCAAGCACCAACATCACAATTGACATAGGCTAATAACCAAGAAAGACTAAAGCAATTTAATCGCAATAGGCATGCTGTGGAAAATAGAGTAACTAAATCCTATCATGTCCAAATGGTGAAAACATCATCTGTACCACCTTTTTAGCTTACTCTTACCTAGTAACCTCTCCAACCAATGCTACAAGCACAATAACTAAGACCTACACAACAAATATAATAGCCTTTAACATTATAAACCCCTCTTCCTAGGAAAACCATGCCTTCACATCATGTCTTTAGTGACCTAAAAGAACTTATTGAGTCTATATTTTATAAGCTTGCTACCGCTACTCTGATTATTTGGCCTAGACCAAAGCATTATCCGCAAGGCATTCCTTATCTTGATTGTTACCATGAAAATGAATTCTATGACTATCATTGGGTCAATGGGCATAATCTATGAAGATGTGTCCAAATCAAACCTTTAATTGAGAATATGTTGGATAATGTGGAGATAAAATTGGATAATGGTGCTTCCACTTCCAATCAAAATCTTGGGATTTATCAAAACCCCTTTCCCTAACATAACAATTAGTAACAATAAAATAATCAAAAATAATAACAAAAACAATGATGACTAGTGTAGTAGCAAAATCAATAATGGAAAAGGCCAAACCAGTAGAATCAACAAAATTAGTAGTAAAACCCACAACAATAGAATAATGGACAAAACTAGGGTCAAAATGGTAACAACCAACAAACCTAACATGCAGTTACACATGACTACAATAGGGCTGTAGGTCATCTTATAGGGGGTAGCATTAATACCATTTCCATTAATCCTAGACCAAGCACTAATCAATCCATACCATTGCTAAACAACAACATTTAACCAATTTACATGGTAATCCTTATTTGACCTAGGAATTCATATAGGTAAACTAAAAAACTAGGACTTCCCCTTTTGGACCTTATTTTGACAACTTGTCCTTGCCACGTGACCACATATGAGTGCACTAACAACTAAGACTTATCTTGTCTGGTCCCACACCATTCCCAACATTGGTTATAAATAATGGTCTAGTATTTAATCTTGATTATGCAATCACAACTTAGAGGTCAAATATTACTATCCTATTCCCACAACCATCCACCACTATGCCTATCATCCAACCAACCATTCAGCCTTAGAATAAACCAATCACTACTGACCAAGATAAGAAATTTGATATTATGGAACAATTACAAAAAAAATAGCACAAATTTATATTTTAGATTTGCTACAAATGTCAATAATCCATAAGAAAATATTGAATGAGTTTTTGACCTAATCCATGATTGCTAAGGACATATCTCCTAATCAATTTCAAGCTTTGGTTAGACACCTAGTTCCAGCCCAACAAGTCACATTCAACCAAAGCGATATGTCTTCCCTTGGACTACTCCATAATAATACATTATACATAGAAGTTTATATAAAGTGGCATAAAGTGAAATGCGTCCTTATAGATAATGGATCTTGCCTCATCATAGTGTCTCTAAAGCTCATCAAGATTCTTGGGTACATAATGGTAGATATTCAACTAGAAATAATAACTATCAAAGCCTATGATAATTAGGAAAGAGAATCACAAGCCACAATTAGTTTTCTAGTTATCATTAGGCCTTTGACCCATGATACACTTTGCCATGTACTTGATCTTGAGTTATCATACAATATGCTTCTAGGCAGGCCTTGGTTACATGATATTCCTGCAGTTCTGTTACAATACACCAATGTATCAAGTTTTCCCACTCAAGGATGGAAGTGAATATTCTAGGAGATTTAAACCCATATGAACATTGAAAACGTCTTGAGGCTAAATTCCAAAGCTACAATTATTAGTTTGGCATGAATCTAAGTTCCAAGTAGGATAAAGAAAAGGCTATACTTATTAATCCTTCACCAGATAATTACATAGATCCTAATACCTTGTTTTCCCTTTCCCACATGCCACCTCTTGAATCTTCCAATCATTTCACCATTTTAGATAATGGACCCAGTGAGTATGTGACCCATGATACATTTCATATTTCCAATCTTCTTCAGAATCTAAAATTATTTGGGTGACCTAAAGTCACCCCACATATCACTGGCAACAAAAGATTAAAGATAAGGGACATATCATATTATTACCTGCATCTAGCCTAGGACCTAACCCTCTTGAAGGGGATGAATCATGGTTATACAATGACAACCAAGCTGATTGTTATAAAAATGCAAAGTATCATGTTCCCAATAGGATCATGGAGTGTCACAATTATGAAGGAAGAGGCCTCAAACCAAATCAACAAGGAACCATCAAGCCAATTTCCATGACTAAGTATAAAATAACTTATGGACTTGGATTTAAACTGCCTAGGGGTAACCCCATATATCTTATTCACACTCCATCACCCACAACTAGAGATGATGATGCTGATAGTAAAGCATAATCTGATCATAGACTCATCTTTTATAACCTAGTTGAAACCAACCTATTTGATAACAATAGCATTTTTACCCTTACCCTTGCCATTCATCGCAAACCTTTGCCATTATATTATCCCCAACTGATATATTGGGACCAACAAGAATCCAATCTATTGATTGATGAGTTCTAGAATGATGAGGCATTCTATGACTTTTTAGGCCTTAAAGACAATATTTTATTGGGAGATCAAAAATCAAGATTATCAATCACATTGGATCCTATAGCCTATTTTGGAGAGTGAGTGAACAACCTTAGCCAAAAAGAAATAAGTAAAACATTGAGGTCCCAAAGAGAAAACCTCTTTAAAGTGCTTTTTGACCAGGGAAAAAGTAAAGATAAAGGCCAATCTAGTGATGAAAACCTATTTCAGGTGCCATTATATAGGGGTGTTCATTCTTCTTCAAATTTAGGCCATGAAACTGCCAATGATGAACTTGCCTATGGATCCAAGTTCAACTTTGAGCAACAATAAGTATTTAATCAAATTCTTCAAGAATTTTTGACTATTTTTGTTACATGGCTAGATCTCCCATTAGGGGACTCAGATTTATCATGCTTAGGAGAAGTTGAAGAAAGTTCTAATAGAGGACCCTGACATAATTCAATAGTTCAAGTCATTACCTAGTATCCTGGAAGATGGTTCAACCATTCTAGTTGAAGATACAATAAAGGTAAATATTAAGACTCCATGAGAATTGAAATGGATAAAATTAGGAGCATCCCTCATTGAGGAGGAACATGACATCTTTATAGCTCTGTTAAGGGAATTTGTAGATATCTTTGCATGGGCCTATTCTAACATGCCCAATTTAGACCCCACCTTGGTTATGTACCACCTTATGGTTAATCCTGATGCCAAATTGGTAAAATAAAAGTTACGTAAGATGCATCCTCATATTATTGTACTGGTAAATAAAGAGTTTGAAAAACTCCTAGAAGTAGTATGTATCTGATCCATTGACTACTCATAATGGATATCTAATGTGGTACCTATTAGTAAAAATCTTGAAGGGATCATAATTTGTACTAATTTTTGAGACATCAAAAAATCTTGTCCTAAAGATGATTTTTCCTTGCTAATATTGACATGATCATCAAATCCATGTAGGTTATAAAATGATTTCACTCATAGATGGCTTTTTAAGATACAACCAAATCAGAATAACACTAGAAGATCAACATAAAACAACATTCACCACTCCATGGGGAACAATTTGTTATCAGGTAATGCCATTTGGCCTTAAGAATGCTGGAGTTACATATCAAATGGCCATGACTATCATATTCCTTGATATGATGCATGATATTGTTAAAGACTATGTCGATGCCATATTAGGAAAATCCAAAACCAGGGTCGACCATCAAGCAATGTTGTGTAAGATATTTGAAAGATTATAAGAGTACAAATTCAGAATCAATCTAAAGAAATGTGTGTTTGGTGTAACTTCAAGAAAATTGCTTGGCTTCATCGAGTCTTGTAGAGGTATTGAAGTTGATCTGGCTAAAGTCCATGCTATAACCAAGATGTCACCACCAACTAATTTAAAGAAACTCTGTAGTTTATAGGGTAAGATCCAGCGATACAATGCTTCATCTCTCAGTTAGTAGATAAGTGCCATCCATTTACACACCTTTTAAAGAAGGTATTTGCATTTCACTGGGACGATCACTACTAAAAATATTTTCAACAACTCAAAGACTATCTTGTTAATTTGCCTATTTTATTACCTCTTATGTTAATAAAGCCATTCTTGTTATACCTATCATTTACTAACCATGCTCTAAAGACACTCTTAGCTCAACATGATGACAATGGAAAAGAGCATGATATATACTACCTAAGCCATACCTTGGTTACATATGAACATAACTATGAACCTATCGAAAAAGCTTATATGGCCATGGATTTCACAACTTAGAAACTATGCCATTACATGTTGAATAATAAGACCATGGTCATTTCAAAGGTAGATCTGCTCAAGTATCTACTATCTAAAATAGATTTTTAAGGTAGAATGAATAAATAGATCATGCTTCTCAGTGAGTTTGACATAGAGTATGTCAATCATAAGGCAATCAAAGGATAAGTTCTTGCAGATCAACTTGATGAAGCACCTCTCACAAACACACAACCACTCACATTTCAATTTCTTAATAAATACATGATGACCATCATTAACACACCCCATGAGGAGTAGCCTTAGAATCTATATTTTGATGGTTCATTTACTACACATGGATTGGGGGCAGGTCTATTATTTATTACACCATAGGGGGATCTAATCCCTAAATCATTCAGAATCAACTTTCCTTGTACAAACAAAATAGTTGAGTATGAAGCACTTATTATAGGACTTTGAAAAGTAGTGCATTGGAACATATGTCATCTCTAATTTTATGGTGATTCTTAGTTAATCATTAATTAGGTCACATATCATTTTTAGACCAAAGATGACAAGTTGGTTCCATATAAAGCCATGGTTAACACTCTTAAGAAAAAAATTTCCAATATTTAATTTGAGCACATACCAAGGGCTAGTAATAGAACTGAAGATGCCATGGCTAATATTGGCTCTATGATTAGACAAATAGATAAAGCTAGAGAGTATTAGTTTCTCATCAAAAATTCATCAGCATTAGATCATTAACCTTCAATTGTTGCCATGATTTGTGAAATTATTGGTCCTAATTCTATCTAGTACTCAGACCTTTACAACTACCTTCATGAACAAGTTCTACCACCTAATCTATCTTGAAAACAAACCAAAGCCTTCATTCATCATTCTACTGATTATACTCTACTTGGATCCACCCTTTACCATCTTAGTTTTGATGAAACTCTGCTTTGTTATTTAACTTTAGTAGAGTCTACACTAGCGTTAAGAGAATTTCATGGAGTATGTGGTGCTCATTCTAGTGGGGTAGTCCTATCCAAAAATATCTTGCATACTATTTATTATTGGACCATAATGGATGTAGATGCCTTTGCATATGTAAAAACATGTGACAAATGTCAATGGCATACTAATCTGATTTATGCCCCAGCAAAATCTCTGAAATTGATGTTAACATTATGGCCATTTTATACATGGGGACTTGACCTCATTGGGAAGATTAACCCCACTTCATTTGATGGCCATAAACATATCCTTACTACCACTGAGTATTTCGCTAAGTGGGTTGAAGCTATACCCCTCACTTACTTGACTAAAACGCATATTTCCAAATTCATTTTCAACCATCTCATTTGCTGCTACGGTATACCATCTAACATTATATCTGATAATCGAGGATCATTCAAGAACAATGATGTAGACCAATTATGTACTGAATACAACATCACACAACATTTTTCTATAGCATATTACCCTTAAGGTAATGTTTAAGCCAAGGCATCCAACAAAACCATTGTCAATATTCTTTAAAATATTATCAATGATGCCGGTTATGATTGGCACTTATAGATATTCCTTTCCCTTTGGACATACCGTACCAATCATCATACCCCCACAGGAGCCACTCCATACTCAATTATTTATGGTACTAAAGCCATCCTTCCCATTGAGGTCAAATTTCCTTCACTACACATCTCTTTCAAGCATGTCCTAGATGATTATGACTATCGAGTAGCTCACCTATAAGAGCTAGACCTACTTGATGAGAAATGTACAACTATGCTCAATAATATTCAAGCATATTAGAACTAACTCAAAGTCCACTATAATGAATGTGTTAAGTATAGAACATTTAAACTTGGTGATCTTGTTCTTAAAAAAAACAAAAGAATACCATGACTGAGAAAAAGTACAAAGGAAATTTCAAGCCAAATTGGACAGGGCCTTTCATCATTACTGTAGATTATGGATCAGGAGGTTACAAGCTTGCCACACCAGATGGAGATGAACTTCCTCAGCTGATGAATATTATTCATCTCAAGTGGTACTATGCTTGAATTCTAAGGTGTATTGTATATAAGGACCATTTTAGTTATGCCATTTTATCACTATTCTTCTTTGTACAAATACCATCCTTATCTGTCTCTTCATTGTATCCACTTTCCACTTCCATTCTATCGACCCAGTGTGTTCTAAATCCTAACCCATTTGACCTTGGGTTTTTGGCATTCATTACACATTTTTAACATTGAGGTATCTGATTAATTTCATTATTTGGTTTAAGTACTTCAGATAAAGATTATATTTTGGGACATTGTGATATAAGTTTTGGCAGTTGCATCCTTCATTTGTTATTCCTTTCTTACCACTAGTCTTGCTACTAATTATAACCACATTTGGGCAAATTAGTACCATTGGTCTATGACATTGTGTCCTAGTTATAACCACCTATGGGCAAACTAGGGGCAACATTAAGCCTTGACATACCAACTTGCCACTTCTTATGTCATACTATGCCTTTTCACCACCTGTGCCTATTTTGTTTGAATTGACTACTACACTAGTCAAATTCCTTCATTGTAAGGGTGGAACTATAGTGACTTGATGTCCTAATCTATAATTATGTAGGCAATACTCGATACTTGTTGAGGTTAGCTTAGTCACCCTAAGCCATGCTCTCACCATTTTGTGAGTAACCTAAGCCACGCTCTTGCCATTTTGTGAGCTTGAACCATTTACTGTCTTGTCATTCTCGATTGAGTTGAGACACTCCAAAACAATTCTAAAAACATTTAAAAAATCATTAAAAAAGAACAAAAACATTAACCACTTCTTTGCCTTAAGGATTCTGAAAACCCTTACTAAGTTACAAGCAAATCACTTATCATTTAGTTTCTCCATCCTTTTTGGCCTTTTTCTCTCATAGACCTACCATTTTTCAAGACTATTCCTCTTCTTCTCTCACATCCATTTTGTTTGTTTTCCTCAGTTATCATATTCTTCCCATTCCCTAGGAGAACTACATTTGGCCTAAATTTTTTTATTAGATATTACATCCATGGAACTATGTAGGCAGTGTCCACTTGCCTAGTGCATATGGAGATAACTCGACCACCCCCTTCCTTTTCTTCTATTCCCCCATTTTGTTCATTTGTTAAGTTGTTGCCTATTTTCTAGGGGCAATGTTCGTATGGTTTCTATTGCATTGTTTGTTTGTTTGTTTGATTCTGATTATTTTGTTTATTTCTCTACCTATTTTTTTAAATTTAGCACAATTTCCTTGATTCAATTTATGTGTGTTCATTAGTTGATTCCTTGCCCACACTTATACTTGAATCCATCCATATTCATATTTTTACATTATCATCATGGTTTCTATTATTGGTGCATTATTTTATATTGAGTATTATATTATGGGAGTCATTACTTATGCATATTTTTTCTAAGTCCTCATGATGTTATACCATGATGCCTACCGATATGTGCTATAAAAAATCTCATCTTCAAGAAGTCTATTCAGTAATGGAAGCATCTCTTCAGCACTAACAATCTGATTCACTCCCAATTATATCCCAAATAGAGTAATTAATCATGAATTAATTTCAACCTTTATTAGTTTAGACAAGCATCTCCCTACTAGTAGGTTGTTCTAATTCATCATTAACCTCTGTGTTAAGTTATCATCATCCTTGACCAAGTTTATCCTATTTTCCATAATTAGGGTCCAATGATTATAACCGCCTATGGGCAAATCATTACAAACCATCCCACCCACATTTCTCAATAATTATAACTACCTTTGGGAAAATCATTGTGTTGTCACCACTTTACTTTTTTTTCCTATAGAAAGTTATGTTATTATCTTGTTTGTCTATCCTAATTGGGGCAGTTCCATCTTCTCAATGCTTATAACCACCTTTGGGAAAATTATTGTGTTATCATACCACATTACCACTATTAGGGTACAATGCTTATAACAACCTTTGGGAAAACCATTGTACACCATCCCACTTATATTCTCAATTATTTTGACTACTTTTTTAGTTTCATTATGTTTTCACCCCATCATCTTTCCTTTCTTTGGTCCCCTCATTTCACTTCTTTCTTTTTGAGGGACTGTTTGATGACCTACTTGTGTCACCCATTCCCTAAAGGGGGCATCATAAAGTTAGTTTATCATCATTATAGTTATAGGCATACATGACCTTTTCATTATTTGAGAAGAAATTACTATGCTTATAGCTTACAATGCCTTTCCAAATAGGGGCAAATTGTAGACACCTAAAACTAGCCACCAATGACCTCCAACCAAGCTTTTGACCAATTTCCACCAAAAATGCACAATTTGGCCTAAAAACACTAAAACATGCTAAATGATGTGAAATTGACATATTCAAGTACCGATTTTGGGTAGGGTATCCCTAAATAGGGCAATGCAATTTATGGGCTAGCTAACTTTGATCAGATCATTTTGAGTCAAAATGTTAATTTTGCACCTAGGTGCTCTGGATTGCTCTTTCCTATCAAATCTCTAGCACAATATGTGTGCCTTCATTATTTGTTTTTGGTAACATCCTAAATGGGATAAGGGATATAATGCATTTGACATCACCTTCTAACTCTAATTTAGTCAAAATTTGGACCAATAATGAGGCATTTTGATCAATTTGAGTAATTTATGCATAAAGTGCTTAATCATGCTTAAGAGCTAATTAACCCAAATCAAGGCCTAATTAATAATTCCATGGAAACTTTTAGATTAATTTTTTTAAGAAATGAATATTGAATATCTGAAACATTAATTGACCTAATTTCTTGGGAATACATCCATAGGCCATAAATGCCATAAATATCAGGATTCATGCCCTCCATGCCTTTTAATTTCCCCTTCTTCCAATGTCATGATGAGGATAATTATAAAATTAATTATAAAAATTGAATTAATCCTCAACTACACATCTTAATCTTGAGATGGACGGTTCATGTTGATTCTAGACATTCTCAAAAATCTATAAATAGAGAGGCCATGAACATCATTTCTTGAAGCTATTTTGGTGCAAGTTATAATCCAAAAATATTTTCAAGAAGCCATTTCAATTAGTGTTACCATGCCAAATTGAGTCCAAGCCAAGGCAAGTCAAGCCACAAGCCAAAGGTGCTAAGGAGAGATGTAGGTAGACAAACTTCCATTGCTAAGGACTTCATGAGCATAAGCCGAGTAAGCCACTACAACAAGCATTTTAGAGCATCAAAAGAAGGTAAAAGAGAGTTTATTTTACATTTTAGTTGTGTGTTTTATTCATGTTTGTTAACTAAGCTTTCCCTAGTGTCTAGGCATAGAGATGTTATGCTATTTAGTGTGTTTCTTTCATTTTATTTTCATTTTGGAACTAACCCCATACTAACCATCCTCTCTTGAGTCAAATTCCTAGATCACACCTAGTGACTAAATTGTGAAATTAATGACAATAAAATTCCCAAGGGAATGATTACCCTATAAATATTATTTGACACAAATAAAATAGCTAAAAATGTCAAAGTTCCCAAGGTAAATGGGAAGGATTACACTTTACTTGACCTAAGAACACATGGCCAACCTCAATTAGTCAATATTGGTACAACCATCACTAATGATGAGTTGAGAAAAGCCAAAGAGCTGTTAACCAAATATAAAGATGTTATAGAATGGTCTTATGAGGACATAAATATCTTTGATCCTAGAGTCATAACTCATACCATACCTTTAAAAAAAGCCTGCAAGCCTTTTAGGTAGAAATAAAGACTAGTTAATCCTATTTTAGAGCCCCTAATATACAAAGAGGTCAAGAAGATGCTGGATGTAAATATAGTGTTTCCCATTAGACACTCCACTTGGGTAGCTAACATAGTATTAATCAGGAATAAAAATGGAGAAATTAGATTGTGTGTAGACTTTAGAAATCTAAATAGGGCTTCTAAAAAGACAACTATCCTTTGCCTTCCCTATATCAAGTTATTCAAATTATTATCGGTTCTACAATGATGTCTTTTCTTGATATATTTTTAGGTTATAACCAAGTTTTTGTGAAAAAATAATATAGATTAAAGACTGTATTCACTACGAAGTGGGGCACTTTTTCCTATAAAAGGATGCCTTTTGGACTGATAAATATAGGTGCAACCTTTCAAAAAGCAATATACCACACTTTTTAAGGGATGATAGGTAAGTGCATTACCATTTACATGGATGAATTTATTATCTTTTCAAAGAATAGGGAGGACCACATTATGCACTTACAATAGATATTTTAAAGGTGTAGAAGGTATGCAATTTCTCTCAATCCTAAGAAAAGTATTTTTTGTGTCACTGAGAGAAAATTGTTAGGACATGTTATAACTAAAGAAGGGATTTATATAGATCTTAATAAAGTAGATGCTATATAAAAAATAGAACCCCCTAATAGTAGAAAGGAATTTAAATCTTTATTTAGGAAGATCAACTTTGTGAGAAAGTTTATTTCTAGTTTTACAAAAATTGTAAGACTATTGAATGATATGTTGAAGAAGGAAACTAAGATCACTTGGAATGGAGAGACAAAGAAATCATTCAAGGACATAAAAGAAGCAATAATACAGGTAATAGTACTGATAAGTCTTAATTTTTCAAAATATTTCTATCTTTATTATTTTACTTCTGACCATACAATTACCGCTGTCTTAACTCAAAAGATAGATGGATGTGATCATCTTATTGATTTCACAGGTAATAAATTTAAAAATGTTGAGTTGAACTATTCCTTGATAGACAAGTAGGCATATGCTTTAGTCAAGGTAGTGAAGAAATTTAGGCATTATATCCTTAAAAATAAGGTAGATGTACTACTACTAGATCGTGCCACTAAGCTAATGCTTAGCCAATGTGAATTAGCAGAAAGAAGAGGTAAATAGATGTTCATACCTCAAGAATATGATTTTAAAATTAAGGCTACTAAATTATTAATGTTTCAGGGGTTAATTCAATTAATTACTAATACTAATCCCAAGTGTCATTTAGGTAGAGCATCAAAGTTTTCAACCCAATGATTAGTATGATCTAATTATTCATTTACTAATCAATGGAACTTGTCTAGTTGGATTAACTAGGGAGAAAAGGAGAGCTTTAAGACTCAAGCAACTCATTTCTTGATCAAATATGTAGTACTTTTCAAGAAGAATTATTAAGGGATATACCTGAGATGTGTTTCCAAAGAGAAAGCTAATGAGATCCTAATTAATTTCCATGAGAAGCTAGGAAGTGGACACCCATCTGGAAGGACAAAAACAAATAAGATCCTTAGGGCTGGTTACTATCAGCATACTATCTTTAAAGATGCTCACAATCATGTGAGAGAATGTCATCGATACTATATATTCAACACTAAGGAACCCAAGGCAGCCATGCCATTGAAGGTAGTAATGATTGATAAACCCTTTGCTCAATGGGGATTAGATTTTGTGGGAGTCATTAACCCCAATTATTTAGGACACAAGTATGTGCTCACCATTATTGACTACTGCACCAGATGGACAAAAGTAGTAAAAACCAAAAAATGCAGGACTAAAGATGTGATAAAGTTCTTGGAAGAAAACATATGTACTAGATTTGGAACACTAGTGTCTCTAGTTTGTGATAATGGATATGTTTTTATATCAATTAAGATGACTGAGTGGGTATATAATAACAACATTGTTATCAATTTTTCATCAAACCATTACCCTTAGGGCAATGGGGTTTTTGAGTCAACCAACTTAAATTTGATGAAAGCTATGAGAAAGTCTGTTATTGACAAACCAAGAACCTAACACAAGTTACTCAAATATGCCCTTTTGGCTGATAGAACAAGAGT
This sequence comes from Torreya grandis, assembly GCA_037957365.1. Classification (NCBI taxonomy): domain Eukaryota; kingdom Viridiplantae; phylum Streptophyta; class Pinopsida; order Cupressales; family Taxaceae; genus Torreya; species Torreya grandis. The sequence goes on along the minus strand of JARHVA010002490.1, from coordinate 1,167,095 downwards.
CAAGCAAGATCTAAACTCATCACCATTTATGATTATATATATTCAAGAACTTGTATTCCCCATCACTCTCAAGCTACCAACCTACAAGTTTATGCAAGAGTACATGGAAGGAGAGGATCATGAGTTTTTAAGTTCAAGGTTACTTGATTTTATTCAAACAGAAGATGCAAAGGAGGAAGCTTTTTGCTAATTTAAGCAGGTATCAAACCACAATGAAGAGATGGTTTGATAAACATTCCAAAATTAAGGTGTTCAAATAAGGAGACCTAATTCTTATTTGGGACAAAACATTTGAACCTAAGGGAAAGCATAGAAAGTTCACACCTTTGTAAATTAGACCCTATCAAATTGTTGAGACACCAAGAGACAACACCTTCAAGCTCAAAGACTTGTAAGGAGTAGAGTTTACATTGCCCATAAATGGGAAACATCTCAAGCACTACTTTTCTACTACTCCACCCCAAGTCCACATGGAGTAACCTATAATACTAGTTATATTTAGTGTAGGTAGGCTTAGATTACTTTCTTTCTAGTTTCTTTCCTTCTTATTCCTTGTTTGTACATAGTGTATGTAAATATTTGTTTACTTTTTGTTGTTGGTTTGCTTATTATGTGTTTCCTTTCCTTTTGTTTCTTGATTGTAATAAGTCTTTTCAAGAAAGTCCTCAATCTCTAATGCATGTAGTTTCTCAAAAGGAACTCCACAAATTAGAAATGTAGGTATGACTTCTCCAAATGGTTGATCATGGATCCTAAAATGTGAGCTTAATGTTATAGTTTTGAGAAGTTGGTAAGGGATGCTATTTGGATTGGTTATTACTAAAATCTTAAACCCTATTATTGATCCAAGTTTAATTCTAATAAGTATTTCTTATGTAGGATGAAAGTTTGGACTATAAGACAAAGCCATGTTTTTACTTAAAAAAACATTAATGACCTAGGACAAAGTTTGCAACCAAGGATGACTATCTAAAGATCAAACATCCGATCAAATCCTAAAACTTAGCTAATATAGTTCCTAACCTTTGTCAAAAAGTAAGATAATCTAAAAAATACAAAAATAAGAGATTTATTGCAAAATTTAAAAATTTTCTAAGCAAAGGTTATTCTGGTAATCTCCTTTGGGGCTATGGATGCTTGGTTGGTAGTCGAGCAAGGCCTTGAGTGGAGCCAAAGATATCTCTATTGGGGTTATAGATGCCTGGATTGTAGTAGAGAAATGACTAAGCCTTCCCTAAGCTAAATCATGATTCTTAATGAACATCTACATGTGCTATAAGTCAATGTTAATGTTCAAGATCATGAATATGAAAGTTGTTCTCCAAATCCTATGGTAATCAGTAAGTAAAATCAAAGCACACACACAACATGATTATGTTTTAATGTTTGACCATACTTATGCATGTGTGAGACTTGTCTTAATTATGGCTTGATCTTAAAAATGGTACCAAATAATGTGGAATAAGTAACCTATTTATTAGTCTAAACTAGAGTCTTTGAATTCTAACATATTACTATGTTTCCCCCAGAAGTTTCCATTTGTTGAGGTTAACATACCCCCATTTTTGAAAATGGGGACCCTTGTTTCAAAGTTTTATAAATTTGTGCTTTGAAGTTGAAAATGCCACTTGATCAAATTTTTTTGTTTAAAGATCATCCATGCCTAGTTCTCACTTACCTTAACTGACATGCCTCATTTGATGCTTGTCTTATTTTGCCTAATACTACTATGGTTGCTTTATGTGATTTCAAGATGTAGGTTTAATGGAGTCTCAAATGTTTAGGGTTTCATACTTCAAAATATAATTTGACCCTTTATTAATCTCTAGTCTTAATGGTTCAATTAAATTCATGAGTGAACAATATTAAAACCTAAGGTTTTATACCTTAGAATGTCTTTTAACCTAAAACTTTTAAATTGAAATCAAATTTAGTTGGAATATTTTTAGTCAAAATTAGGCAAGAACACTTTATATTTGTTCAAAAACTTATCTTAAATTTTATCCTAAGATTTTGATTATGTTTATTAACATGAATAAAACAATAGGATAAAATTTTTATGCTAAGTTATTTTATGTCCCGAGACCCCTAAATTTATTTTATCACCCACCTAGACTGATTAAAACCTGGGATACTTTGTTATATTTTATACTTAGTTTAAATTTTATCCTAAGATTTAATTGTATTTATTAATATAATTAAAACCTTTTTCCATAAATTTATCCTAAGTCTTTTATATTTCTTGAGCCATAACTCATTTATTTCCATGACCCCATAGGATCGATGCGAGGATGCCAAGTGGTAAAATCTTAGATCTCAAGCAAAATATTTATGGTTCATGGGTACTCTTCAAGGTCAATAAGTTAAGAACCTAGATCAATGATGTGAATTCTATTAGGTAAAAGAGATATGATGATGAAAAATTGAGGTTGAAAATTCAAAATCCCTACAAGTAAGCACATAGATGATAAGTGTCATGCCCATAATGGATAGTTAAAACTCATGCCTTATTCCAAAGATCAAGGGTCGCCATACATAAACATTTCAATTAACGAAGAGCATTCAGTCAAAACTTCAATGAAGCCCTAGGAAGAGCAAGAAGGTGACAAGTGTCACCATCATAGAGATCAAGATATAAAATCAATAGCTCATAGAGTAAAGGATAGAACCAAGAGGATCTAGATCAATAACATGCATTGATCCATTTAACCATGATCCAATGGTATTTATTTAAATTTGACTTTTTAAAGAGCCCAAGGATGAATGAGAAACTACCACATAGTTTAAAGACATTGGATGAGAGAAAAATGATAGTTGGAGGCATAGAGAAGGCCCATGAAAGTGACACATGGCATAATATTGGGCACCAAGCACAAAGGGAAACCAATATCATTCGATCCATTGGTTCTTGATCAATGGTGTGAGACAAGGGAGACTTTTCAATGGGCCCTAACCCAATGAGATGTTGACATGTGTCTTAGAGGATAAATGGTTACTTATTAAATATTAATGAGTTGTGTGACATGGTGGAGCCACATAAGTGTGAAGTAAGATTAAGAGATTTCATGGACCTAAAAAAGTAAAGGTATAAATACGAGATCTAAATGCAAATCTAAGTCACCAAGCTCTCAATTCAAACTCTAATATGGCCATTAAATCTCTATGCAAACCTTCTTGAACTCCAAAAAACCTTAGCACATATAAAATACCTAATTTAACCCTATAATAATTATAATCAAGCTAAGAAGAGGTGAACTATCATCTATGCAAGGATAATTTAATCTATAACTAAAGTATAGTCCACTAGTGAGCAATTTGGAAAAATTCACAACAATTGTAGTTTAGAGGGGTGTTTCAAAGGAGGATGCGGAGCTGTACTTGACCACAAATGCAAAAGGATGTGTTTTTAAGGACATAGAATTCATTTCCAATGCTTTGAACACTGAAGACAATAACTAGTCAAATTTGTTCTAGACCATTAAAAATTAATAAACAATCACCCTTAAAGGGGAGAAGAATTTATCTTCAAAAAGTTTGTATGAGGACATCATCTCCATTCAAATGATCGATTTATACTATGCAACAACAAAGCTTGAGGTACTCTATTGTATTAACATTCTTGCTCCTATTTTCAAAGAGACTAAGATAGATAAGGGCATGATCATTAATGAACACAGTCACATAAATGTTGTTTACATTTTTGCTATAGCATTTGAAAACTATTATAATTTACCTAAATAAAAAATTAACCTAACCTGAATCAACTCTTGGGCCAAAGAAAATAATTTGATGACTATCTTAGCCATATGGTTGGACGTTGGAAACTAAGTCTTTTCATACTTCAATAAGAGAATCCATATTAGCCAATCCAGGCTTGGAATTAGGATGATTATGACCATGTTGAACAGATTATGTGGAAATGCCACCATGGCCTATGTTGATATAGTATGGGTGCTAATTATCTACTTCATTATTAAGAAAGTAATGGCCCCTCTTTTTGGTGAAATTATCTACATTTCTTTGAATAGGTAGATTTTTACAATCAAGAAGAAGAGTACTCAATTCTACATGATGTCATACCTTTTAGATGTTATTTATGCAAAAACAAAGATTCCCAACTTGAGGGAATGGTCACCTAGTGGAACTTAAATAGTTCCACAATATTACTCTAAATTGCAAATATTAAAGTACCAAGATCACATTCAATTTATTTATGACTCATCAATTCAGCCCTTAGTGAGGCTATAACTAGTCATCCCATGGAGAGAGTCAAACTACTAGTTATGAAGTATGTTGAGACTATGGGGGATATTTGGTATCTAGATTGTACAAACATCAAAATTGAAGGAACATAGAGCCAACCACTCAAGCTACCCATCTATGTCCCTAATAAACTTGTAAAACAAGAGGTAATATATCAAATACTCCATGGCATTGATGGCCTATGCAGGACCAAGAAGAAAGGGCTCCTCCATAATCTCCAAATAGCTATTGGGAAGACCATATTCAAACAATGGGAGAACATTGAAGCAACACCCAAACATAGAACATCCTTCAAACTACAAATTGATGAGCTAAGGTAGTGGGACCCTTATCTAAGGGTTAAAGAGCATTTTAAAATGAAGGGGATGTTTAATGTGTGTTATGATCATCATCCTAGTACTTTTGACCCTATTTATACCAAGGAATCTAGCAACTCTAAGTTCAAAATAAGGTTGAAGGAGCATAACCTTAGACCTGAGCCCAATTTGGAGAGAAACTAGAAAGGAGATGATAGGTGGAAACTTGGGCCTAGTTAGTACCATTTTTTGAGTAGTGCACCTACTTGAACTCCATTAGCTCAACCATCAATAGAGCACAAACTTGAGACACATATTAAGTAGAGACTAAAGGAAAGAAGGCCTAATGAGATTGCATCATCTTCAAACCAGGTAGAAGAACAAGAATTACCTCACAAGGAGGTACACATGATAACATTGGACTCTGACAAAAATATAAAGGATGAAATAAAAATGTTATCACTATTTTATGAATCAAATGATGAATAATATTAAATTGAAGATGCCAAGGAAGAAAAGGGGAAGGCAATGTTGGACTTAGTTCCTGTGGATACCCCCAAGAGAAAGGCTAAACTAGCCATTATTTTAGTAAATACCAAGAAGCACAAAGTGAATCTCACTAATACTTTGAGTGAATTCAATTTATTTAGTGAAGAGAACTTGATTTATGGACTATCTATTCTAGAGTTATTTTTTTATGGACCTAGATTGCAAAAATTCCCCAGTAGGCACCATCTTTGGGCTATGATACAAGCCATCAACATCTCTGTGCATGAAGCCATCAAGCCATGGATTGTGGCTCTACAAAAGGAAGATGAAATAATATTGGATACCCCAAGAGAACCAAGTGGAGAAAAAATGGAGATACTTGCACCTCAGGTAACATGATCTTTAGTTGGAGTCAAGTTTGACCCAAATACAGCTTGATTGCAGAGAGTAACAAAGAAGAAAGTCTTGGTTGGTGGAGAAGAGATCACTTTCTAAAAAGTAGAACCATTGACCAATTTAACTCCAATAGTAGGATAAAAGCCTGGTAAGAATCCCATATTTGAGGAGAACATAATTGAATTGGCCCAAGCATAGTCAACATAATTGTAAGCTACCCTCAAAGGCATGTAGCAAAAAAAGACAATGTGGAAAAATAAGCTATCTTATCAGTATTTGAATCCATGATAAATATGTTTGAAGAATATTTGTTTGATATATTCAACTATTTGAAAGTAATGAAATCCAAACAAAATTTGGTGAGCCAAAAAAGCAATGTGGATATGAATCTAGTCTACCAATGGTAGAACTCAAGTAGTAAAGTAAAAGATTTGATTGGTATCTTGACAAAAGATCAAATTCCTAACTTTGAAAAAATTATCTTAGATCACTTAAACACAAATTTCACAATATTGGTGGACAAGATCAATGGTCTGAGAAAATGGTCCAAGGACCTAAAGGAACTTCATAAATATGGTAAGCAACTAATTAACATGATGGAATAGATACTTGGGAGCATGATCATAGATCCCACAACTTTTATCCCCATAGGGCTAATCACTAATGAAGAATTCAAGTTGAGAGCTAACCAGAACCAAGGAAGGACTAGGGATAATAAAAATAAGATGTTAGATATGATCTTGAATGCTAAAGAAAGGATAGGGAATGCAAGGAGTGTTAAATAAGTCATGGAAAAGGATGACAAATACTTCAGAGACATATTAGATCAAGAGGATGAAATATTCATGGAGCCTGTTGTCAATTTGAATTTGATAGATGAAAAACATGACAAGGTAATGAATATATTGTAATAATAGCAATAAGGCACTTCATCAGCGTAGAGACCTCAGGTTCAAACTAGTTGATTTAAGAATATTACTTTTGTTGCGTAACTTGTATAATATTTTAAAAAGAGAATATTCTTATTTGTAAAGGCATGTGAAACTTGTAAAGCACACTGCCTATAGGTTATCCATTTAGAAATATCTAGAGGTTTCTAAAATGATTTTAAAAGGATAATTATCCTTAGCACTTGACATGACCGACTAACATACCTCATGAATTGTCTATATAAATAGGTATTATCCATTATAAAAAGAGGGAGTTTTGAACAAGAATACTTGTGTTAATTTGGGATAAATTTAATTCAAATATGGAATTTTTAAAAGTTTGTCTCATTTGTTTATGTAAATTACATCATAGATTCTCTCTTAATTATCTAGTTTGTAATACAAATTTGAATGGCTCTTATTGATTCTTGATGTGCACTTTCAAATGCAAATTTATTAACTTGTGTTGATGCTAGGTGTAGTCATCTAAAATTAAAAAAATGGTAACTTGAGCATGGATAAAGACACCCAACCCTTATGTCCCTCTTGCTTTCTCTCTAGACCCTCTCAATCTTGTTTTCATTGACTCCCAATCATATGTGGCCTTCCAGACTTGACCCCAGCTAAGCCAGGACCCTCTCTTCATGACTAATCCATCCCCTAGGTCTCATCTACCCAAGACAACAATGCCAAAGTTGGACAATAATGTTGGACACTAGGATATCCCCTTTTTAATGCTCTTGTCCAATCACATTTTGAGCCTAGGTTACCGTTTTTCCTTGGTTCCTATTGTCCACTATGTTGGCCTAGTCTGGTTTCATCTAACCCATGACCAATATATCCCTATAAAATCCCTTTCAAATATCATTTGGAAAGGGTTGGAAAATATCATTCAAGCAAAGCAAGAATACAAGAAAGAACACTCAAGCAATCTTCCCTATTCTCTATATACAACCAACCTATACACTTTCAAGCTAAATCAAGTCTTCAGAGTAGTTCCTAGCCATCTCAAGCATACCCAATTTTAGAATTTCTTACATTTCATTCACTATTGCACCAAGCACTCTTAAAATGAGAACTAAATATGGCTTGATCCCTCCTTAGAATATTGGTATGTAGGCAATGTGCCCACACATGGAGTATAAAGCACATATATTGCATCTTACACACACTAACCCCTTTTTCCCTATTTTCCCAAGTTCATTCAATTGCATAAAAAATAAAAATACATCAAGAATCAGATCTATAGAGAGATCTGTCAATAGTGAAGACCTAAAATTTGGTACATAAGCTCACACTGAGTAGGTGAACAAAACCCAAAATTTTAGATCCTAAGGACAATAGCATCGGGGAAGGACTATAGCGCTAGAGTCTAGGGTGTCCAATTTTGATGCTCCTATCTAATAAAGAAACAAAGTTCATGGACCTATTTGTGATAGTGTCTCAGTCCTACATGTAAATTTATAGACTCTGTCTCAGTCAGAACATTCTAGAATAAGCTACGTCACATTTCTCCTTGCTTTCTTACTATTTTAAAAAAAGGTCTAATTGCAATCTAATTTCACAAATCAGTAGCTATAATTAGGAATATTATTTACTAATTTATCCTAATCATAATTATTTATTAAATAGGAATAAAAGTCCATTATTCCCAAAAATAAAAAATCATTTAGTGAACCCAACTTACTTCAAATTTTGCCTAAAAACCCTAAAAACCCTAGGGTATATTCTTAGCTTATTTTTTCCAATTTTTGTATTTTTCCTTGAATATTAAAATACAAAATTCCTCTCAAAATTTAAAATTTTGTAATAAATTTATTTCAAACCCTAATTACATCAACTAACTCCTAGTAATTTACCAACATTATTCCCATAATTTACTAATTTTTTGCTTGCACATATAAATCATAAATTTAATTCAAATTCTCAAATTCAATAATAAAATTTCAAAAATATTTTATTTCAAACCCTAGTTGCATCAACTAGCTCCTAGTAAATTTTTAGTAATTTTCCAATCATTTTCTGAATTTTTAGTTGCATATTAAAATAAAAAATCATTTCAAATTTCAAAAATTCATAGTATTTTTTTTTAAATTATTTTTATCAAAACCCTAGTTGTATCTACTAGGTCTGATTAAACCAAGAACTTTCCCATAAAGTTTTGAATTTTTTCTTGAATGCTTAACTCAAAAATTCAATAGCAATTTCAAAAATTCATAGTATTTTACAAAAATATTTTTGAAAAATCCCTAATTGCATGTACTAGTTCCTATTTTGCTTCTTGAGGTATCACCTTACATGTTTGGGAGCTCCATATCCTTTCTATGCATATTCCATTTCCTTGTTTAGATTATAATAGTTTAATAGTTTCTACTATTATGCAAATTAAATTCCTTATGCCACCTAAGTTCCTTACATCTTTTCCTTCAAGATGAAGTGCAAGACTTAGTGGTAATCCTCCTGAATTCACCCAAATTCCTTCAACTCAACCATATACTATGGATAAAAAACTAGTTCAGACTCTAGCTATAGATTTTACACATCTAGATTACACTAATTTTAATGAGAATGATTCAAACAATAATTAATATGAAAATACTAATGATGATGTACACATCGATGCTCATACTCCACCACATTGGGCTACTGATCCACTTCCACCCATTGTTGATAATGAAGTTGTACTCAACAAAGATTTGATCCACCAAAGTTTTAGAGAAAGACTTAAGGAATAGCCTCATGATCATACTCTTATATTACAATCTCTCATGGAAATCAAAAAGACTAAGCAAGTTGAGTCTTCCATTCCTTCAGAGTAAGTAGTTACAAATGACATTTCGAGGGCAACTATGTCTCAACAACCCCCTATAATAGTGAAAATTACCTCTATGCCATCAGTTATAGCTAGTACATCCCTATCTCTTGATGTGGCAGCCCTTGTGCAAGAGATAAGATCTCTTCAATCTAAGGTGTTACATCTTGAGCAAGGTGCCACTAGACCTATGCAGGCTCTGGATTCTTTTACTCTTTTGCATACACCATTGGCATGTCATATTGCTTTTACACCCTTGCCAAAAGGTTTTTTTCAACCTAATCTTACTCTTTATGATGTCAAGGGTGATCTAGAGACACATTTGAGAGATTTTCATGTACCATGCTTGGATTATGTACCAAATGGCTAGCTACTTACCAAGCTATTTCCATAAAGTCTAAACGATTATGCTTTACAATGGTTTTATAATCTACTAAATTAGTCAGTCAATGCATTAAATCCTTTAGTTGACATGTTCCTAACACACTTCAGTATCAACATTGGTGATAAGGTTTCATATGCTCAAATTGATCAATGGAAACAATGACCAAAATGAGCATCTCACAGATTATGTTCTTTGGTATAAGACCATCTTGGCTAAGATGACTAGCCCCATGGAAGATCAAGAGTTATAGGACCTTTTCAAATAAATTTTTATACCATCACTTTATGAATTAATTATGTTTAAAATATTCTCTTCCTTCATTGAATTATGTCACACATTAAAGGAAAGAGAAGTCAAACTAATTTCAATGGGCAAACTAAAGCACACTAATACATCAGACATAAATAATAAGAGTAATAACAAAGTCCCATATAAGGTTAAGTTTAATGATACTAAGGGGAAGAATAAACCTACAGTTAATGTGGCTTTAGAGCCTCCTCAGTGAATAATTTTGTTAGCACCCCCTCAATGTACTTTTTCACATCTTCCAATTTCTCTAGCTAGTGTTTTACAATAGCTTTTAGATTGTAATATCATATCTCTCCCTCCTATTTAATAAGTTGATCCAACAAAGCCTCTTCCAAATGGATATGATCAACATGCATTTTTTGACTACCATAAGGCACTAGGCCATACGATAAATAGATGCATCATATTAAAGCACAAGATATATGACCTAATAGATTCAAATGCTATTGATCTTGGCACTTCAATTGAGCCTCCATTGGCAAAACAAAAATAGGATAAAACATTGAAAATCTTCTCAAATCCATTTCCACAACATTAAAAATAGGATACAAGGGACACATCAGGGTTTCATCATGCATATCATGCACATCCACCACCAAATACATACATGGCACCTTTAGTTGAATTACATCCTTTGAGCAACATGATCGGTGTATATAATTCTAGCGTTCTATCTAAACCTTATATCTCCTTCTCAGAGCAGGAGATCTTTGAGGATGATTTAGATATCATGCACTCTTTATCAGAGCTCACATTCATAATCGAAATATTTGTAGTGTGATTATTGACAATGGTTCTAGTCTTTACATGTGCACCTTGACACTACTATAACATCTGGGTAATTCAAATTAGGATATCACTCCAACAAACATAATCATTAGTGGTTTTAGTGGGTATATATAGAGTTTATTGGGTGAGATAATACTTCCACTATAGGTTGGTCCTACACATTTGGTACCACCATTCACTATAGTTCCCAGTGTAGGAGTTTTTGATATGTTACTTGGTCAACCATGAATTCAAAAACTCATATTAGTACCTTCTATAGTTCATAGATACATGAAATTCATTCATGATAATCAAATTGTTACAGTTGATGGAGTTCCATATGAGTTACCACTCCCCACTTCAGAGCCATCTACCAGTTTGTAGTCACTAGTTTATGTTTCACCAACGGTTTTAGTTTTGCCACCAATTTTAGTTTCATCGCTATTGTTAGTTTTGCCACTAGTTGCAGCTTCTCTAGTTTTGATTCCTCTTCCACTTCAAATTTAGACACAATTGAGGCATCCATCACTAGTATAAAGGGTTCATACACCTATATAGCTTCAAGATTATAAATAGCTTCCAACTATAGTATCCACACCTAGAGCAGTTTTATTAAGATCTCATGCGTCTAGACATAAAACACATGTTCAGAGAGCTTATCCTACTTACAGATGGGTCCTTAAGAGCCCTATAATTACATCCACTTCTTATAGTTATAGAGGGGCCTCACAATCAATTTTTAATTTAGAGATTTTAGAACATTTACAACATATATAGCTTTCAGAGTCACAATATTAACATTTTCATCATGTTTCATGATCATGCATGATTCCACTTCTTGATACAGGACACCATGATAGGGAATATAATATGAGACTCATCAGTTAGTATCATTTTGACTCAACAATACTTGTACATAGTTTATTCTACTTGATTATACATAGGTTAAAATATTCCAAAACTACAAAAATAATATAACATTTCAAAATCTAAAAACATTCAAAAATGTCAAAATAACACAAAAATTTCAATTGTATGCATCATCCGTCATTTACATTGCTACTACTATGCTAGAAATTACATTTGCTATTTCATGCTATTATATGTCAGTTTATCTACATTACCATGCTTCACTTGATCTTCTTTGAGTGTGTGCAGTGATATCTAGCTCTTTGATTTCTTCACTCTACCTATTGAGGGGGCATCCTACATCTACATTCAAGACACACTTTGATATACATACCCACTGGGGGCATCTTCCACATGACTAAAACATATAGGTTATGTCATTCCTACACTACACACTCCAAGTTCTCATGCTAATATACATTACTTACTAGATTACACAAATTATGATATCAACATTTCACTAGTATCTAGCACTTGTTTATCTCTTAGCATATACCTAGTCTTATACTAAACATGTCTTGCATACTTTCACTCTTGATTTGATTAGTTATATGTGATTCTATCTTTCCAGTTATTACATGCTTTCTCTTCTTACTTAGCATAGCTTATTGGATTGAATTTCTAGTTCCTGCTTCTCTCCTATATGTGCCTTAGGACTTTTTCCAATGTCCTCTTCTATTTATGTGTGCATTAGGACATTTTCCAATGTCCTTTGCTTGTACTCCTCTATGTGATTATGGCTTCCACGTCAACTTGTTTATTTCATTTATATGTGTATGTGGTATTTGAACATGCCTTGCATGTTTGTTTTCTAGTTTGAGTGACATGTGCCCATGTCCCTTATTTACTTGGCCCCTTGGCCACCATTATATGCATCTTGCTTCTTACTTTGTGTGATTTTTGCTTGATTTATTTCAACTTCTTGTAATGCCATGATCCATTTCATGTATTTTCTTATTTTTTTGGATGCCATAATGGACATCATGCTCCATCCCTCCAACTAAATACTAACAAACTAATAACTAACACTTTCAGTTATAGTTTAGTACATTGCACATGATACTACATTGTTACATCTATCTAGGCATACCCCTATTGATCTAACAATCTCTCAATTCAAACCATGTTATATCTTGAGATATCTTATTGATTATCATTGCTATATTATGTATATTTCTAGCTTAACACACTTGTAGGGATTCTTTTTATGAGGGTAGTCATTTCAAGGTACCTATTCCTACCCTCAAAAGAGGGGGAAATAAATAGGGGTTTTGTTACAAAGATTAGAGCTCCTATCTATCAAAAAAATCTAATTTCAGAATAACCAAAACAACCAGTCATCAAACCACTTAGAATAGACCAGACAGATAGTCAAGATTCTAGAACAGTGATTAGTTTCAGCCTAGAACAATAGCACCAAGGCTGGACTACAATACCAGATACTAGGGTGTCTTTTTTTCAATGCTCTTTTCCAAATAATAGAAAAAGTAGGTTTTCTAGAATCAGGTAAAAAGGTAGGTTTAGCTATAGTTTTGCCCAATTAGACCAGTTTAGATCAACAATTTTTAGTATAGTTTTCTTAAATAATGTAAAGATAGGGGGAATCATGCATGGCATGATTGGTCCTCACTTATAGTTATATATATGAAAATTGGTAAAAATTATAGATTAGAATCCATGTTTTAGACACCAGTGATTGGGGGCAAATTGCATCTCTTTTATTTCAATTTTTTAGCATTACCCAGGCATTCTCAATAGTAGCATGACTTACTCTATTTGTAAGTGGTTAACATCATTTTAGAGTGGATTTTATACAAGCCTAACCTCCACATTCTTGAGTACCTGAGTTCCCAAGTGGATTCCACATAAGATGAATTTTTAGTTTTAGAGTGGCTTTCATACAAGCCTAATCTCCATCTTTTCTGAGTTGGCCAACATTGGCCTAGTTTCTAGTATACATTCGGCTATCCACACCACATTATCAAATTTATAGAGCATCCATGGTCTTTAAAAGCCATATCATATGACATACACATTCATATATACTGATATCAGTTCTTAGCTTCACTTCATGGGATAATGATGGATCCAAAGGGCCAACCTTTGCATTCTTGAGCCACCTATTCATAAGGATTAGACACACAGTCTAAACATTGATTATTACATGCATGATCATGTACCTTCACTTAATAGGTGATGATGGAGCCAAAGGGCCAGCCTTTTCATTCTTAAGCCACTTTATATGGAATTAAGCACTCATCTCCATTCATAATATAAGTTTTGGTACAACATCATCTAACACATCCAACATTACTTAACCTTACTTAGTATCACAATAGGTTTTGTATTAGTTTGTGTACTTGGTGAGGTGTATTCATTCCTTTATCTTCCTTTCTTACCTAGATTTGTACATTCTTATTTTATATTATATATAATAAGAACTGATCTACTCTTTGTTTCCTTTCATAGATTCACACTTGCACAATATGCTCTCTATGTACCATCCAACATTACTCAGCATCACACAAGCTTCATGGGCTTCACATTTATAGGTAAGTTTAGGTATGTTTTCTATTTTCCTTTATCCTAGTATTTTGATTTGCTACATCACTAGAATAAAAGGGGGAAAATGTAGTCATATAAAATGCAAAAATTGGTAACTTGACCATGGATAAATAAACCCAACCCTAAGGTCCCTCTTTCTTGCTCTCTAGACCCTATCAATCTTGTTTTCAATGATTCCCAATCATCTATGGCCTTCCAGACTTGAACCCCAACATAGTTAGGACCCTCTCTTCATGACTAATCCATCCCCCTAGGTCTCATCTACCTAAGATAATAGTGCCAAAGTTGGATAGTAGCACTGGACCCTAGGTTATCCCCTTTTAAATGATCTTGTCTAATCACATTTTGAGCCCAGGTTACTATTTTTCCTTGATTCCTCTTGTCCATTATGTTAACCTAATCCAGTTTCATATAACCCATGACCAATAGATCCCTATAAAATCCATTTCAAAGATCATTTAGAAAGGGTTGGAAAATATCATTCAAGCAAATAAAGAATACAAGCAAGACCACTCAATCAATCTTCCTTATTCTCTATATATAACCAACCTATACACTTTCAAACTAAATCAAGTCTTCAAACTAGTCCTTAGCCATCTCAAGCATACCCAATTTAGAATTTCTTGCATTTCTTCACTATTACACCAAGCACTCTTAAAAGTAGAAATACATATGGCTTGATCCCTCCTTGGAGTATTGGTATGTAGGTAGTGTGTCCACACACAAGGTGTGAATCACATCCAGTGAATATTACACACACTAACCCCTTTTTCCTTATTTTCCCAAGTTTATTCAATTGAATATAAAATATAAATACATGAAGAATCAGGTTTATATGGAACTTTGTCAACAATAAAGACCTAAAATTTGGTACACAAGCTCACACTGAGTAGGCAAAAAAAACCCAAAAAAGCTTATATCCTGAGGAAAAAATCATCAGGAAAGGAATACAATGTTAGATTCTAGGGTGTCTAATTATAGTACTATCCAATCAAGAATCATCGGGGAAGGACTACAGTGTTGGAGTCCATGGTGTCCAGTTCTGGTACTCCTATCCAATCAAGAAACAAAGTTGAGATACCTACGTGCCAATTTCTAGACCCTGTCTCATCAAAACAATCCAAAATAAGATAAGCTACATTTATTCTTTCTCTCTTACTATTTTTAGAAAAGGTCTAATTGTGATCTAATTTCACAAATTAGTAGCTATAATTAGGAATGTCATTTACTGATTTTTCCTACTTAGAATTGTTTATTAAATGGGAATAAAAATACATTATTCCCAAAAATAACAAATCACTAGGTTGACTAAAATTTATTAGGTCTATTTTAATTTCAATGTTCTTGTGGATGTGCTTATGATATTTACCTACAGGAGTAAATATTCAAATTAAATGAAGTTCTTATTTGCATTCTTTCATTTCCTTAGATGCTTGCCTAATGTGTAGTAGGATTTGAGCTTATGATATTTCATGTTATACATTGGTTTTAAGTACATATATGGATCATATTTGAACTTTGTCATAATATCTATGTTAAAGATAAACAACATGAATATGTTCCTTCTTTGCCCTTCCCTTCTTTTTGCTTTTTCTTTGATCCATTCACTCTAGTTTAGCTTCATTGTGCATATCCATATTAGCTTAGATTTAGATTTAGTTCTTTGAACATAATTCACTTCATTTAGCTTATATCACTCTCATTTTCAAAGAACTAAATCACTTCATTTAGCTTATATCACTCTCATTTTCAAAGGTTAATAATTCACTTCATTTAGCTTATTCCACCAAAGATAATAAGATTATCACAACCTTCAACTCATGCATTGGATTATCTAAATTCCAAAATGAGTAATGTTTCATAAATACTCAGAACCACTTGTGATATACATACATGCATCAACACATCTTTGACTGACATCAATTACCCTTAATCGGCATTAGTATTTGTGTAATTATTTTTTATAAAAATAACAAGTTAAAATTCTTCAACCACTATTTCCCAAAACCAAACTTATCCTCCACCAACAACCAATGCCCAATCACCTTCTAATTCCTCAAACCCCATCACTAACCCTTCAAATGTAGGGACAACCCAACCCATGACAACTCAAACACCACTTAGCATTGGGATGCCCTCCACTAGTATAATTTCCTTACCTCTTACCACCCAAAACCCAATATCATCTACACCATTCTAAAACTTAGTGGTTTCCATACCATCCACTCTCCCATTCATAAGTACAAAGGTTACGTATCTTCAACCAACCAACCCAACCATGCCCATGTCGCAAAAAATACCTATTGCACCTAATTCAGGTTATATCCCAAATCCATAAGGACATATGCCTCCTCCATCTTCCTAACCTTTCATGGCCAATTACCAATATGTGGCCTTTACCCAACCTTTTAGCATGCAATATATTGAACCCTCAAAACCCCAACAACACATACCCTATAACTATGGGGGTATACTGCAAACTGACCTCATTAAAATGTTGATGGACAAGATGATAAATCTAGAGACATCCATCTATAGATCCCATAATCTTTTGTCCTATGATGAGATTTGTAATGAACCCATTCACCCTTATGTACCAATCCATCCTTACCCCACTCAATGGGAGCTTCTCAAATTTGACAAATTCCAAAGTAAGGAGGATCCCCTACAACACCTAAGCATTAAGGCATGCATGTTATCTCATTTCCTACAACGATGCTCTTTTACTCTAGACCTTCCCCATGTCCTTAGTGGGACCTACATTGAACTAGTATAGTGCCATCACTAGGCACTCCATATTTTATTTCACCTAACTTGCTCAAAATTTATTGGACCACTTCTCCATCAACATCTCCAAGAAAGTATCCACAACTAACTTATATTCTATTTGATAATTTGATATTGAATCCATTGATGATTTTGTTGCTCGATGGAGGGGGTTAATTAACAAACTTTCCTTCTCCTTACCCCAAACTAAATTAATTAAACTTTTCTCTTGGGCATGTTCCAAACACATCTCCTCTACCCTTCAAGTCCAAACATTCTAGATCATTGATGAGGCATTTATCATGGCTAAAAACTTGGAAATTTGAGCAATTAATGAAGGCAAACCTAAGCCTAGGAATAATAATGCTTGTTTTGAATCCATCAATATTCCTCTAAACCTTCAAACCACACCAAATCTAAAGGAATAACCAATGCCATTGTCCTTAAAATGTATCCTCCTTTTGTGGTCAATCAATCCAACTCATCTACCTCTTTAAACAAAAATCCCAAATCCCAAAACTGCTTTGTGAAAAATCAATATACTTTGCTAGGGGATTCTTACGCTTTGGTTTTGGAGAAATTGTTGAAAGCATCCATAATCTGACTTCCTCCACTCAAACCCCTTTAAAAATTTGATTCATCCTATCCTATACCAAGTTGGTATAAGAAGAACGAGATATGTAACTACCATCGTGTCATTGGGCATAATGTTGACAGATGCAAAACATTTAAAAACATAGTCCAAGACTTGTTGATAAGGGTGCGCTTGTAATGGCTAACACATACACACCTCCAATTCAAGATCTAAACATATACCATCAACCATTTCCAAACCACCCACCTCCCATAAATAATTAACATATAATTTTGGAAACATCCCATAAACATGATGTTAATATGGTAAACATTATTCTTAATGAGCTCATAATTGACGAACCCATGACCCAAACCACTACAACAAATCTACTTACATCCATAGTGGAATCACCCATCCTTCCTTTGGAAAGAATAATGAAGGAATAAACTATCACTCCTATGAGATTTTCTTCCATATTAGAACTAACTACCCTTCCTTAGGAAATCATAACTAAGGAAGAGATCATCTCACCTACTCCTTCCATAGTGGAATCACCCATCATTTAATTAGAAATCTTTCCAAAAGAAGAGGAAACCAAGAATATCCCCCTACATAGCCACTTGGTCGCTCCTTGTAAACTACCATTGAGGAAGCCAAGTCTACCTAAAAATTATTTTCAAGGTTGGTCAAAAATATATAATTTTTATCACAACCAAACCTTAATCGAGCTATGTTTTGGCACCATCTAGGACTTCCATACCTTACCAAGAATGAATCATAAACAAAACCATCATCCAAACAACATTAAACCTCAACAAACTTAACCACCACTACCTCAACCAAACCAAAAAAATCACCCACATCTCAAAATTCAAAAAAACCAACCAACCCAACTCTTTAAAAACAAATAAGACAAACTCCACTACCCTATTGAAACCTATCAAAAAACTAGGTGTCCTTTCAACTAAAATATCACCCATCTTCCATTATAATTATAGTTGACCCCACCTAAAAATCCACAAACCAAACTAATAATAAATATTGAACCACCTAGTATTAAGAAACCTAAAACAATTTCACCTCCTATTTCAACTTCACCCTCCATCCTAAGAGCATACCCCTTATCCATTTTATGTCATCACCCTTCCACCTTGTTAAAAAAACCAAGCCCTCCAACAAAGAATAAAAAATTTCAAACTACTCTTATAACCACACCTCCACCCATCTATACCAAACCCTCAAACCCAAAGCCATATACCAAAGCATTGCACAAACCAAAGCTCCACTCATCAAGCCTACCCTTAAAAAGGTACCAACCCCAACAATCAAAACCAAGACTTCCACCTCCTTGCCACCATTTCTATAGTACTAGTCTATCATCTTAGAAAGATTTCTACAAATTTCCTACATAAACCTAACTCCCATCAAACCATTCAACCCTCTTAGCCCAAAACTGACTTGGTTCAATGATAGTTTAATTTACACATACCTTAGGACACCTGAACATGACATGGAGAATTATAAATATATTCAAAACATAATCCAAAAATTATGTGATGTATATGATTTTTTGATAGAGGAAATTCCTCTTATCCCACCTCCAATCCAAAAACCTAACACCATTTCCCCACATAAACCTATCTCCAATCTCTCGTCAAAGATTATAGATGAACCTAAGTAACCTACCAACCCACATACATTCCAAATTGATATCATCCATGTGGTCACTTGATAACAAAGTCAAAGGGATAAGGGGAAAACCAAAGTATCCATCCCTTTGACATTTCCTTATTTTATAGAATCACCCCAATCAACTTTGCCAAAGCCCAAGATTTCTATCTTGGGTACACCCCAATCCAACCCATATAGACTAATACATAGGTTAGTAATAAAAAACATTCACCAAACACCGATGAAGATGACCTTGTAGGATTTGATCCAAACCTCACCCCAACACTGTCAAGATATGATGGAGGCTTTGAAATTAATTAAGGTTCAACCCAAATATCCTCGACCTCTCACAACCCTTGTGGGAGCCCTTCAGGTATAAGCCTTTATAACATTCCAAGATTATGAGATACCTCATGTCCACCCATACAATACAAATCATCCCCTCTTCATCAATTCCCACATTAATCAGACCTATATCAAAAAGGTTATGATTTATAGGGGAGATAACATGCATATCATCTCATCCCATGCCTATGATCAACTTAAGCTTCCTAAAAACATCATGTTTTAAACCACTGCCATACTATGATATTTTAATGACACAATGGATACTACCTTGGGGATTATTGTCCTTAACATACGTTTAGGCCCTCTAACTCTCCCCAATCTCCTCTACATTTTATAAGGGGAGATTAAATATAATGTATTGCTTGGGCACCCTTAGATCCAAACCATGGGTTATGTACTATCAACTTTGCATAGGTGCCTCAAATTTGAATATGAGGTTGAAGTTCATGTCATTCCAATCGACCCTAGTCTATTTAAGTCATGTAAGATGACTTACCACCCCAATGATGCTTTAATTCCATTAAAGGATGCATCCCCTTCACCTTCCATCAATAATGCTTCTACATCCTCAACCATACATTTTTCTAAAATCTCTATGAAAGTCCCCTTGGAATCCACATTCCAACATCCCTCGCTTGGATAATATTACCTATGACTCTAGATACCCTTCTGACTCCTTAATAATATATAAATCTTGATCAAAATCTTAGCTATGATTCTAACATTAAAACTTTTAATATTTTTGGTCCTCCAAAATACCAAACCAACTTTATCTATGGGGGACTCGATCAACCACCTTCAAATTGTAATGCCTCATATTCTATTAAACCATTCACCTCTAATTTTTCTTTTTTGAATTAATTAGACTTTTCCAAAACATACCTTCATCAATGTGATTTTAAAGGATTCAATTTAAGCCATTATGAACATGGACCACATGAGCTTCTCCCATGTAAAACTCAAAAGCCTCATGAATGACATGGCCTAGGATTTATCCAACCAGAAGAACCAATCGACCCACCTTCCATCACAATCATTGAGGAAGAAACCCCATCCTCACCAAGACCTTCTTCTTTGAAATTTGATGATCTTGATTCCATCCCTCCTAATTTTTTTTTGAATAATATGATAAGTTTATGACCCATAACCTATCAAACTCATAGGGAAACTTTAACCATTCCTCTGACTCATACTGAGATGGTTGAAGATGATTTTCCTACCATTAATACTATCCAGTTTCAAGATGACAATTCCCTTCTCACCTATCTTGGTGTTGAAGATTCCTCCCTTCATAAATCCTTTCCTCTTAAGACATCGACCATGTTAATTGAATCTACCATTTATATCAATTTGGACACTTAGGATAACCCAAACATAATCAAAATTGGCCAATCTTTAGATTCCTTAAAGCAACAATATTTATCTTATTTTCTACATGATTCTATCATATCATTTTCTTGGTATTACAGTGACATACATGGAATCAACCCTTCCATATTCATCCATAAGATCATCGCCAACCTCGATGCCAAGCTTTTTAGGCAAAATCTTTGAAGGATGCACCCTCACATTACCCTTCTTATTAAAGAAGAGATTTAGCATCTCTTATCCATCAACTTCATATAACCCATTTAATATCTATAATGGGTCTCAAATGTCATTCCTATCATTAAATAAATAAGGGGAATTCATATTTTTATATATTTTCATGACCTCAACCTTATTTATCCAAAAGATGACTTTCCTTTGCTAAGCATTGATGAGCTTGTTGATATAACTACCAGCCATGATATGTTATCTCATATGGATGGATTCTTGGGCTATAACCAAATATTAATCACCCTAGAAGGTCAACACAATAATTCCATCATCATCCCATGGTAAAACTTTTGCTATAGGGTCATGCCTTTCAGCTTGAAGAATGATGGTGTAATCTATCAGCATGCCATGACCTACATATTTCATGACCTCATTCATAAAACCATGGAATATTATGTTGAAGACCTCCTTGGTAAGTCCAAATTTCATAAATACCATTTGTTAATCCTTAAAGACATCTTTGAATGACTTATCTAATTCTATATTTGCCTCAACATAAATAAATACATCTTTGGGGTATTGTCAGGTAAACTCCTTGGATTTATCATTTATCTTTATGGAATAGAATTTTATCCCACTAAAGTCAAATCAATCCTAGACATGCCTCCTCCAACTAACCTTAAACAACTCCATATTTTGTAGGCGAAGCTTCAGTCCATTCATTGTTTCATCTCTCAATTATCTAATAGATGTTAGCCCTTTCATCACCTCTTTAAGAAGGACATCTCATTTAAGTGGAATGAAGACTTTCAAAAGGCCTTTAAATCTCTCAAAGAATAACACATTTCTCCACTTGTCCTTGTCTTTCCTAAAGAGGACTAACACTTTTATCTCTACATCTCTACCATGGACCATTCCTTAGGTGTCATGCTTACACATCATGATGATTAGCATAAGGAGCAAGTAGTATACTATATAATTCGAACAGTTATAGAGTATGATAATTTTTATACCCATCCAATAATTTATGTCTCTCCTTGGTATTTATGGCTTCTAAACTCAGTCATTACCTCCTCAACTATAAAACCTTTGTCATCACAAACATCGATCCCCTAAAGTACATGTATTCTAAGCCATATCAAAATCAGTGTATGGATTTATGTCTCATTATTTTAGCTAAATTAGATCTTGAGTTACTTTGATAAAATTTATTCAAAGGGAAATAATTATCTATCAATTTGTTGAATCCCATTTAACTGACAACCAACCTTCTAACCTTGAGTTTCTCGATGAGTCCATCACCAATCTCTCTCAAGAAGACACTACTTATCAAATGACCATGATATTTGATGGATCAAAATGTTAACAAGGTGGGGGTTTAGAATCATAATTATACCCCTAGAAGGTGAGACTTTTCCTTTATCCTTCAAACTTGACTTTTATTTCACCAATAATGTGGCTGAATACGAGGCCCTAATTTTAGGTCTCTAAATAACTTTATTCTTGGGAGTAAAATCGATCAACATTTTTGGTGACTCATAAGTTATGGTCAACCAAATCAATGGTTCCTAACAATGTAATAATTATGTTCTCCAAAAATACAAACTATTAGATGTACTATTAACTTTGTTTGATCATTACCTTATCCAAGCCACTTTGTGTTTGATAACAAGTTCACCGACATCATGGCTTTTCTTGCTTCTCAAATCCCATTTGCACCTTTAGAATCTAAAATATTTATCACCATTCACATAATTAACCACCATATTATACAAAAATGGACCTCCCTTCCATAGACAATGTGGAATAAATCCAATTATATATTTGGTATAAACAACTTTTTTACTATCTTACCTTAGCCATCATCTCTTCTAACCTCTCTAAGAATGCTAGACAAGCTTTTATACAAAGTACTTATCGATATACCATACTCAGGGGAATCCTATACAAGTGAGGATTTTATGGTATCATTTTTAGTGTTGTAAGTAAATTTAATGAGAGGTGGGGAGTTAATTAGTACCCTTAAAATAATAATTTAATTTCACTTATCATTCATGAAACATTCATTCAAACACATATATCAATCAATGCATAAACAAGAATCTACATAAGCATATAAAATATGAACATAAGATATATGTGGGAAAAATTAATTGGGGATAAAACCCACTAAAACATAGCTTGGACTATATTCTTATAAGTAATGAATTAAGATTTAGTGAGGCACCAACTCCACAAGGAGCACCAACTCAACTAGGCCTTTAACAAGAATCAACTTACAAGGAGGCACTAACTCCCTAGGTGACTTAGTACCAAATAAAACACATATAACATATAATCACATTTTTACACATATTTATTACTAAACTAATGATTATAACCTTCTTTTTTTCTTCACACTCTCTTATCCCTCTCAAATATCCTATTAGGCCTCTTCACTCAACTAACCCTTTTCTTGATAGAATTAGGTCATATGACCTTACTCATCATCTAAAAAATCACTATTATAGATTAAATACATATTAAACACACTTATATTATGGTCTTGAATCCAATAACTATTTTTCAAACTTTTATTTCATTCGTTCACCACCTTAATCTTCTAACTAGTCAAATTAGGCTTATTAGACCTTTTTATACTTGACTCTTGCTTTCACATACCTTGGTTGGACACAAACCTCTCCATAATTGGATAAACATTTGAATATATCAAACAAAATGTTTCATAATATAAAAAACCACTACATAGGTCGGCTACCACTCTTAAGGACTACAACCATCATTAGGCCTAAAGGAGACCTAGTGCAAATAGGCCTTCTCTAAGCACACATTTTATCTTGACCACCTTGGAATATGTTGAGCCTCCATAAATAGATGAAAAACTTAATATATATATATATATATATATATATTTATATACATTATAATCTCATCTTAATCCTTACCACCATTTATCTCATTCACTCTTTGAACCACACCATTAGGCCTATTCACAATTAGGCCTTCTCATTACCAAAACATCTATTTTGAATATATGAAACATAAAATCAATTTATCCATATAAAAATATAAAAAAATAAATTAATAATAAATATCATGACCTTATATTCATCAAATTTTCCATTATAATTCACCATATATGGAAAAAGACCTCAAATTGACCACTTCCATATGCTCACTTAGAACTGCAAACAGACCTCAAAAACTAGTCAAGAAAACAAAGACTTAGTACACTTAAAGAATAAATTTAATGAATTTATAATGGGTTTAGATGATCCTTAAAAATAATAACATATTTAAATAAATGTGTTATAATTTCCAATAGTAATATTGGTCTTACAGACCAATCTCTTGACTTTACTATACACAGACCTCACTGTGTTAGATAAGTCAGTTTGAGATCAACTTTATACCATACACAATATTCTTAAAAAATTATGTCCATTAGGAATATGTGATATATCTATTTAAAATTAACCTAGTTTAATTTTATCTATCCCTAATCCATGGCAACATATCCCTAATTGCATTCCCATTTCTACCTATTTTTCTCATTATCTTTCTCAATAGGCCATTTTAACGATAGGTCAACTTTCACGACTGATTTAGCATATTTGAAAATTTTAACTTGATCATAAAACACCATGGGAATAATATATAAGTCTCAAGCTTCAACCTCTATCCACATTCATGCTTTGACCTAGTCAACCCTATTTCCTACATCAAAAATCCAAGAAATAAGGGATTTCCTATAGCTTCCACTCACTCATCTGATAGACCAATGCCACATGGAGGTACTTGGGAGAGTCATATACATTATAAAATCATAAAAATTGGTCATCCAATACATTTTGAGACATTTATATCAATATTTTACATATCAAGTCATTGTTAGGGTTTTAAGGTACTAAAAACTAGTTTCCACTCTTAACAATCATTCATAAAGGATTGCCCCTCATTCCAAAAACTAATGTTTAGATAATACACCTAGGAAAATTCCCCAACTACCATAAACTACTCAATATTCCATTAAAAGTTTTCATTTACCAATGAGCATAAAAAAATACTTCTAAGGTCTGCAATACCTCATTCTGTGCACACAAAAAACCTTAAAACCAATTTTCATGCTTTCTCCTTCAACTCAAGACCTAAAAATTCACCAACACACTTGAAAAAATATATCACACCTCTATAAAATATAACATGAGATATATCACATTGTAAACTAAACTTGACCCCTCATTAGGCCACACTAGGTCTCTTTTCACATTAGGCCATAAACTATCAATCACATTTAGACCTTAAATATACCTTGAAACCACTTAAAATTCACTCAATACTTCATACTCATGTCATAAAACATCATACCATGCTCAAAGTCTACCAGTATTCTTATCATAAACCTCAAACTATTCTCCTCATCATGCTACCAGGCCTATGCCTTCTTACTAGGTCTCTTCATGCAAATGAATAAGCCATGAACTAGCCTTGAAATATCCTCTAAAAGCTTATCTAATTTAAACAACTTCATGGACCTTGATAACACCTTAAGACTCCTCATTATTTTAGGTAGGGTCTAGGACTAGTTTGGTTACATGCTTAGGCTTAATACTTTACCCCTGAAGGTTTACCTTGAAACTTTCTTGACCTAGTCAACCCTACCTACGACATCAAAAATATGAGAAATAAGGGATTTCATATAGCTTTAACTCACTCATTTGATAACCCAATGCCACCTTGAGGTACTTGGGAGATTCCTTTACATGCTTCAATCATCAAACTAGATCATCCAATATATTCTAATCCATTTCTATCAAGATCTTCCATATAGAGTCATTGTTAGGAGTTTAAGACACTCAAAACCATTTTTCAATCTTACCAATTATTCATAAAGAATTGACCCGCATTCCAAAAAAAATTCTTAGAGAATACACCTAGGACCCTTTCCTAACTACCATGAACTACTCAGGATCCTAGGCAAAGTTTGCATATGCCAACGAGCATAAGAAAATCCTTCTCAGGTCTACAATACCTCATTCTATGCACACAAAAAACCTAAAAAAAACTTTTCATGTTTTTTTATTCAAATCAAGACCCAAAAATTCACCAACACACTTGAAAAAAACTATCACACCTATGGCAAAGCTCACATGAGCTCTAACACCTTAGAAACTAAACTTGACCCCTCATTAGGCCACACTAGGTCTCTTTGCACATTAGACCTTGTACTACAAGTCACACTTAGACCTTTAAAATACATTGAAACCACTTGAACTACTCTAAAAAATTCATACTCATGTCATACAACCTCATACCATGCTCATAAAATACCAATATTCTTCTCATAATTCTCATACTATTCTCCTCATCATGCTACCGAGCCTATGCCTTCTCATGAGGTTTCTTCATGCAAATTTATAAGCCATGAAATGGAATTGAAATATCCTCTAAAATCTTATCTACATTATAAATTTTTTTAGATAGTGTCAAACAACTTCTCACATTCTCTACTACTAATTTGCATTCTTCATAGACCTTGATAACACCTTAAGACTCCTCATTAGGTCAGACAGGGTCTAGGACTAGTCTAGTTGCATGCTTAGGATTAAGAATTTACCCCTAAATTTTTACCTTAAAACTTTATTAATTATTTAAAAACTTTATATTCATTATTGGGCATCCTTAAACATCCAATCATACCTATGTGTATCCATCTTACCAGACCACCATGTTCATACACATGCTCATGATATGACAATGTCTTTAAGACTAGTGCTCAAAATTATGCTTATCTTGTATCTTGATCTTGATCTTGACATGTCATCAACCTTATAAGAATTACCAAGTTGTATTTAAATTATCTCTCAACATAGACAAAATAGGTTGCCTTCAAATTCTCTCTTATCATAAGACTTCATTGTCACATACCACTTCACCATACATGATATTAACTTTGACCTTGACATTAATGACATCCATCTTGACCTTGACATTAATGAAAACATTTATGACACAATAACATAGCTCAAAAATCTCCCCCTTTGTATTTAATTTAAAATACTCAAACAAAATTGATCATTCTCATCTCCCAAGATGTATCTTCTTTAAACTGACCTTTCTCCCAAACTATAACTTTCACCCCCTTTGACATTAATGACAAAGAGTTATCTCTTAAAAATTATTTAACCCTTGGAACTGGGATAACACACCTTTTCTCTCCAAAAAATATGATTCTCAACACACATAAATTCCCCCCACCTAAGCTTATGCATAAATCATCATAGGCCTTCATACACTCAAATGCATCTCTAGATATTACAAACATTGAAATGAATAATGTGAACATACAAAAAGATCCCCCTTTGTTCTTATACTTGATATCCTCATAAGAACACAAAAATTTCAATCTAATCTCAATATGCATATAGGAAACTCACATTATTTCATATTCAACCACCTTTAACAATCTCTTGAAACCAAATCTAAACCTCAACATAGATCAGGCTCACAACCAACTAACTTCATGAACACATTGGTCTTGTAGACCAATCCATAATTCAAAGTTCTTCATGATTACTATAGATCTTCTTATCTCCTCTTAGAGCATGATTGGATCCCCTTATCTCCATGAGATATTTAGACACTATTATGAATATGACTTGGTTTGATCAAGTCATCATATAAATACTTTGTAACTCATCTCTTGCAATCACACCTCTAATAGACTAGTAACTAAACTTTGGATCTAAAATAAAGAATGCAAAGCTCCCCTTAAGACCAAGTTTCCTTCATGCTTTTTATCACTAGATGAGTGCCTCCATGAATCCTAATGGATTCACCTCTTCTCTAGGGTATTAAAATGACTTAAACTTGGGAGATTCTTATATCTCCATGTCCTCACTAGACTGAACTTTCTTCATGATCCTCTTAGGATTGAGTAGCCTCTTTGGATTGACCTCTTCAATCTCTATTTGAACAACATTATGACTTGGTCTATTTGTCTTGACTCCTTCATCCATAACCTAAGATGATAGGGAGAATTCTTGGCACTCCTTTACATCTGAACTATGCTCCAACATGGCAAATAGTTTACTTGGACTTGCATACTAATCATCATTCACCTTATGTACCTTTGGTCTCCATTCACTATCTTCTCTTCTTTCTTGGACTCTAGGGGCCTCAATCTTCTCATTTTGACTTGAGAATCCATTCTTACAAAACTTTGCAATATGACCAATCGTTTGAAAATTGAAACACACTAATCCTCTTGATGGAAACACACCATTACCCATACCTCTTGACTGATGATTCTCCTCATAGTTCCATGCATATTCATTCTTGGAAGGTATTCTATAATGCCTTTCTCTATGAGCAATTTGGCTACATGAATAAAAATAACCATTTAAAGGATTAACATACCTTATAACATTAGGCTTCTTGATAGGATTAGTATTCATTCTACCAACACCATCATTCCTTGATTGAACATTGAATTTTAAGGTCTGATTCTCCTTGATCACATTAGTATTGTTCTTTTGGTCTCCATTGAAACCAAGACCTATTTTGTCATTAGCAATCTTTTGAATACTTAGAATGTTGTCTAGATCATTAGTACTCTTTTCAAACTTCATATAGGACTTTACCTTGATGCTTGATCTAACTTAGCTCTAAAGGAATCAACTTTAGTTACATACCTAACACATTCTTCTTCTTTAACCTTTAGGCTTGTAGTTACAATCTCAATTTGAGTCTCCACCCATTTGACTATTTCTTCTTATTCCTTGTAGTTATTGCTCAATATCCCTTTAAACAAACTAATTTGATCTTATGAGTATTTGACAAGATACCTCATCACTTTATTCTTCTTCATCATCTTTAGTTCTTCAAGAGCATTCATCAACTCAACCTCAAAGTCCATCTCATCTTCTTCTTCATCTGAATCACCAACGGTACCTCTAAACCACATGGACTCTTCTTGATTTAAACAACATGCTTCCTTAGACATGAAGAGAACTTTGTTGAAATCAAGATTAACACCTACATGGTCACTCTCAGAATCATTTTTCTCACTCTCATCAGATGAGCTACAATCTTCCTTGTTGTAAAATCCTTTTTGGTTCTTGAAAGATTTCTTCTTGTCATCATATTTTTTGAAGATTTTATTTATATTATCAAACCTATAAGACTTCTTATCATAATCATGACCTTCATCATGATATTCATCATCCTTTGTATTATTATTGTGAGGGACCTTGTTAGAAAAGTGTCTAATTCATCCATAATTAAAGCACTTGAAGGGCAACTTACCCTTATATTTACCTGAACCAATTTTCAACTTTCTTGAAAACATAGTTATCATCTCATTATCATCAATATTAGAAACATCATTATATTTGAATTTATTACCTTATGTCTTCTTATCTTTTGACTTATACCTTGAATGTATCTTCATTATTTTTAGGTCTTCCTTCACTTGTCCTCATCTCATAGGCTATTACGGTGTCATAAAGTCCATCCATCTCTAGCATGTATAGATATTGCATCTCTTCAATAGCTAAAACTTTAGAATCAAACTTAGGAGTTAGAGATATCAATAAATTTTGAACAATATTAGGTTATTTCAATTCTTCACCTAGGCCTCTTATGATGTTGGCCACTTCATCAACCCTCAATAAGTAGGTTGTGATGGTCTCATCTAAATTCATCCTTAGGATTTCAAATTGTCTTCTAAGGGTTTACAATTTAGCCAAATTGACCTTGGAGTCTCCCTCATGGATATTATTCACCTTGTCCCACATTTATTTAGTAGACACACACTATATCACCTTCACAAAATCTACCTCTGATATGCCACAAATAATACCAATCATTTATTTTTAATTGTTGTCACTAGCCTTACTACCTGCTGCATCTATAGGGGAAATAGAGGGTGTAATATATCTATCTAAAATTGATTACCAAAAATCATGACCTTGAGACATCAAATATATTCTCATATTTACACTCCAAAAATTATAATTAGATCCATTTAATAATGAATATTTACTTGTAGAGAAACCACCCTGTGCTTGACTATCCATCTTCCCTTGCTTAGGATCCCCTTTAGGATATTAGGACTACTTAATAAGACTTGATCTGATACCAATTTTCTGAAATACAACTACTAAGAGGTGGGGGTGAACTATTACCCTTAAAATAATCATTCAATTTCACTCTTCATTCATGAAGCATTTAGTCAAACATATACATTAATAAATGTATAAACAAACATCCACATAAGCATATAACATATGAACATAAGAGATATGTGGGGAACCCTCATATGGGATAAAAAAAACTTGGAATAAATTACTATAATTAATTAATTAATATTTAGTGAGGCACCAACCCCACAAGGATCACCAACCTCACAAGGAGTACCAACCCCTCACTAGTCAAGCACCAACTCAACTAAGCCTTTAGAAAGCATCAACTTGTAAAGAGGCACCAACCCAATAGGTTAATTAGAACCAAATCAGCCACTTGGAACCTTTTATCAAATTTAGACACATATTTATTACTCAAATGATGATGATCACCATATTTTGTTCTTCACACTCTCTTATCTCTCTCAAATAACCTATTAGGCCTCTTCACTCAAGTAGCCCTTTTATTGATAAAATTAGGTTATATGATCTTGATCATCATCTTATATAATCACTGTTATAGATTCATGACATATTAAACACACAAATTTTATGGTATTTAATCCCTCTACCTGGTTTCCAAATTTCTATTTCATTCGCTCACCATCTCAATCTTCTAACTA
This sequence comes from Torreya grandis, assembly GCA_037957365.1. Taxonomy (NCBI): domain Eukaryota; kingdom Viridiplantae; phylum Streptophyta; class Pinopsida; order Cupressales; family Taxaceae; genus Torreya; species Torreya grandis. The sequence goes on along the minus strand of JARHVA010002490.1, from coordinate 1,136,265 downwards.
GACAAATTAGGCTTATTAAACCTCTTTTTATACATGACTCTTGATTTCACATACCTTGGTTAGACACAAACCTATCCATAATTGGATCACCCTTGGAATATATCAACAAACACTTTTTATATGATAAAAAATGACTACATAGGTCGGCCATCGCTCTTAATGACTAAAACCATCATTAGGCCTAAAGGAGACCTAATGCAAGTAGGCCTTCTCAAAGCACATGTTTCATATTGACCACCTTAGAACATCTTGAGCCTCTATAAATATATGAAAAACTTCAAATTTTTTTTATTTATACACATTATAATCTCACCTTAATCCCTAACACCATTTAGATCATTTCACTCTTTGAACCACACAATTAGGCCTATTCACAATTAGGCCTTCTCACTGCCAAAAAGTCTATTTTGAATATTTGAAGCAGACACTCAATTTTTACACATAAAAATATAAAAAAATAACTTATTAACAAATATAATTACCTTATAGTCATTACCATGTCCATTATGCTTCACCATATAGGGCAAAATATCTCAAACTGACACTTCCATATGCTCATCTAGAACTACAAATAGACCTCAAAACCAGTCAACAAAACAAATACTTAGCACACCTATAGAATAAGTTTCATGAAAATAAAATAGTTTTATATGATCCTTAAGCATACTCATAACATATTTAAACAAATATATTATAAGGTCCAATAACAATATTGCTCTTACAGACCAATCTCATGACTTCACTATATATAGATGCCACTGTGTTAGATAAGTTAGTTTGAGATAAAATTTATACCATACACAAGATTATTAAAAACTTATATCCATTAGGAATATTTATTATATGTATTTAAAAATAACCCAATGCAATTGGATCCATCCCTAATCCATGGAAACATATCCCTAATCTCATTCCCACTTCTACCTATTTTTCTCACTATCATTTTCACTAGGCCTTTTTAGCAACAGGTCAACTTCAATGAATGGTTTAACATATTTTAAGTATTTAAATTTATTGGAAAACACCATGGTAATAATATACAAGTCTCAATAGTCAACCTCCATCCACTCTCATGCTTTGACCTAGTCAACCCGACTTGTTACTTCAAAAATTTGAGAAATAAGGGATTTCTTGTAGCTTCTACTCACTCATCTGATGGGCCAATGCCACATGGAGGTACCTAGGAGAGTTATATATATTATAAAATAATAAAAATATGTCATATAATACATTATAATCCATTTTTATCAATATATTCCATATTGGGTCAATGTTAAGGTTTTAAGGCACTAAACGATAGTTTTAACTATTAACAATCATTCATAAAGGATTTACCCTAATTACAAAAAATAATTCCTAGATAATACACCTAGGACACTTCCAAAACTACCATAAAATACTTATTATCCCATGTAAATGTTTCACATGCCAATGAGCATAAGAAAATCTTGTTTGGGTCTATAATAACTCATTCTCTGCACACAAAAAACCTCAAAACCACTTCTCATGCTTTCTTGTTCAAATCAGGACCTTAAACATCACAAAAAATCTTTAAATAACCTCTCACACCTCTATCAAATCTCACATGATCTCTAGTGCCTTGTAAACCTAACTTGACCCCTCATTAAGCCATACTACGTCTCTTTGCACATTAGGCCTTAAACTACAAGTCACACATGGACCTTGAACATACCTTAAAACCTCTTACACTACTCTCAAAACTTCATAATCATGTCATAAAACCTCATACCATTCTCATATACTACTAATATTCTTCTCACAAGCCTCAGACTATTCTCCTCATCATGCTACCAAGCCTATGCCTTCTTATGAAGTCTCTTCATGAAAATTAATAAGCCATGAATTGGCCTTGAAAACTCATCTAATAGCTTATCTACCTTATGAAATTTTTTACATAGTGTCAAACATAGTCTCACATGATTTAATACTGATTTGAATTCTTCAAAGACCTTGATAACACATAAAGTTTCCTCATTAGGTTAGGTAGGGTCTACGACTAGTCTGGTTGCATGTTTAGGCTTAAGAATTTACCCTTGAAGGTTTACCTTGAAACTTTCTTGAGTGTTTCAACACTTCATATGCATTATTGGGCATCCTTAAAGATACACTCATACGTATGTGTATCCATCTTACCATACCACCATCTTCATACACATGCTCATGATATGACAATGTTCCTTAAGACTAGTGCTCAAAAGTATGTGTACCTTGTATCTTGATCTTGACCTTGACATGTCATGAACCTCAAAATAATTACCAGGTTTCCTTCAAATTATCTCTCAATAAAGAGACAATATGTTTCCTTTAAATTCTCTCTTATCATAAGACTTCCTTGTCATATACCACTTCACCATGCATGATATCAACTTTGACCTTAACATTAATGACATCCACCTTGACCTTGACATCAATGATAAAATTTATGCTACAAGAACATGCCTCAACATTTATATGACTACATAGTCGCTAAATCCCTCATGTAATCAAAGAAACTCATGATGGGATTTATAGGGGACACCTTAGTGGTTTAACTATCACTAAACACATCCTTCACCTTGGCTACTATTGGCCTACCCTTAACCAATATTGATATGATTATGTCAATAAGTATGTCAAGTGTCAACACCATTCCAAATTACATCATGTTCCTAGTCATGGCCTTCAATTTACTAAGGATTTATGGCCCTTATCTCAATGGGGATTAGATCTCATTTGTGAAATCAACCCTCATTCTTCATAGAGACATCACTCTATCATCACCATGATAGAATACTTCACTAAATGGGTAGAGGTTATTCCCCTCATCTATATCAAAGCTGATAATTTTTTTGACTTTGTTAATCATCATATCATATGCCACTTTGGTGTTCCTCATAAAATCATCATTGAAAATGGTAAATCATTCAAAAATAAGAAAGTAAGTAATCTTTGTGACACCTTTAGCATTAAATTAAGCTTCTCATCTCCATACCATCCATAAGATAATAGAAAATTTGAATCCTCTAACAAAACTCTTAATAAAATGCTCACCAAAGTGGTCAATGAATCTGGTAGGGATTTAGACTTACACATTCCTTTCACCTTATGGAATATTAAACTAGCATTCAAACCCCTACAGGTGCCACCCTTTTCTCACTTATCTATTGTGCAAAGTCTGTCTTGCCTCTCAAAGTGAAAATTTCCTCTCTTCATATATCTTTAAATGATATCATCTTAGAAGGAGACTATCATCAAGAATGCTTAGCCCAACTTGAGCTATTTGATGAACATCATTTAGCCACACTCATCCATCTTCATGTCTATCAAGAGAAAATAAAATACACTTATAACAAACATGTATGATATCGATAATTCAATATTGGTGACCTCATCTTAAAGGAAAGTAAACATGGAAAGAATCAAGTGGGCCAAGTTTTCTCCCAATTGGCTTGGGCGATTTATCATAATGCATAAGTATGGGTTAGGAGCTTAACGATTATCATCCTTTGAAGTATAACTATAACTTGATCCCCTCAATGCTTTGCATCTATATCCATTCTTTTTTTAAAACAAGTTCTAAATCACCTTATGTATCACTTAAGCTCATCCCTTGTTTTAAAAAATTATCACCTTTATCTCCTTACTTTAAGGACAATCGATTAAAGCAAAAAATTATGTGATTTTTCCATCACAATTTTAGCCTAAATCCTAAACATGGTTACCATGGCTTTACCCATGGCATTATTGTCATGGATACATTTCATCCCTTATAGGATGGATCCCTATGGTCATTGTATTTTAAAAACCCTCTATCACCCATTATTTAACCTTTTTGTGCTATGGTTTTTCCCTCATAAAGGAAAACCTTAGGCCTATATATGCAAGTCCATATCTACAAAAACTATATATATATATATATATATATATATATATATATTATGGGTCATATCTAAACTTACAAACTACTCCCTTGAAGGACAACTGTCCAAAATAATTTAGAATTAATTCAAAAGATAGACTGCTCCCTTGAAGGATAACTATCAAAATTAAACAAATCCAAAACCTAAACCACTCCCTTGAAGGATGGCTAAGTCAAACATTTGTCAAAAAAGTAATCACATGGAAGCTTCCTACATCGATCAGATTCCCCAACCTATCAATAATAAAATCATCAAAAGACCCATAGCCAAAATTAAAAAACAAGAAAAATAAAAAAATGTATCCTAAAGAAAGCTTCAACCAGATTTCATAAAATCAATAGAAGACTTTCCACATTGATCAATCTACACCAAAATAAGAGATAGACTTATTTATTATGGTTCTTAGGTAACCTAAAAAAGGGACAAGTTGTCCCCAAAACAAGGTTACACTATCATCCATCCACCTATTTGATACATCCCCCTTTTACCCTCTAGAAATTAAGGGATTTTGAGCTTACTTGACACTACATGATCAAGACACTTCTTAAACAAACAAACAAATGCTAATGAAAAGCATGAAAGGGGCTTATGTTCATAAGCCAATTCCTCTTACTATTTTGGTCCTTCCCAATGAAAGAGCATCACATCTCCTTTTTCTTTATCATGACTACTTGATGAAACTTTCATTAAGCCATTTGTCTTATGATTGATTAAACATTATTCTCTCATTTCTTTCCTCCTTTTACATATAGCATTTTTACCCAAATTAATCTACATGTTAAAGTGGTTTTAAAATTTTTAAATCATATATAATTCCATCTATTACAAATAAATGGAATCATAATTTAATTACGAGTGTTAAATACATTTTAGAACATTATGCGTTTTATTACATGTTGTCATATTCTATTTTATTACTCATTCACATCATAGTATTTATCATCAACATAACTTAACTACATCAATCATATCATAAATAATCCTAAGTCAACAAAATTATTCATTACATAAATAATTTTAAGGTGCATGAATCAAACCAACATCTCGTATAAATTTCTACATCACGTCTATATGTTCAAACTCAATCGATCTTGCTTATCATCAAGCATGAGTCAAATATAATTTATCACATAAAAATCATAACAAAGTTTTATCATGTTTTTCACTCAACCAAATTTAAACATTTTTCTATACTAGATAAATGAATCAACAAACTATGCTATCCAAATCACATATGCATCAAAATATGGGATCACATGGATTCATTCACTCATATCATAGATATCCACATTTGATAAAATACATCAAGCATACACCTACTAATGATAAGAATGCCAAAACATAACCATAATAAAAAAATGTCATCATATCAATGTGTAAAATTATGGTATAAAAATAGAAAGGAAAATTATATTATAAAGCTAGAATGTGAAATTATAGTATAAAGCTAGAATCATTCCTAATAATGGAAAATTATAATATAAATCTAGAATATAAAGGGATCCCCTAACAATAAAAAATTACCTAGTTAAAACCCTATGTTTAGTGATGTAATTAATAAAAGAATGGGATATAAAACTTACCTGATTGGCTAAACGCTAAACCAATTATAGTCTTTGTAAATGGCATGGCTAATATTGACTGTAATGTGGTGAGGATGAGGGTTCTTGCCAGTGTCACAAAAGTGAGGTTTCAAATCTCATAAATGTGCACATGATTTGAGAAATTATGAGAAGTGAATATCTACTTCTTGATTATTAACATTCATCCTTCTAATTGCATTGGTGGGGATTGGCAATGTGGTTAACCTTTTCTACTTGGAGTTGGGGTTAATGCAAATGACAACAAAAATGGTTTAAGGCAAAACCACGTAAATAAGGTCGATGGAATGGGGGTAAGGTGATGGAGAATGGAATGGGACTAGCCAATGGTCAATTTCCAGCATGGTGGTCCACATCGAATACTCCTTCTAATTATGCTCAGTGTGTATTTATATACCACCACATCTCCCTTTTTACATATGAGAGTCATGCCTTTTGATACATAATTTTTATTGCATATCACAAATATATTTAAGAGCCACCCATGAGAGAATAATATCATAAATATGTGCAGCTCACAATGATAAGGTTTAGTTGAGAATAGACTATAAGGAAACATAGATGTGAAAAATATATGTTGCAATATGATTTTACATTGAACATGGAAGTGCACACCATTTTTGGATTATATATATATATCTTATAGATTTTGGTAAAGAAATAAAGGAGAAAAAACATAGAGATCAATCTAAAGTTTACATAACATGAACAACACTGATAGGTAATATTATTAAAACATTCAACAAATAGATCTTTTACATAAAGGAATCCTATGAGAACATCACATATAATATAAACTATTCTTGGTAGTGAAAGATGAACCTGGGCACCCCTTCCCTCTATTGCACCTCACTTCCCTACTCCAAAATGGAATTTATATCTTCCATTCAATTAATCTAACAATATATACGTGCTCAAAGCATGCTATCAAGGTGAATTAGTTATGGGGACATCTGTTGGTTTTATTTAGCACTAACACCAAACATCTTAACCACACAACCAAGATGATGTTGCGAATAAGACATGTAGACTGTGATTTGAAGACCAATATATTACTAATCCATAAACGAAGGATGGAAGGCAAAAAATCCAAGAGTGTTTTTATTGTGTGGTTACACGTCTTTTGACAAATAATATTAATATTATATAATATAACATATTACTAATAATATAAATATCTTAATATTATATATATATATATATATATATATATATATATATATTTGTTATATAATTGTGAATTGGGTATTTTAAAGTGAAAGAGTGTGAATTGCTAGTCGTATCAAACTTGAAACACATGATCACTAACATTATCTCACATTTTATTCACAAAGCATTAAAAAATATAACTCTGATATTTTTTATGAAGGTGACAATGAAAAATGAGGCTGTGTGTTTCTTCATATGGTGTGGTAATGTGCTATGTGGGGAGGAGAGATTTTATTTTATGATGAGCTTAAATAATGGAAAATTGGTGGGGAAGGGAAAGCACACAAAAAATATAAATGGTGAAAGATATCAAGGTGAGTTGGGTGGTGATGTTGAGGGGCAATGATAGGGTATTTAAATAAGAGACTCAAAGAAGCCTAGGAAAATACATGTATAGAGTTTAATGATAGGTCACATCTAACAATGCAATATGTAGCTTCCACTATACTCTTTCAATTACCTAATACATGATTGAAACATGTGTCAGATATCCAATTGCTCTTTTAAAAACATAGAGAATACACCACATGTCAATTTTGAAAAGTCAAAAACTAAATTGACAAAAAATGTAACTATGTTAACTATATAAAACCTAATTAGATGACTCTAAAACCAATTAGATAAAAAATGGAAAAAGGCTTCTTCAATGGAAGATACTTCTTATATAATCTAATTGAGTGATGTATGATGCCATATGTAAATAGATATAGATATAGATATTAATGAGATTTTCTATTTTCATTCTCAGAAACACTAACAATAACTATTGTCTTCATAACAATAGTAATTATTTATATTTATTTTGTGAATTAAAAAAGGTATAATTTTTGAAAAGATCACAAGTGTATAAAATTTTGGAGTTTGTTGGATGAGGGTTTGAATCCCCACCAATTTTGACATGTTCTCCAAATAACAATGACAGTATGATCCCTCATAGCATAATCATGAAAAATCTAAACAAAAATGATTTTGAAATGAGATTTTAAAACTCTTTGACCCATAAAAACACTCCAAAACATATGGTCATCATGAAAATATATGGTTGAAAAAATACCTCAAAGAGACATGTGTTCATTGAGATGATAGTTGTGTCAATCATGTATTGAGTAACTTAAATAGTTTGGTGGAAGATACATATTGAATTAAAATATGTGACATGTGTCATTGAAATTTACATGTGTGTATGGTCAATATTTTTCCATTTCTTTCATTGAAATACCCTATCATTTTCCATCATCATCATTGTTGAGTACTAGACTTGCACCCTTGTAAAGGTAGTTTTAGGCCTTCACAGTCTAAAGTAACATGGAAACAATCCTAGGCTATGGGTGTCCTAATATTTGGATTGAATATATATATTTTAATTGAAATCTCCCCTTGATGTATTAGTTAGTATCCCTACTCTACACTACCATCTTTCAAGGTAAAAGGGAAAAAGGTAAATTGAAAGGAAAACCTATCTAACTGGGGTGATACACCAAAATTTGGCCTCCACTTGTGTTGTATGCACTACAAGGATGAATAAGAACATAAAAATGATTAAAATTATCAAATTATAGCCTCCAAACATCAATTTTTCACATAGAGGCTCAATCTTGATGGATGATCTAAGGCACTTATTCAATAGGTCTCTACTAAAAATACACTAAAAACAAGCTTTAAGGAGGTACATATTCTTTCTTATTCATCAAAATAGACAAGTAAAAATGATTTATAAGCATGGAATTACCACAACTTAGGCTAAGGATCCATTAAAATGAAAAAAAATTGGATTATATATATATATATATATATATATATATATATATATATATAGAGAGAGAGAGAGAGAGAGAGAGAGAGAGAGGATCCCCTAAACATAGGAAATACGACCCTTTCTTAAAACTTCCTCAAACCCAATGTAGAATTATTTTATTAATACTTAATTCATGCTTGGAATATGGCATATAATTTATTATTCATAAATTTATAAACTTGTAACAATTCCTCCTCCATTATTTGTGGTGTTTGACCAACATAGGTGCCTAAATCCTTGCTCCAAATCTCTATATTCTTGGTGAAGAAGTCATCCCTTTTGAATATAGGTCTTCAATGCATAGAACAAGTGAAAAAATTAGGAATAAGATTATTTACATATTTATTCACATTATCAGACATGTGAAAGACTCAAGAACACATTTTATATCATTTCAATCAAAGCTCATTTACTATTTGGCCTTTTTTAGTGCAAAAAAGGCCTTTTTGAGGTATTTATACTAGTTTTTAGAGGATTTTTTTATGATAAAATAATATAAAAGGATTAATTATGTCCCATAAGGTTATGTTAGTGTTTTTTAGTAAGTTTTAGGTGAAAAAATGACAAAAACCCACTTTGCTCCTATATTGACCTTATAGGCAACTCTAGAAGGGTAGTTTTCAAATACTTAGTACAAAAAGAGGAGAGAGAGTTAGGATATGTAAATTTGTAAATTTTTAGGTGTTTGAGTAAGATTTATGTTATTATAATTATTTTTTGAATTATTTACTTCATCTTTTTAATAATTTCTAATAGGGACAATAGGTCATTATAACCTATGCATCTAAGAAGGGTCTCTTCTTGGAATTGTTTCTCAAGCTCAGAAAATGATGGAGAGGAATGTTTTGAGGGATGATTTTATAGGTAATGAGGCTAATATTAATATTTGTTTCATATAATAACTCCTTTCAAGAAGGTATTTATAGCATAAAACCTTATTTCCTTCACTATCTTTGAGAATTATCCTTTGGGCCAATTTTGGAGTAAAACTTGAGTTATTCAACAAAAATTATCACCTTCAAAGGTTATAAAATAAATATATAATTCATGACACACATTTTTTATCCAAGTAATGGTTAATAGGTCTCCATTCTAAGTGTATCTCCTTTGAGAGGGTTTAAGTTGAGTTAGTGTCTTAAATAAGGTATAAATGCATTTATTGAGCTTGATTTCAATGTTCATGAATTAAAGGTGATGAATATGCCACTAATATCATGAAATAATCATGATAGTCTAATTGATTCATGTGAGAGAGAGAGTTTGGGTCTCTAGGACTTGGTTACCATGTCCATGATTTGGATCAAGTTGTTTTAGAGTTTTGAGACATGGACTCCAGGGCATGTACATTTTAAAAGAGATTCATATAGCAGGAAACATCTAGAATCTACCCTAATACATTTGTATTGAGTGATCCAATTCCATTATTGAGTTCCTACACTCCTATGTATTTCATTTCAACCAATGGTATTCATGTTCAAAAAGAGGGTTGCTAGTTTTCTTTTATGCAAAGCTCTAAAAGAGAGTTGGAGGAATATTATAGGGGTTTGATGACATTTTAATAGTTTATATTTAGCCTTGATGTGTGATCAAGGTTTTGGTATAGTTTTTTACTCATATACCTCTCAAGGAAACATATATACATCAATAAAATTTGAAAAGTTGCTTTAGGGCAACTTTACCTTAACATCTCTGAAGTTGCTCTTGACCTTGACAACATTCCATGCCAAGATGAGCCTATGAGATACTAGGTTAATAAAATCACCTTGTGACTATGATTAAGACCTAGTATCAACAAGATACTATAAGGAGAATGTGTTTAGTGGAGTATAAAGGGAGATTAAATGGTGTCTTAATTTAAGTCAATGTTGATAGCAAACCCATAGTAGAACACAGTGTTGAGTGTGGATCCCTTTGGGGCTATCACATGACCATGATGGTACATTTTGAGGGCTTAGATATCTCCAAGGATGTGGGGAGCACATTTTGAATTTGCTCCTCATGTGTGTGAATATTATTAAATTCATATTTAATAATTTTTCATGTTGACTTCCATGTTTATTAGAAGTGGGATTGATTTCCTAAGTTTTTAGGGAATTAATTATTTATTAAATAATTTCCATATGAGTAGAATTATTAAATATTTTATTTAATAATTTATATGATGTATTATGGAAGTGGGATTTATTTCCATATGACAAAATTATTAAATGTTTCATTTAATAATTTCTATGATGTATTATGGAAGTGAAGTTGGTTGTTATCACATTTGCATTGGAAGTTATGCCTTTTGGAGGAGTATGGCATGTTTCCACTTGATGGGGGATTATAGATAAACATTAATATGTGAAATGGTGTGTTTATCATGGATAGAGATTATCTTGATGGGGAATGGTGAGTTTCTCCTTGAGGGATAGATTTCTACATCATTTGTTATATATACACGGTGTGGTGTAACCTTTTAGAGGTTATTGATTTTTATTTACAGGTGTGGATTTTGAGAGATAGAGTCAAAGTGCAAGTTTTTATCAAAGTGAAGGTGTTAATTTATAGGGTGTGTTGAATAATCTTATGAGATACAATAAAGTGCAAGTGCAGGTGAAAGTATAACTTTTTTGTGCAGCATTTTCTACAAGAGATTTTTATATCTCTATGAGAGTTCATTGTAATCTTGTTTCATATTATTTTTTTATTTGTGGACTTTCTTGGTGGATGTATCCCACATTGGGTGAACCATGGTATATATGTGTTATGGTTTTTATTTTTATTTTTATTTTTTCTATCTAGCAAACATTAACTATGATTTGAGGAATTGATTCCATGATGCATTTGGTGCATAGTTAAATCTGATTTTACACATTTGAAATCTGGTTTGAATTCACTTAATTCCTAATAACAAGTATCTTTGGTGGTGTTTTAGCTAAAGTGGTAAATCATAGGAAAGGTTATTAGCTTGAGTGGGAGTTATGGGAGAAGAAATTAGATTCAAAGTTGAGAAGTTTGATGGTAAGAATTTTGGTTTTTGGAAAATACAGATAGAAGATTACTTGTATCAAAAGGAACTTCAACTCCCCTTGGAGGGGAAAGGAGGATAACCTATAGATATGAGTGATACAGATTAGACATTGTTTGATAGGAAGGCATTGGGAGTGATACAATTATGCCTTGAATCTTCTATTGCATTTAACATTGTAGATCATATAATTACAAAGGATCTCATGGATAAACTTGGAAATTCGCATGAGAAACCCTCAGCCTCAAATAATTTTTTTCTTATGAAAATATTGTTTAACCTAAAAATGTCTAAGAATGGTTCAATTTCTAATCATTTGAATGATTTTAATATAGTTTTAAGTATGTTCACTTTTATTGGAATTAAGTTTGATGATTAAGTTAGAGCTTTGCTGATTTTGTGTTCTTTGCCTGATAGTTGAGATAGTTTGGTTATGGTTTTGAGTAATGCAGTCCTTACCAAGGGAAGCTTGAATTTTGAGGATGTTGTAGGTGTGATTCTTAATAAGGAAATGTGAAGGGAAATCACTAGTGAATCATATTTAGGTAATGTTTTGTCTATTGATACTAGAGGGAGGAAAAAGGACAAGAATAAAGGCAATCATGAAAAGTCAAAGGGTAGATCTAAATCCAACATGATATGCTAGCATTATGGGAAGAGTGGAAACTAAAAGAAGGCTTGTTGGTCACTTTGGGATAATAATGCCAACAAAGAGGAAATAAATGAGGTAAATATGACATTAGGTAAATCATGTCATGATGCCTTGATTCTTTCTATCGATAGTTTTTTTGAGTCTTGGGTATTAGATTTAGGGGTTTCTTTTCATGCCACCCCACATAGGCATTATTTTACTAATTATGTTCAAGATAATTAGGGACATGTTTATCTTGGTGATGATGAACCATGTGAGATACTAGGGAAATGTTATGTTCAAGTTAAGATACAAAATGGGAACACATGGATCCTTAAGGATGTTAGACACGTGCCTATGTTGAGATAGAATTTGGTTTCAGTGGGGTAATTAGGTAGTGAGGGGTGTTTAATAATGTTTACTACATATTCTTTGTAAAGTTACCAAAGGATCTCTTGTGGTTTCAAGAGGTAAGAAAGTTGGTAATTTATATTTGACTAGTAGTGTTGATTCTTGTGATTTAGTTGTTGCAAATAGAGATGCAACTATATGGCACTACAAGCTTGGTTATATGAGCCATAAGGACATGAAGATATTAAAAGATAAGTTGCATGGATTAAAATACATAGATTTATACTTCTATGAGAACTATGTGGATGGAAAATAGAAGCAGGTTACGTTCTTAAAAGTTGGACCCACAAAAAAAGAGCACCAATTAGAGTTGGTACATTTAGATGTATGGGGACCAGCTCAAGTATCTTCTATTTGTGGTTCCAATTATTATGTCACTTTTATTGATGATGTAACTAGAAAAGTTTGGGTTTATTGTATTAAAAATAAATCTAATGTATTTGACACTTTTAAAAAAGTGGAAAGCCTTGGTTGAGAATGAAATAGGTCTCAAGTTGAAATGTCTTAGATTAGATAATGGAGGTGAGTATTGTAGTAATGATTTCTTTGATTATTGTTATAATAATAAAATCCATAGGCAAATAATAGTTCTAGGAAATCCATAGCAGAATGGGGTATTTAAAAGGATAAATAGAATAATAATAGAATGTGCTAAGAGCATGAGGTTACATGTAGGGTTGCCTTTATAGTTTTGGGTAGAAGCAGTTAGCATGATACTATATCTAATTAACAAAGGACCTTCTATGCCTTTGGATGGAGGCATTCCTGAACAAGTTTAGTTTGGTAAGAATGTTGACTATTAATTTCTTAGAGTCTTTGGATGTGAGGCTTTTGCTCTCATTAAGAAAGAGGATAGGACCAAGTTAAAGGCTAAATCAGAGAAATGCACATTTGTTGGATATGGTGAGGATGACTTCAATTTCTGTTTACAGAGCATTAAAGACAAGAATATATTATGATTTAGAGATGTAGTATTTAATGAAAAATTCATGTATAAGGATTAGTTGTAGGAATAGGAACATCAATAAAAAGAGTACATAGTATTGGATGACATAGTAGATGGCAAAGTATCTAATGAATCAGTTCAGGAACCTTCTACACAAGGACCCCAATATCCTATGGTAAGAAGGTCTTCTAGGGTAAGAAAAGCACCTAAACATTTTTATCCTTTTTTGAATTATTTTCTACTCACTAACAATGGATAATCAGAGTGTTATGAGGAAGCAATGCAGGTAAATGCCAGGATGAAGTGGGAACAAGCCATGGATGAAGAGCATAGATCTCTCAAGGAGAACCAAACATGGGATTTGGTAAGGCCACCCAAAAGAAAGAGTGCATTGCCAAACAAGTGGATCTTTAAAATAAAAGAAGAATATAAATGGAGAAAAAGGTATAAGTCTAGGATGGTGGTCAAGGGGTTTGCACAAAAATTAGGTATTGATTTTGATGAGATTTTTTCTCTAGATATAAAAATGACTTATATTAGGATTATTCTTGGTTTAGTTGTAGTTAAGGATTTGCACTTAGAGTAGTTAGATGTGAAAACTAATTTTTTTTCATGGTGATTTGGATGAAGAGTTGTATATGAAGCAACCATAGTGATATGAGGTCAAAGGAAAGAAGAACTATGTGTGCAGACTAAAGAAGAGCTTTTATGGCCTGAAACAAGCTCCACAACAATGGTATAATAAATTTGATTGTTTTATGTTAGAATAATAATATCAAAGGTGTAATTATAACCATTACATGTACATCAAACATTTTGATGATGATTTTGTTATTATTTTATGCTTGTATGTGGATGAAATGTTATTTGTAGGAAAGAACATACAACACATTCATATGATCAAGAAATAACTTAGTGACTCATTTTATATGAAGGATTGGGGTGAAACAAATCAAATATTTGGTATGAGGATTACTCATGATAGGAAGGAGAGGAAGTTGGTTTTATCCCAATTAGAGTATGTGAAGAAAGTCTTAGAAAGGTTTAGTATGTTGGATTCTAAATCTATTGGTACTCCTTTGGTAGGCCACTTTAGATTATCAAAGGAGTAGTGTCCCAAGATGGAAGCTAAAAATATTAAGATGTCCAAGGTACCTTACTCATCGGTAGTTGGTAGCTTAATGCATGCCATGGTTTATACTCGTCTAGATATTAACCAAACAGTGGGAGTTGTGAGCAGGTATTGAGTGATCCTAGTTATGAGCATTAACAATCAGTGAAATGGATTCTTTGGTATTTCAGAGGAACCATGGATTTTGCATTATGTTATGGTGGATGAGATACCACTTTGCGTGGTTATGTGGGATTAAATATGTTAGGGGATATTGATAGTAAGAGAAGTATGATAGGTTATGTATTTATTATTGGTGATATAGGGATTAGTTGGATTTCTAGGATACAGAAGGTTATGGCTTTGTCAACCACAGAGGTAGAGTATGTTATTGTCATAGATGATAGTAAGGATATGATTTGGTTACATGAGTTGTTTTGAGAGTTGGGGCATGAGCAAGAAGTTTGGTGACTACATAGTGATAGTCAGGGTGTTATTCATTTGGAAAAGAACTCCACTTTCCACTTGAGGATGAAACACATTTAGTTATGCTATCACTTCATTAGGATAGCTTTGGAGGAGAACTTGGTAAAGCTAGAGAATATTCATGCTAGCTAGAATCCTATGGATATGATGAACAAGGTGGTCACATTGGAAAAATTGAGACTATGTTCAGATTTGGTTGGTCTTAGTGATCATGGAGTAGTGATAAATTTTGTTCAGGAGAAATGGTTTCCAAGTGGGAGATTGTTGAGTGTGGAACCCTTTGGGGCTATCACATGACCATGATGGTACATTTTGGGGGGTTATAGAGCCCCAAGGATGTTGGGAGTACATTTTTCATTTACTCATGTGTGTGAATATTATTAAATTCATATTTAATAATTTTTCATGTTGACTTCCATGTTTATTGGAAGTGGGATTGATTTCCTAAGTTTTTAGGGAATTAATTGTTTATTAAATAATTTCCATATGAGTAGAATTATTAAATATTTTATTTAATAATTTATATGATGTATTATGGAAGTGGGATTGATTTCTATATGATAAAATTATTAAATGTTTCATTTAATAATTTCTATGATGTATTATGGAAGTGGAGTTGGTTGTTATCACATATGCATTGGAAGTTATGCCTTTTGGAGGAGTATGTCATGTTTCCACTTGATGGGGGATTATATATAAACATTAATAGGTGAAATGGTGTGTTTCTTCATGGATAGAGATTATCTTGATGGGGACTGGTGAGTTTCTCCTTGGGGGATAGATTTCTACATCATTTGTTATATATACACGGTGTGGTGTAACCACTTAGAGGTTGTTGTTGATTCTTATTTATAGGTGTGGATTTTGAAAGATAGAGTCAAAGTGAAAGTGTTTTGAAAAGTGAAAGTGTTCATTTATAGGGTGTGGTATAATATCTTATGAGTTACAGTAAAGTGCAAGTGCAGGTGAAAGTGCATCATTTTTGTGCATCATTTTCTACAAGAGATTTTTCTATCTCTATGAGAGTTCATTATAATCTTGTTTCAGATTACTATTTTATTTGAGTACTTTATTAGTGAATGTAGCCCACATTAGGTGAACCATAGTATATATTTTTTATGGTTTTTGTTTCTATTTTAATTTTCTCCATTTAGAAAACATTAACTATGATTTGAGGAAATGATTTTGTGATGCATTTGGTGCATAGTTAAATCTAATTTTACACATTTAAAATATGGTTTATGTGTTTTAAATTAAATATTTTATGGCAGATTAAATCTAGTTTGAATTCACTTAATTCCTAACACACAGTCCTCTTGGCTCAAAAGAGACTTAGAAATTGTAAATAAGCTCCTAGCATTAGTATCTTGGTGATTGAGAAGAGAATATAACCTCAATTTATGAATTAGGTGCTCTAATGGCTAAGGTGGCCTCAAATCAAGGTAAAGAGATGAATACATAGGTTTTAAACATAAGAAACAACCTACAACCATAGTAGGATGCTCTTAGGGTATGGAAAAGGGATCTCTTGTTAACCAAGGTTAAGGTGGATGGGAAGAACAAGAATGATGGATGAAACCTAGAAATTCTTCAAGATACATCATGGAATCATTTCAAAAACTATAATTACTTGTTTCACACCACCAACTTCAAAACCAAGTCACCTACAATTCATACAATGATGCATTTAACACTCATAATCAAGATCATTAAAGAGTGTACTAAAGTGGCTATGCAAGGAGAGGTATTTTAAGGTCATTGAAAGATGGATGGATTTTCAAGAGGGATAAGAAGGTATCATAGGGTTATCATCTTGTATAGTACCCTCATGATTACACTTAGTCCATACACTATCAGTTCATGAGCCATCTATAGCCAATAAGGTCACAACATTATTTTCAAGGAGACTTCTATGATAAAACCACTTCAAGAGGGTTTCTGAGTTTGTTAAGGTAATCCTAATGATATATAGAGATCCATGAGTATTTTACCTTTTTTTAAAGATTACAAGTATCTCTTAGGCTCATGTAAAGTCTGTATAAGGACTCATCAAAGCACCTAGAACTGTGGATAAAGATAATAAGGGTTTGATGATCAACATGATTGAAGAGGCTAAAACTCCAAGTTAATATGAGGATGAACTAGGAATTATGATAAGATGATCATAGGATTCCAAGTTTTCATAATATTAAACCCTCATCATGAAAAATAAATACCTAAATCCACCTCAAGTAGACTAGGCTTAACCTATGAAAGTATGAGGCATGTTTGGACAAAAGGTATATTTCATAGGATTGTGAGATGTCTTGTGGAAATTTAAGGTGTTATTAGTGCCAAAAATACTGCATATGAAAGTATAAGGCCTTGAATCTCATTAGAAGGAATAATATGGGATGAGATCCTAAAATAGTACCATATAGGCATACCTACAGTCATCATGCCAAAGAGCCAAACAAGAAAGTTATAGGAAATAGGAGTTGGTCCACTGTATGTTCATGGAGCAAGGTTGAAGGGGGAAAATTCAAATTTGAAAATAGAGTATCAAAAACCAATTTTCACCATATAAAAGAATGATTCAAAACATAAGAGTTGAATTTAAGAGGTGACAGTACTATTTCAAGTAATGAATGTTGAAAACTCAGTTAAAAAGAGCAGATGATGTTTAGGTGACACTTGAAATATGGGAGCCTGATTGAATGCATAGATTTGTGAAAGAGGCCTATGTGAAAGGAATAAATATAATTAAAATGTGGAATCTACACCATTCCTATAATCTAACCACACCTATAGTATCTTTGTATCCACCTACAACTAAGTTGAGGGAGCAAGAAAGCTAAGTGGTAGAGTTTTGAGGTCACTGTTGAGACAGTTGGTGGAAAGGCTAGATAAACAAGACCATTATTAAGGTAGGATTTCTATTAAAAGAGATCCAAAACACTCACATCAGTATGGATCATCACTTTACTCAGTTATGAGTGAAATTAAACACCTATAGACTAAGTATAACAGACTTGAGAATGGGGACTATTGCTTCAATTGCTCCATAGCCAAGTCAAATTAGAAGAGCTTGTTACTCAAGTTTCATTCATCATTAGGTTTGATATTATGATAAAAGTGATGGGATACAACCCAAACTAAGTAAATAAGTTCTTATTACCTCAATCAAATCACATTTAAGAAGAAAACACATGTTTTAAGAGTGTAAGTTGATCCACTCAAAGAAAGTAAAGGATATTGGTGCATAGGTTCTAAACCTTAATGAATATTGATCATAGGCACCAAAATGAAGTATGTGCATAAATTAAGACCTAATTATTAGTAATGTTATAGGTGAGTAAGGGTGTGCACAGGGTTTTAGGTAGAACTCTATCAATTAATCCTAAGAAAGTAATCATATGCATTGAAAACACTATTTTAGTTGCAAAATGAGGATGAAATCAAGGTAGTAAGACCTAGGGGAGGCTAAGGAAGATAAACCTAGACCATTAAATTAGTTTATATTTGAATGAAATTAAAGGAACTTGATTATAAACCTATAGGGTCAGTTTAAACCACTGACCTCCAAACCCTACATATGTAAATTAGGTGCTTAAAAGGGCTGATCACTCCATATAGTCACAAGGTATGATAAAGGAAGGTTGAGGTAAGATAGATGAGAAAGACATGATGGTGTTATATCCATATATAGTGGCATAAAACTAAATGGTTCCATGCCAACATAGTCTGCAGGCATTTTTGGGTTAGTTTTGACCAAAATGGTGTAGATAAATAGTGGATATAGGCCCCAAAAATTGGTACACATTTCTTTCATGACATATTAAATAGGCCCATAAGATCATTTGGTATAGAAAAATAGTGTCTATAAACAAAATTGGTACACATTTATTTCATTACATATTAAATAGGCCCATAGGATCATTTAGTCTAGATAAATAGTGGATATGCCCATTGTTTTGTCTCAGACAAGGGCATGTCTAAGATAATCACTTAGTGGATTGGAGGTAAACTCATTACATATGAAGTATATAGATAATTTGGGACCTTTTAGGGGATTTTTATTCAATTAGGGATGGTTTTAAAATGTTCTTAGACCCATCTAAAGGCCTATCCAACTGCCATGGTCAAGAACCTTGGAAAAAGAGATGACATAGTCAGGCATCTAGGCTTGCATACAGACATTAGTGACATTTTAGGACCCTTTCAAGATATTATGACCAATAAAATGGTAAAATAAAGATGTGTAAGGATTTTTTAGACATAAAAAATCATTATGTAATTCTCACATGGGTATGAAACCAAGCAAGGTAGCCCAAAACTATAAGTATGCAGTCAAAGCTCACTAGGTCTAGTATAGGCCTAATGCCTAAAAAGGGGTATTTTCCATTTATGAAACTAAATAATAATTAAAAATAATTGGATCATGTTCATAAGGTGATGTTAGGTTTTTTAAATATTTTTATTTTCAAAGAGATTCATGAAGAATCCATTTCTTGGCCTAAACTCAAAATAAGGTATGCAAAATGTAAAGGAAAGCTTGATAGGCCAAGTTTGGAAGCTCACACTGGTATAAAGAGTTAGCATGGGAAATAAATGAGATTGGGTATGTTTTAGAATTCATTTAATTTATTTTTGTGTAATTTTTTCATAGGATTGATGTCATAACTTTATGAACAATCTTTGAGGGGTAAAACTACCAAAAACCCTCCTAAACCCCCAGTTTGGACCAGTTTGCAAAGATTGAGTTAGAAACCTAATAAAATGACATAATTGATTATTTAAACCTAAAAAATAATTTAATATAATCTCATAGGGTCCTCCACATGCATTTTTATTGTACCTTTATTTATACAGAATAATACAAAAACTATACTTTATCATGTTTTTGAGATAAAAAGGAGGTTCTAAAGAGTGTAGAAATATACCAATTAATGGGGAAGGTATATTTAGACTTGTTTTACCTTTAAAATCTCAAAAATACATATTATATCACTCATATATGTCCAAAACATTCAATTATTTTGGGCCAATTAGAAATACCTCAAAAAGGCAAGCTTTCCAATGGCCACTTCAAGGTTCTTGTACCTCCATAATGTTATAAACCACAAAAATTGACATGGATCATGGTGAAAAAATGGTAAAAATGAATCAAATGGGTTTTTATGAGTTTAAAATATGTGAGGGGTCTCAAGAGCAAGTTTTCCACCTTTTAGGCCTAGGAGGGATAATTAAGCCTAATTTAACCAGAAGAATGGGCTCAAAAAGATATCTGCACTTGGAATTTGGATTATTAATTTTGTGTGGATATGTAAGAGGATAGAGGGTGTATAAAAATGTTATTATATTCTCATTATAAATTTCATATTCTCCCAAACAAGGATATTATCTTAAAAAAAGGTTACAAGGATTTGATAGGAAATGCATGGTTTTGGTGTAGAACTAGATCTTGTTGACTAGTTGATGCATCAAATTGTCTTGTACTAGGTATGGTATGATATTGAGAAGTAATAAATGGAGGATATATGAAAAATTGAGGAAAAATTGAAGAATAACTTAACCTTTTCCTTCTACACTTAGTAGAAAATGAGCATTTCAAGGAGACAAAGATTGAATCAATGCATAATGGTTCTTAATAACCTTATCAAAGATAATACATGGAATGGTATGAAACATAAGGAGATAGGGTGAGTTATAGTATCAATTTTATGAAATTTTAAAATGTGGAAAAGTTCTTCAAATTCTAAGAAAATTTTCTTTCCTCCTTATGCTAAACTTCAAGACAAAGTCAAAGATGCCTTTAGGAAATCTTCTAAGAGTCCTATCAAGATGGAAATACATAGCTTAGGTGTCAAGTAGGAATTTTTATATGAATTTATTACCTATGTTCAAGAGGGATGACTTATTAACTAAGAATATAGTGATTTGGAGCAAGGATTTAGGCACCTATGTTCATCAAACACCACAAATCATGGAGGAGGACTTGTTCCAACTTTCCAATGTGATGAAGAAAAAATGTTATGACATATTACAAGGATGAAGGAAGGATTAATAAAATAATTCTACATTGGGTTTTAGGAAGGATTAAGAAAGGGTCATATTTCCTAATTTTGGGGGTTCTTGTCTCTTTCTCTCTCTTCTATCCTATTCTCTATATGTAAGCCAATTTTTAGCATTTGAATGGATCCTTAACCTAAGTTGTGGCAAGTCCATGCTTATAAAACATTTTTAATTGTTTATTTTGATGAATAAGATAGAATTCATACATCCTCAAATATTATTTTTTAGTGTATTTCTATGGTTTGTTGATATATGATAGTAATAGTTCAGGCTTCCTCTCATCTTGTCCTTTCATATTTACCTATTTACAGGCATTAAGATCATCCATACAAGTTTCATAGTTTGATTAAATGATATTGTTTATATGGTAAGTGTAAGCTTTATTTAATGTCTATGGGATACCTATTGAATAGGTGCCTTAGATCATGCATCAAGCTTTAGCCTCTATGTGAAACATTAATATTTGGAGGCTATCATTTGAGAAGTGTAATCAGGTTTATGTTCTTATTAATCCTTGAAGTGAATAAAACACATGTTAAGGTCACATTTTGGTGTATCACACCAGTTAGATAGGTTTTCCTTTTAGTTTACCTTCTTCCCTTTTACCTTTCAAGCTGGTAGTGTAGAGTGCGATCCTAACTAATACATCAAGGGGAGATAGCCCTTAGAATATAGAGATTCAATCCACCTATTAGGCCACCCACAACCTAGGATTATCTCCATGTTACTTCAAAATTTTAAGGCCTAAAACTACCTTCACAAGGGTGCATGTCTAGTAGTCAACAATCACGACCCACCTCACCTTGAAAATTTTCATCACTTTCATGTTCACTATAGATTTACCCTTCCCCTAAAAATAGGGTCAACAGTCATGGGTTTCACATGAGACACAACTATTAGTTTATTTTTATGTAATCCTCATATAATTTATTACTATAATCTTATCTTTAATATCGATTGTGCCTAATGAGAATATTGATTTATTTCTCATAAGCCAAAAGAATGAAGTTATTGAGTGTTCACTTGAGCTGAGTTTCTAATGACTAGCCTAGAAGAGAAGGTGGATTTAGTAATGATCATATTATAGGAGGTAATTTAATTGACAACATAATAGTCTATGAAAAAAAGGACACAATTGGGAAATGCAAAAATAAAGATATGTTCAAAGATACTTTTGCTTCACAGAGTATGAATTTGAAAATGTGTAATGAAATATATAAGGTAGAGGAATAAAGTATTCTCTAGAGGTGTAATTAGTGTCGATGCAACAAATGACAATAAACATCTTTCATGATGTCTTCATCCACCCTTGACAATAGTAAATGGCTAATCAAATATGTCAAATCTGTGTAAGTTATGGACCCATCTACAATGGGTGAAATGCATGTAAAGTCTTGAATTTGTTTATTATGACTAAGATTTTTACACTTACAAAAGGTTTTATTTTATGATTTTTTTTTCAATTAAACTAAAAATTGATTATCAATTCACATAAGTGAATCTAAGATGTAAATTATAATGCTAGAATTTTTTTTATTAAGAACATGGGAGATTGTAAAAGGGTTTCTAGGTCATAGCTCTACCAATATGTCATTAATTAGTTGTATGGAGGACATATGGAATGATTTATATGTGATTTGAGAGTAGTTTGTTAGTAGTGAATCATGTTGTAAATAAGTTTTATTAGAATATGTAGGTAATTTAAGGTCTGATGTTTTGGGATTCAAGTGGAATAAGCCCTCACAATGGAAAATATTAAATTTAGCTTATCCAGATGCAACATTATTTGCTACCTATGTAACTTAAAAATAATATGTCTCACTCATGAGCTTTTGAATTGTAGAAAATCATAAGATTTATTGCATTAATATGACCCCTAGACTCTAGAGTGTTAATGACATCATGATAGTCTTCCCTATGAGAGTCTTAACAAAGATGAATCTATAATTTATTTTGATTGACATAAAAATTTCCCACTTAATGGTAAAAATGCATTTATATTCCTACAAAGAATAGGTGTATGACTATTGATAGAGGGATTGAAACCATAGATAGGTGGAAGATTAATTTTTTCACCATATCAACAAGATAACACACCACCCAATAAAGTAGTACATTTTTGTCAAACATTTTAAGCTTTGGATAGTTCATATGGCCCCATAATATAAAACATTAAATTCAACATGAACGAATATGACATTGTTTGTTACCTACATAACTGTAAAATAATACGTTGCAATCATGAGATTTAGCATTGAATAAAATCAAAGTAAAAAATAATTTACTGTATACCTTCACTGTACAAAACCTTGATTTACGAAAATAAAAAATTACATCCCTTACGTTGTATAAATATAAATATAAATATTTTTATAATATTAATATATAATAATTAATTAATTAATAATATAATAACATATAAATAATATTATTATATTATTTTATAGTTATAATATGAATATATTAAATACACTCTCGTTAATGGGTCCTTAGTAATAAAGTTAGATAAAAAAGTTGATTAGAAGTTGTTGTTCCCAAAATCCATCACTTGTCTTTGGGGACAACGTATCAACTATTTTGGGTCCTACAGACCAAAATTCTCTCTTCCCTTCTCAAAAAATGTTCTGAGTATTCAAATTCTCCAATTATTCAAGATTTTTTAGCTAAGGGACTCGCAGGTTCACTAGGTTCAACAACTTCAATAAGAGAGCTCTCACAAAGAAACAAGTTCCTAACACTTAGGCAATTTCAAGGTTGGTTCAACATTGAGGTTCAACCAAAGGGTTCATCGATAGGATTAAAACAAATGGAATGAACCATTGAACCACTGAACCTCACCTCCAAAGGTTCAATGAGTTCAAAGGTTCAATGACATCAATAGACTTAAAGAGTTAAGCACTTCAGCAAGTTCAAAGTTTAACCACTTCAAAAAGTTCAAATGGATTCAAAAGACTTAATGAAAAGAAGAATCTGAAGAAGAAAGATTGAAAATTTGAACCATTGAATCTTAAAACAAAATAGTTCAAAGGTTTAAAGGTTCAAAGGTTCAAGAAAGCTCTGACTGAAGGAAGGAAGCAGAAGATTCCAGAGACAAGTTTGAAGAATTGGTTCAAACAAATGGTTTAAAGTAGTTTGTTCAAGCGGTCAATTAGATGAGCAGAACATAGTATTGAACCATTGAACCGTTGAACCATTGAACCATTGTTAGTTCAATCGGTCAGTTCAATTAAAAGGAATAAAAGGATCTCTTTCGAAAAGATTTTTTGTGACAAAACTTCACAAGAGAAATCCTTCAGGCAAAATGTCCAAAGGAATTCCTTCAAACATTTTGTCTGAAGGAATGTTCAAAGGCCCAAAAAAAAGTGGCAAAGGTAGAGGAAAAGGATTTCCTTTAGACATTTTTTCTGAAGGATTTGAAGAACAAGACTGCCCGAAGGACCCCGAAGGGCAGGTACCCTTACGGGGGACTTTTGGCAACCATGAAATGGACCATTCTCAAGGCCCAAAGGGACACCTTCCCTTTAGGGAGTTTGAAAGACTTAGAAAAACAAAGGATTCAAAGAATAAATAATGAACTAATGAATCATTGAACTTTGAACCAAAAGAGTTCAAAGTTTAAAGGTTCAACGAGTTCAATAGAGAAGAAAAGGATCCAAGAACTTCGAAGGAACAAAAGATTCAGAGAAAGAGAATGAACCATTGAAATTTGAACTAAAATGGTTCAAAGTTCAAAGGTATAAAGATTCAAGGAAGCTTTGAGCAGAGGAAAGGAAGTGATTGAACCAAGAAAGCAATTGAACCAAGGAAGTGATTGAACCAAAGAATCGATTGAACCAAGGAGCCAATAGGGCCATCCAAACTGTTGAACCATTGAACCAATGAACTCTCATGGTTCAAAGGTTCAAGGTTCAAAGTGGTTCAAGTGACTAGCAACCAATGACGTCCCCATGGATGTCAAATTCAAGGTAATTAAATACTTATTTATTTGTAAATATGGTGCGGAACCTAAAGAAAAAAACTTAGCGAACAGCTGAAGAAGGAGCCACAGAGCCTGAAAAAAGGAAAGGAGATAGCCCGAGAGCTCAGATCATGAAGAAAATGACAAAATGTGTTAAGAGAAGATGGAACAAGAGAGAAAGACTAGAAATATATGTGTAGGAGTTATTTCTAGTAGGTGAAATAGTCCACCAAGTGGACATCAGAGAGCATGACAAATCAAGGACATGCCCTATTTTTCTCCATCAAGTAAAGTCAAAGTGGACAGCTACACCAATATCAAGAAGAAGACTAGATGGCCTATACTTTAGAGGAGACATGTGAGATGAATTGACATGCCACAGTTAAGGTTGATGCCCTATTCCAATATGGCCCCTTAACTGAACTAAAAATGCATTCAAGGCATTGAATGCAGCATGGGCCATACCATGAAACAAAGCACCAAGTATTTCTTAGCGCTATATATTGTAATCTCTCATTTTATGCAAGGGATCTCTCTCTGATATAGAAGTAAAACTTTGCCCAAATTGAAAGGTAATTATTGAGACTTTGAGCTTAGATTGTTAATCATATTTCTTTATTTGAATAAGAAAACAAGTGACCTTTCAGAAATTGTGCTAGAATAACTTGTGTTGTTGAGGAAATTATTCTTATGTCTATTTCATGAATGCGTTCTTGTCTATTTAATTAAATTAGTAGAACTAGTAGAAGTAATTAGGAGGGTGTCTTAAAGCCAATTGTGGGAGACTTTGTGTTGCTACACTTATCTTTAGTGTGTGTATTTTCAATTTATTTCTATGTAAAAAATCTTGGGATGACTTTGTGCTCCCATTATCCTTCGTATTTCACTTTTTGGCAGTTGAGGTGGAGACTTTGTGCTACACTTCATCTTGCTATATTACTGCACCCTGTTACATTTACTTATCATTACCAGAAAGAATTCCTGCTATTTGTTGCAGACCACTTCTGAAAGAAGAGAAGTGCCTTTTATCATTTCACCAAGATTTCTCCTTTGATTTGTGAATATCATCTCTAAAAAAAGAGAGATGGATGGTGTTGTCCTACCCCTGAGTGTTATTTTTAGCTTATATATATAGTATATAGTACCTTAGAGTTATAGGGAACATCCACTTGATGAGAGGAGAGATTTGTCCCCTTTTGATGTGGTAGACCTACACATTTGGCTGATCAATCTCCTTATACTGTGGTTGAAACAACCTATTTTTCCCATCAATTAGCTGGTGACAAAATATTCATCCAACAATTTTTTGGTGACTCTGCTGGCAAAGAACGCATAGTTTGAAGCCTCAAGCTTCAAATTGAAGTAGTTCCAGTTATTTCCATTTCAATTTTACACTCTGGCAGATCCACAATATACACAAAGCCAAAGAGCTAAAGGTATTATTGACCCTATATTTGAGTTGGTACAACAAATTGTTTTTGATCCTTTTCCTTCACCATCTCACCTTCAGTGAACTAGGAGTTTTCCTCCTATAAAAGTCAGGTCTCCATTACTAGGCAAAGCATCCATTTATGTTGTTAGCAGAGCCTTGTCAATATATACCCCTCAGACATTTGTTATCCCTCCCTTCAGTGGTCAAATCATGGTAGTTTAAGGCCCCTGGGATAACTCTTTTGGTCCACTCAATTTAACTCCACCTCTATATGAGCTACCATGCAGTTCAAAGAAGAATTTCTCTAAATTCTTTGGTGATAGGAAAGTTCATCTTGATGAACATATTACAGCCTTTAACATAGCTTATGGCATGATAGGTGTGGAGTATGAGGATGTAGCATTTAGGCTATTTGTAGAAACATTACAAGGTGCTACTGTAGACTAGTTCTACCACCTACAGGCTCGATCAGTGACTGACTAGAACACCCTCAAAGCCAAATTTGAAGCTAGGTTCAAGCCTGCAAAAGATGCACATGCCCTGCTAGCCCAACTCACACAAATGAAGAAAGAACCTCATGAACCTATGAGGGACTTCATTGCCAAATTTGACAAGCTGAGGAACAAGATTCCTACCATTGCTCAGCCAATGGCTAAGAATCTCAAATGCTTCTTCATCAACTCTCAGTTGCCTGAAGTGAGTTTTCTATTAAGACGTGCTGGCCACATAGACCTTGCTACTGCTCAATATTTGGCCACTGAGGTGGAAGATGATCTCATCTTGGTGGGGAAGATAAGGAGAGATCCTAACAGAGGTAAATATTCTTTATCCTCTAAATATCTATCTACAGACACCACGGATCTAATGGTGTAGAAGCTGGCAAATGAGTTGCTAGATTTCAAGAAGCAAATGGCACAAGGGATGTCTTCTGCTCCTTTGTATAGAGATATAAAAAGGAGAACTTTTTCTAATCAATCATACTAAGGCAATGCTGCCAGGAATCAAGGGTAGCCAAATCATCTTCCTCCCCCACAAGGGAAGCTTGCTATTGAATCAACACCAGCCAACTCAGCAGTTGGATATCTCAAAATAGAATCTAATTTCTCCTTCTAGCTTGAGTTAAACCAAGAAGATGATGTTTATCTCTTCACAGAGGGAGAAAAAGAATTAGCTGACAACTCTAACATTGGTTTCCTGAATTACTAGGATGAACCCAGAAGTAAAGGTGAAGTGTTTGATGGATCATACGCTGTATTCACTCGATCCCAGAACTAGTTAGCCTAGAAATTTGATAAGGAAAAAATAGAGGAGTGAGCTCAACCTACAATTTCAATTACCAAATGAGGAACTTCTCTGCCTTTTCAGCCAAAGGACCCAGTGAGTAATAAAAAAGTAAGTACCTCAAGTACGCCTTCACCTTCAACTTCAATTTCGTAGATCAGTCCTCCCCCCCTAAAAACTAAAAGGATGAACTGCCTTTCCCTATTCCTAATTCATTTCAAGAATTTGACATATTCGACCATGTCAAGAAATCTAAAATTCAAATGTCTAAATTTAAATTCCTGCAATCCAACCTTGAGTAGTTAGATAAGTTGGTTCAATGTGTAAAGAACAAAACCATCCCCACAAGACTAGCTATTCTAAAGGTGACTCCCACATCCACCTAGAATAACCTTGTCATTACTCCTCCTGCTACTTCCAGGAGGACAAAACCATTTTATGTCTCCCTGCTGATAAATAGACACCAGTTAAACAATTGCATCATAGACTTTGGTGCGTCTGACAATGTCATGCCCACCAAAGCGGCAAAATCTCTTGGTCTCACACTGACCAAGACATTCAGGAGATGTTTCTCCATGGAGAACAAACAAGTGCCACTGTTGGGACAAATCAAGGATACCCAATTTGCATTTGTGGCATTTCAAAAAAAGAGAATTAAGATGACAGTCCTGGTGGCTAATGTCCCATCCTCATATGGCATTCTTCTTAGGTAAAATTTTTGTAGGGATGTTGGTGGCGAGTTGAGTATGGACCTGTCTGAAGTGAGGATCCTAGTCAAAGGTGTCATGCATAAATTACTCCTTGAGAAGGAGGTAAAATATGTGGTCACTCAAACATTAGCGCCTGAAGCTCAAATTCTATTTGAGTCTTTAGGCGTGGGTAATTACTTCTTATCCATGGAGGAGGTTCATGTGGCGTCTGATAAAATTCTTGAATGTGATATCTTGACAATTGATTCAGATAAAATAGCAGAAGGATTTGTAGGATGCAGTGTAAGTACAAAAGAATCCTCCCCTCTAATTAAAGAAAAATTAGTTTTTTATGATGTTTGGATTCTAAAATTTGATGGCAGCTATTCCTCTATCAGTTCAGGAGCTAGGATTGTATTGATATCTCCTCAAGGAGATATTTTCCCCTTTTCTTTTAAATTATAGTTCAATAATACCAATAATACTACTGAATATGAATCATTGCTACTTGGATTGAAGGCCGTTAAAGATAGGGGCATCAAACTCCTTCATGCCAAAGGAGATGCTGAGCTAGTGGTTTGCCAGGTCAGGAACCTGTACCAAATAAAAAATGAGAGATTACACCATTACCGCAATCTAGTTTGGGATAAAATATAAAGCTTTGATGCTTTTAGTATCTCTACAATACCCAGGGAATTTAATGACTAAGTTGATGCATTAGCTATTTTTGCAACTCTCTTGGTTTCTCACCCAAATTTTAAGGGAGACAGGTACACTATCAAACTAGTTTTTTAACCAAGTGTGCCTAACAATGCCAATCATTGGCAAGTGTTCAATGGTGACAACCAAATCATCACCTTTCTAGAATAAAAAGATAGCTTCGAATAGCTTCACTTTGAAGGTAGTGAATCTCAAGAAATAAGTTCAGATGTAGATGAGGAATTCCTGCAGCTAAAGGGGAATAAAATTCCCAAAGGATTGGTTTCCCTTGAGAAGCTATTTGTTAAGCACGATAGGTTCATCAAACAGTAACAAATGGATTCAAGCTCCTCTCAAGAGTTTGATCAAATAAATTTGGGTACCAAGGAAAATCCCAAGATGGTGAACATTAGGAAGTGCTGCACTCCAGACGAGAAGCTCAAATTTACTGCCCTGCTTCGCTATTACATAGATGTTTTGGCGTACTCCTGTGATGATCTAAAGTCACTCAGGCTTAAATAAATTCACCATGAAATTCTTCTCAAGAGTGAATCAGTGCCTTACAGGTAGAAATCTTGGTAGTATAATTTAAAGATATCAGGTACTATTCTATCTAAAATATAAAAAATGCTGAATGCTCGAATAATTTTCTCAATCCATCATTTCACATGGATTGCCAACATAGTTCTTGTGAGAAAAAAGAATGGTGAAATTTGCCTCTGTGTGGACTTCAAAAATTTGAATCAATCCTCCTTAAGGATAATTACCCTCTGCCCATCATGGATCAAGTCCTTTAGATTGTGACTGGTTCAGAGATTTTATCAATTTTTAGATAGCTTCTCAGGGTATAATCAAGTTGAAGTTGGTGAAGCAGACCAACATAAGGCTGCCTTCACCACACCTTGGTGCACCTTTGCATATAAAAGGATGCCATTTGGCTTGATAAATGCTTGCACCAATTTTTAGAGAGCAATGAACCTTGATTTCAAAGATGAAATGGATAAGTTCATTATGGTGTACCTTGATGATTTAATAGTCTTTTCCAAGCATCGTCCTGATCATGTGCACCATTTGCAATAAGTGCTAGAATGATGTTGCCAGAATGGCATTTCTCTAAATCCCAAGAAGTCTTTATTTAGGGTAATATAAGGGAAACTTCTCAGACACATTATATCTAGAGAAGGCATAAAGATTGACTTAGAAAGAGTCAAATCCATCTAGGGGCTTACTCTACCCACAAGTAAGACTACAGTTCACTCTTTCTTCAAAAAGGTGAATTTTTTATGAAGTTTCATCCTTGAGTTTGTAGAGAAGAGTCACCATATTGTAAACATGATGAAGGGAAAGATCACTTTTAGCTAGACTAAAGAAGGCAAATTGGCATTTCAAGACATCAAGACAGCTATTGCCCACACCCCAATTTTGGTTTGTCCAGATTATACCAAATATTTCACAATATACAGTTATGCTTTTGAGCACACACTTTTATCAATTCTAGTTCAACAGAACAAAGAGGGTGTGGAATATCCCATATCCTTTATGAGCTGTCCTCTCAAATTTCATGAACTAAAATATTCAAATCTAGAGAATCATGCTTATGCAGTGGTAAAGGTAGTAAAGCACTTCCATTTTTACATCCTAAATTCACACATTATTGCCTTGGTTCCTGATACCACAGTCAAATCCATATTAACTCAGCAGGAGTTTGTAACCAAAAGGGGCAATTAGATTGCTAAAATCTAGGAGTTTGATCTAGTTATCAAACCAATGAAGCTTGTGTGAGGAAGGGGCCTCTACCAATTGATTGCTGACAACATACTGGAAGAAACATGTCATGAAGAAGCAAAAATTGAAGACACACCAACAGTCCTCTTTGTCTTCACCACGAATGAGTGGTATTCAAATATTGCTCATTTTCTTACCTATGGTGAGTGTCCTGCTCACCTGTCTCATAAAGAAAGGATGACTGTTAAATTGAAATCTACCAATTTTGTCCTATGGGACAATGGCCTATATGAGAGGAACCTTGATGGAGTGTTCCTTCACTACAAGGATAAAGAGAAGTAGAACCAACTTTTGGAGTCCTTCCATAATCTAGCCTGTGGAGGACATTTTTCTATGCCTGTAACTGCTCATAAGATTTTATGAGCTAGGTATTACTGGCCTACTCTATTGTAAGATGCATACAAGTGGGTACAAAGATGTTAACTATGCCAACAGTTCATTGGAAGACCCAAATTAGTTACTCTACCTCTTAAGCTAGTGGTAATAGAAGAGCCATTTTAGCAATGGGGAATTGATTTCATTGGTGCTATAAACCCATCTTCAAGCATTGGACATGATTATGTCTTCACAACCACAGATTACTTCACCAAATGGGTGGAGCTATTCCAACCAAGCATGCTAATTCAGAAGTAGTATGCATTTTCTTCAAAAAAAACATCATTTCCAGGTTTAGGGTCCCAACCAAGATTGCGACAGATAATGCAACCTATTTATCTTCTCATGAGATCACTCAATTCTATTTTTATTATGAAATTACCCTCTCCCACTCCTCTAATTATTTTCCACAAGGGAATGGCCAAGTAGAATCAAGCAACAAGAACTTGGTGACCATCATCAGAAAGCTGGTAGATGACAACCAACAAACCTGGCATAAAGCATTATTTGATGCTTTATGGGCAGATAGAATCACACCCAAAAGGATGATAGGTATGTCACCTTTCCAACTTCTATATGGTCTTAATACAGAGATACCAATCACCCTAGAATTACCAGCATTGAAATTGGCAAAGGCGGTTGAAGATCAGACATATAAAAGCTCTATTGACAAAAGGATCATGTGCCTGACTGAGCTAGATGAGCAGTGAACTATGGTGGTGGACTGAATCGCTACACATCAAAGTTTGGTGAAGAATATCTTTGACTAGAAATCCAAAGCCCATGATTTCCATATTGGAGATCAAGTTCTATTATGGGACAAGAGAAGAGAACCAAAGGGAATGAATGGGAAATTTGATTCCCTATGGAGAGGCCTATTTGCTATTCATCAGCTCAATGGTGAAAATAGTTTCTTACTGAAGTATCAAGATGACACACCCTTTTCTCTACCTCAAAATGGGCAGCATTTGAAGCACTTTAGTTCTTGAAGTATTAGATAAGATCATTTATACATATGTATAATTTTTGTATAGTCTTTAGCTTGTTTTGTGTTGATCATTTTCATTTCTTTTTGGCACCTTTCTTTTTGGGTAGCATGACTCTGTATCCCAATGGAATACTTGAAGGCACTGGAGATTTTAGTTTCTACTCCCTTTGATTATTTTTATAATCTATAGAAGTTCCCCAACTGGAGCCAGCTGTTGTTCCCAAAATCCATCACTTATCTTTGGGGATAACATATCAGCTATTTTAGGTCCTACAGACCAAAATTATCTCTTCCCTTCTCAAAAAATGTTCTGAGTATTCAAATTTTCCAATTATTCAAGCTTTTTCAGCTAAGGACTCACAAGTTCAACAAGTTCAACAACTTCAATAGGTGAGCTCTCACAAAGAAACAAGTTCCCAACACTTAGGCAATTTCAAGGTTGGTTCAATGTTGAGGTTCAACCAAAGGGTTCATCGGTAGGCTTCAAACAAATGGAATGAACCATTGAACCATTGAACCCCACCTCCAAAGGTTCAATGGGTTTAAAGGTTCAATAACATTGATAGACTTAAAGAGTTAAGCACTTTGGCAAGTTCAAAGTTCAATCGCTTCAGAAAGTTCAAATGGCTTCGAAAGACTTAATGAATAGAAGACTTTGGAGAAGAAAGATTGAACCTTAAAACCATTGAATCTTGAACCAAAATAGTTCAAAGGTTCAAAGGTTCAAGAAAGCTTTGAGTGAAGGAAGGAAGTGGAAGATTCCAGAGACAAGTTCGAAGAATTGGTTCAAATGAATGGTTCAGAGCGGTTGGTTCAAGTGGTCAATTGGATGAGCAGAACATAGTATTGAACCATTGAACTATTGAACCATTGAACCATTATTATTTCAATCGATTGGTTTAAGCAAAAGGAACAAAAGGATATCTTTCAGAAAGATTTTTTTCGACAAAACTTCACAAGAGAAATCCTTTAGGCAAAATGTCCAAAGGAATTCCTTCAGATATTTTGTCTAAAAGAATGTTCAAAGGCCTGACAAAAAGTGGCAAAGTTAGAGGAAATATTTTGTTCAGATAAAATGTCTGAAGGATTTCCTTCGAACATTTTGCCCAAAGGATTTGAAGAACAAGACTGCCCGAAGGATCCCGAAGGGTAGGTACCCTTACAGGGGAGTCTCGACAACCATGAAATGGACTATTTTCAAGGCCCGAAGGGACACCTTCCTTTCAGGGAGTTTGAAAGACTTAGAAAAACAAAGGATTCAAATAATAAAGAATGAACCAATGAACCATTAAACCTTAAACCAAAAGAGTTCAAAGTTCAAAGGTTTAACGAGTTCAACAAAGAAGAAAAGGATCTAGGAACTTCGAAGGAACAAAGGATTCAAAGAAAGAGAATGAACCATTGAAATTTGAACTAAAATGGTTCAAATTTCAAAGGTCTAAAGGTTCAAGGAAGCTTCAAGCAGAGGAAAGGAAGTGATTAAACCAAGGAAGCGATTGAACCAAGGAAGCAATTGAACAAAAGAAGTGATTGAACCAAGGAGCCGTTAGGACCATCTGAACCATTAAACCAATGAAATATCATGGTTCAAAGATTTAAGGTTCAAAGTGGTTCAAGTGACCAACAACCAGTGATGTCCTTGTGGATGTCAAATTCAAGGTAATGAAATACTCATTTATTTTTAAATATGGCACAAAACTTGAAGAATAAAACTCAGTGAATAGCTAAAGAAAGAGCCAAAGAGCCTATAAAAAGGAAAGGAGATAGTCTGAGAGCTCATATCATGAAGAAAAGGACAAAATGTGTTAATAGAAGATGGAACAAGAGAGAAAGACCAAAAATATCTATGCAAGAGTTATTTCTAGTAGGTGAAACAGTACACCAGGTGGACATCAAAGAGCATGACAAATCAAAGACATGGCCTATTTTTCTCCATCGAGTAAAGGTGAAGTGGATAGCTGCACCAATATCAAGAAGAAGACTAGATATCCTATACTTTGGAGGAGACATGTGAGATGAATTGACACGCCATAGTTAAGGCTGACGCCTCATTCCAACATGGCCCCTTGACTGAACTAAAAATGCATTCAAGGCATTGAATGCAGCATGGGCCATACCATGAAACAAAGTGCCAAGTCTTTCTTAGCACTATATATTGTAATCTCTTATTTTATGCAAGTTATCTTTCTCTGATATAGAAGCAAAAATCTGCCCAAATTGAAAGGCGATTACTGAGACTTTGAGCTCAGATTGTCAATCATATTTATTTATTTGAATGAGAAAATAAGTGACCTTTCAGACTTTGTGATGGAATAACTTGTGTTGTTGAGGAAATTATTATTATGTCTATTTCTTGAATGCATTCTTGTCTATTTAATTAAATAAGCAGAACTAGTAGAAGTAATCAGGAAGGTGTCCTAAAGCCAACTGTGGGAGACTTTGTGCTGCTACACTTATCTTTAGTGTGTGTGTTTTTAGTTTATTTATATGTAAAGGATCTTGGGATGACTTTGTGCCCCCATTGTCCTTCGTATTTCACTCTTTGGCAGTTGAGATGGAGACTTTGTGCTACACTTCATTCTACTGTATTATTGTGCCCTGTTACATTTATTTATCATTACCAGAAAGAATTCTTGCTATTTGTTGTAGACCACTTCTAAAAGAAGAGAAATGCCTTTTGTCATTTCACTAGGATTTCTCCTTTGATCTTTAAACATCATCTCTAAAAAAAGAGAGATGGATGGTGTTGTCCTACCCCTGAGTGTTATTTTCAGCTTATATATATAGTATATAGTACCTTAGATTTATAGGGAACCTCCCCTTGATGAGAGGAGAGATTTGTCCCCTTTTGATGTGGTAGACTTGCACATTTGGCTAATCAATCTCCTTATGCTGTGGTTGAAACAACCTATTTTTCCCATCAGTTAGCTGGTGACAAAATATTCACCCAACATAAGTAATCTAGGAGCATCCCCCTTAGGCTGGTTTAAACTCAATTTTGATGGATATTGTAGACGTAACCTGGGGGCATCTAGGATGGGTTGTTTGTTGAAATGTTTTAGTGGTTTGTTGATCAGATCAACCTCAATAATTTTTTTAGATAGTACTAACAATGAAGTGGAGTCTCATGCTATTATAGTTGGTTTGGAATTAGTTGTCAATTATGGTATCAACTTTTTGATCATTGAAGGTGATTCACAGGTGGTGATTCAAGTTTTAAATAACAAAAATTCGAAAGCCTAAAACATTAATAATATTGTAGCCAAGGCATGGTAAATTCTTATCCAACTCAAGGAATGGAAAGGATCACATTATTTTTGGGAGTTTAATAGGGTAGCTAATTTCTTGTCTAATGCATGGATAGAGCAAGCAGAGATCAATCACATTGATAGTTGCAAAGATAGGTGGTTTGATTTTGATGGGATGGTCAACATAGATTGTTAATAATGGTGAGGGTTGAGGAGTGTGCAAAGTTTTTGCGGGATGCCTAATGATGAGCATAATTAATGTACATGGCATGAGAGATCATATTCCATACTTATATTTCCTGAGGTGTCTTTTGATGGAAACATCATTTGTTTTGTTTTTTTTGGGGTAGTACTAGTCCAAAGATAGTTTTTAGGAGTTTTTTGGTGCATGAATGGAGAAATATTTTGTAAAAGTAATGTCCTGACTAGTGGTTTTTGATTGTAGTCCCAAAAGGGAAATGGGGTTCTCTAGGTCATTTTCTTCATGTAGGCTATAACATATCTTGTAGGTGACATCATCTGAGGTAAGTAAATTAGTTTCTCAAGTGGTCAGGGTGGAGGAAATTAGTCTTAGCCTATGTTGGTAAATTAACTCAGAGTTGGTAGTGTTTTTTTCTAGTAGTCTCCTCATGTTGGTTTATGACAAAAGGAAGGTGATCGAGATGGTAGAATTATTCATTAGGCATGACTTTAGGATAAATATCCTTTTGATATGGATTTTGTTGATGTAGGTCCATTTAAGGAGCTATCTTTTTCTATAAAATATGGCCTTAACTTCCTCCTAGTCTCAATTTTTAGGGCTTTGAAGGAGTGCTTCATCAACCTCCTTAGTTTTGTTAAAGAGTTGGATGGGGTTTATTTTATAGAATAGGGGCCAAAAATAGAGAAGAGGGTGGTTCTCCTAGATTTGTTTGAGTTTAGAGTCCCTCTATATGAGTTGGAGATTTAGAGAGCATCCTAGAGAATGCCTACTCACATCAAGGCTATGAAATTCCTTCTTGGTGGAATTTACAGGGGAAAATTTTTGGTGCCTAATTGGGTTAGTAACTAGGTTTTGATGGCATCAGGGTTTTTTTTCTTAGTTAGGGTAGTGCATGGTGTTGCCAAGCTCAAAGTAGAGGTGTCAAGTGCAGTTTAAGCAGTGATGTTAGATCACTCAAAATAAGTTGTGAATTTGGTCAAGGTGGAGGTGTAGGTTCAACCGTTGGAGGAAAAAAAGCAACTCTTGGATAGTGAAATCCTAAGTGTGAGATGGCATGACAAGCCCCTCATCATACTGGATTAATAGTCTAAGGTAGTCAGTTTTAGATGGATGGTATTTTATTTATGTTCATAAGCTAGTCTCTAGTAGCTCTCGACACTTTTATAGTTTAAATTATGTATATGGATGTTCTTTAATATAATATAATTGGTTTGCTTTAAGTGATTTTTTTGGTAATTGGTCAGATGCCTTGAGGAAACTGTTTCCTCAAGCTAGGGCTATCTTTTCCTCTCATTATACTTTTTATTGGGTAGAGGTCCCACCAAGCCTGATATCTATAAAAAAAATTAAATTATAATATAACCATATTTAATAATATTATATATTTCTAAATATATTATATTATTTTATATATTATAAAATTATTATATATTTTAGAGTTATATATACTATTATACATATTTTAATATTATACAATACATAAATATTATTATTACTATATTAATATATTTTACTATATAATATTTACAAAATATAGTATTACTAATAATATA
The DNA here is from genome assembly GCA_037957365.1 of Torreya grandis. Classification (NCBI taxonomy): domain Eukaryota; kingdom Viridiplantae; phylum Streptophyta; class Pinopsida; order Cupressales; family Taxaceae; genus Torreya; species Torreya grandis. Next base: position 1,098,881 of record JARHVA010002490.1, on the reverse strand, counting down.
TTATATTATTATATACTATATATTTTAATACTAATAATACAAACATATATAAAAAACTATATTAACTATATCATATATTATTATATTATATAACAATAATAATCAATATATTAAATATGTTTAATAATATATTATATTACTAATAATTACAAATATATTATATCATATAAAAATATTAACATATATAAAATATAATATTTCAATATATTGTTATATAATATATTATTCTATTATAATTATAGTATTAATTATTTATTAAAATAGTAATATATTGATATTATTATAATAAAACAATATAATATATAATATAGTAATATTATAATAACATTTTTTATATGTTTGACTACATATTATATACCCATAAATCTACTCACCTTAACTATTCCACTAATCTCATTATTTATATTAATTAATGTTGTAACCATAGTCCTAATTAATTAAGTAAATCCCATTCCCCATCATATATTTCCTACATCATGCTAAACTTTTTCCTATCCCACAAGTTAATTAATCCTTCTTCTAATATGTCATTTATCACTTAATCTTATCCTAACCCTACTTATCCATTATATTAGAATTTAAACTTTCAATCCCACCTACCCTAGCCTATTCCTAGGCTCTCCTACATCCCTAGTCCCTAATCACCTATCTAATCACCTCCTTAAACCCTTAATTAATTCCTATTAACTTGTAATTAAATCTAGAAGCCTCTAAAATCTAGAGTATTCTCTAACTTTTTAGAATTCTCTAAACTAAAGAGTTCTAATGAATTTAAAAATTCATTTTAATCCCCCTTCATCACCTTATAAAAACCAGGTATAGAGATTTGTTAGACTAATGGAATACACACAAGCTATCTAAGCCATCATAATCTCATTACATCCACTCTATCCTTACATCTAAGAAACCATTAACCCATCCATGCTCACTTGAAATCTTGAAGCCACCATTATCAATCAAATCAACAAGCAATCCAAAATCCTTGAAGAATCCATTTGAATATATTGGAGGGAAGCCAAGAGAAGCAAGATGATGGTAAGAATCCTTAACTAAGTTCTGATTGCTTTCATATTCTCTCCCTTTGATTTTTTTGTAGATTTTGGGTTAAAATTACTATAAGTAGTATATTGAATCCATAGCTCAAATTTTCAAGTGTACATTAGCAACCATAATGGGAGCCTCCTTTAAACTAGCCCTTGTATGTGTAAGACATGTTAAATTGGCTTGTAGGACTAGTTAAAAGAAGACTAGGCTCTAAAATATTAAAATTTTCACATCCCAAATGAAGTACGATATTGAATTGCAAATTTTAATTTTGTAGAAGAAATTTTACATACCCCCATTGTGGTTTTGACTAACTACATGGACTTGACCTCTAGCCATTAACCTTTTTGACAATTTTTGGGACCCCTTTAAAATCACCTCTTGAAACTTGTAGTTTTGAATCCTATCTACAATTTTACTTCTATGAATTCTCGTTTTTATTTAGGCATGAAATCACTAACTAAACCTATGTTTTTGCTCTCTAATAATTTCATTATCTCTATTTGACTATGATATGATAATAGGAAAGGGGAGATTCTGCTTAGACAAACTCACTACCTCTAAAATAACCCTTTTGACCACATTTTACAATATCACCTATCTACAGTAGTGATTTTGAATCCTAGTTGTGGTTTTGAAAGTTGAAGAAGTGGTTTTGCCAGTAGATAATCCTTCTAGTTTCTAGTCTTTAGTTATAAATATTTAGATTTTTGTAGATTTATGGTATTTTAATCAATCTTAGTATATCTCTATATATTCTACATATACTATAAATTTTATTCTCTACAAAAAAATTTCTCAATAAAGGTAATTTTGATGAGTATCGATGGTTTTGAGATCTCATGAGCAATTTTAAATCTGGTTGAGATATAGGTGTTATTGTTAATTTTATCTTTTCTTAGCAATTTAGTTCAGAAGTAGGTTTTGTAAATAATTTCAATTTTCTAGACATCATCCTTTTCTAGGTAATTTTAACATTTCCAAAAATTTGTATATATTTCATTTTAATCTACCACGAAGCAAAATCGCTTCTCAAAAGGAGCAATATTGATTCTTAGAGGTTATTTTGAGATCTAACTTATGATTTTGACTCAAATAGTTTTTATAATGCTTTTATCTGATAGCATTTAATTTAGGCTTTATTTAATCTAAATAATATTTCTTCTAGCATTATGAACATCTTATTCTATAACCTACTTTAAAATCTATTATTTTCCCTATACATTATAAAATTTCCTCTCAATATCTATAGCTTTGATTCCCATAGGGGACTTTGACTAACCACAAGTGGTTTTGACTAATTGCATAGTAACTATCAATTAACTATGTATAAAATCACATATTTATTAGTTATAGTATTGACTTGTCAGCTATGGTTTTGCCTCTCTAGAATCAATTTTGAAAAGCCAACTTTATGTCATTGTGTAGAAATAGTTTTGTAGGGGTAAAAGGTGATTTTAATTTTTACTAGAAGTTACTAATAGTTTTTTTTACAAGACACCTAAGTGCGAGGACCTAAATTATATTGTTAACTTGTGTCTTTACAAGATCAAGGTTTTGTTTAAAAATTAAACTTAGAATTTATTTTTGATCACTTGTGTTTTTGTCTCACATAATTAAATTGGTTAAATAATTTTGTTTGCCTATCTTTTATTACAAATTTTGATTTTATAGGGTGAAACATGACATGGAATTCACACCTACACACTTGCCATAGTCCTAGGGGGATTATGATCATGGATTTCACCACCATGCATAAATCCACACTCTATTTTCTGATAGAGTATAAATATTAGGAATAATTGTCATTAGGCCAAGCAATTGACCCCATACAGGTCTTCCATGAATGAAAAGAGTTAATTATATGACCCAAGAATTAGACAACACCCTATACAGATTTGGGCCCCATGTACCTTGCATATATTGGGGACACCCCTAGAAACCTCATTTAAACCTAGTATATGATCATCGACCATAACATGAAACTTACTACTAGAGTCAGTATCAACTCCCAAGTGACCATCATATGAAAAATAGGGTTGAGAGGCTTTGGGATATTTTTTAATAGGTCACCAACCTACATCCTCACTTACAAATTTGTTAGATGATACAATCATCGGGTTACACACCCATGTGTTTACTAATCTTAGGATTATGCTCTGCTTGATTTGGTGTGTGTCATGCTAGACCGGTGTTGTTTATGAGTTGAGTCAGCCTTTAATCCCAATTTATACATGGTTATCTAGGATTTCTATATCATCATCTTGTATATCCTTATTATCTTGTTTGTTTTAGCCATATCTATATCTTATACATTCTTTATTTTCCTAAACAACTTTATCTACTTCACATGTCATCATATATGTCTTGTACATCTTATCTTCCATATTAGATATATCCCAATCTAGTTTTGTCTTGACATCCTCCTTTTTATTTATCACTCTATCTTGTACATCCTTATCATATCAAAGCCCTTTCATCTCATCTAGTCTTACCCCATCTAGACAAATCTCATCTAACTTGGCCTTGCCTTTTTAGTTTGTTTTTTAGGTCATATACTTATCCAAACCATATTCATTATACCCAAAATCATCATTACATAACCACCCTTATATGCTTGTCCTGATCTCAATCCCATAATCCTTGATCCCTCCATGTATTTCATTCCACCTTAAGCAAATTAGTCTAAAGCTTGAGTTAGTCCTTTTGTTTTCCAACCATATCATCCTATCACTATGTTCATGCTTTATCCCACCATCATCTTTATATCACCCATCACTTTATTATATTTCATACTCATTCAATACCCTATTAACAACCTATCAGTTGGTCAGTTTCAATCTAGCATGTAATTATCCTCAATGAAGTCATCTTTAATCTAATAATCTTGCCTATTTATAACTAACACCCACCCCATCATCATCTTGATAGTTTAGACCCAGGCATTAGTTAAATCACCATCCTTTTTATATCTTGAAACCTATGAATTATCGATAAATCATTATCACCTATCATATTATCAGTTTAATATCTAGTCCTAAACTGATATCTTAGTCCATTCAGTCTATTTCATCCTCACCCATCACCTATCATATTAGTCCAATCACTCAAACTTACTTTTTCTAAGGCCCATATTTTTATCCAAGCCCTACTATACCATCACATCACCCATTTTTTTTGTTTGAATGCCTTTCATCCATCACCTATATATCATCTACATGGATTTGGACCTAGTTTTCATGGAACAATACCTATTTGCCAACAAGATGAAATGCTTTTGTAGGTCCTATAAATGGTTTCCTACCTACCTTCAGACCTCAATCCCATCAAGCCTAAAGTAACATCCCCTATCCTTCCCCAATATCAATCTACATAGCCCACATGTTATCCCACCATGGTCACCCCCATTATCCATTCATTATAACCATAGATGTAACACCCCTGAATATACAAATGATGAGGTCACCCTATTTCATGAATATATCTTTTATAATAAGGATGAATGCCTTTTATGTATATTAGATATGGGTGCCCACATTCCCAATGATTTTAAACCCCTAAACCTAAATTCACCTACCAAACAAGTGCCTTATCAACCCTTATCCACATCTAATTCTTGTGACAACCAATCCCATTCTGATCCCCCATTCACTAGTCCTAGTCCTAGTCATGACCTTCCTAGTCAGTATACTAATAAAGAGATTGGCTTATTTAATAAATACATTGTTTCCAACAAGGATTAAGTCCTATTATGGCTCTTATAAATGGTTACCTAACTTCCCATAGGCTTAAACCCCATTTAACTAATCTTAACTCTAATTCACACCCATCCATATTCAAATCCTCCATTTATTAGTCATAGTCCATCAAAAATCGCCCATCCTACTATAAAAGGGAAGCCTACCTTGTGAACCTCATCTAATTCCCATTCATCTCATAAATAATCACCCACATCACCATTCCCCAATATCATGACTTCACCACCACATTATTTCACTCTTAAGTTCAACATTTCAACATCTAACACTATATACAAACTATATGCCCCTCTCCCAATATCCATATAATCCCTATTTTAGAAACTAGAGTCCATCATTATGATTGTTTACCTAAAACAAGACCTCTATATTTATGCAAACGTACACCCTCATGGTATCGAGTAAAATAATTTTGCCTATACCATAAATTCCTTAGACATTCTATTAATGGATGTCACCCTTTTAGATATTATTCCCAAAACTTGATTAATAATGGTGACATTGAAATTGAGGGTAATCCAATGCATTGACACCTAGGAGTGAACACAAGGGGGTATGCCAAGAGGCACTTCTTAACCACGATCAAGCTTCTTCCTTCATCATTAAAGGTCATGACCCCAATCCTTACGATACCAAAACCATCCCTATATCCTATTCACATCAAATCCCCCATTTTCAATAATATATTAATCCTAAATCATTCATTTAAAAACCCAAGGGAAAAAAGGTGATTTCAAATAATAAAATGTCTATTATCAACAAATCATCTATTGGCAACATCACCTCATCAACATCCATGTTGAATTCAACATCAGAATGGTCAAGATCATATCCAAAATTAGCATATGAATTAGAATCCACATCAAAATAATCATCCCTTATAGATAACAAAAGTCATATCAAAAGCTATTTCTTTGAGGAAGTATCTAATTCAAATGTCAACCAATCAAAAGACATGACTCTTGATCTATCTTAGGATGATGAAATTATAACATAATTCTTGGATGCTTTATCATTAAAAGATCATCAAGATAGATATGACTTGGCTTTAGATGTTAATTATACAAATAACCTTAGTGATCATTTCGATATTATTGAGGACACTTCCTTTGACATTGATATTGGATCTCCTAGTAGCTTTTATGAGGACTATGTTTCCCATCATCCCTTTAATCCACCCCTTTCACCACACATCCTTAAACATCCACCTCTTATTAATAATACCTCCAACTTACTCATTGAATAGGAAAAATAGGAACATACATCATTGGATTCCCATCAACATGCAAACTCATGTGCTGAATCTACAAGGATCCAAACCAATAATCAATTAATCAAGCCAAATAATCAAGTCAAATATGATCCAAAAGTAATCAATTAGAGCCAATTAGAGTTTTGTAATTGACCAAGTCAAAAAGAATCATTCCCTAGTGAAAACATACTTGAGGTGCCAGGGGATCATCCAAGTCAAAGTAATCATCCTCCAAGTCTAAATTCAAATACCCTTGGTGAAGCTCAGTTATAGGCACTAGAGGTAATAAAAATCCCATCAAGTTAACAAACCAAGAAATAATTATGGAACCAATGACCATATAAGTCAAACAAGTCAAAATTAATATTATCGATAATCCTCTTAATATTTATATCAAAGAGAAAATATGTCATAAAGTCTTGGATCCCTTAACCTCATTTAACATATGACATAAAAAAATGTCCCCTTTACCATATCCAATGGTGTATGTAATTGTTGAACCCCATTTCTACTCCCCTTCCAATCACATGGTCCATCATAATCATATCACTCATTCACATCCTATATCCCACCATCAAAATCAAGACATAATCCCATCCATACCTACCTCAAATCCCTAAGCAACATGATCTCTCATAGGGATTACAAAGACACATGGTTGAGATGTTCAGAGGATGTTAAATTAGGAATCAACAAAGGCCAAAAGGATATTAGTGAATCCAATAGTGACAACATTATCCTAACATCACATATATCTATAATAGATATTGGCTAAAGCTCAAAAAGGTGTTGGAATTCTTTCATCTTGCACCTATATATAATAAATTGATATGCTAAAAAGTCAAAAACTCAAAAGTAAAAAAAAAAAAACATTTGTCAAATGGTGAAAACTGGTCTTCTGGTTCCTTGGGTAAATACCATGATGAAAATTGGTTTTTGATATCATGGTAAAATAATCTACTATTTGTATTATACCATAACACTCAAGGAAAAATCCATTTCTTGTCAATCCCATCTATATTATATCCCTTTAATCTACCATCATATCTTGCATTTTATTATGTCAATCCTTTTTTTTAGTTTGACCTTCTTAAAGGACATGGAATATGTCTTAAGAAATGGTTTGGAATCATCTTGACATATCCTCTAATGGACACCTAGACAATTAGATATATGGTTCCTTCACGATGTGGTTGTTGGTGATCTCTAGTCTATTCTTCCATGGTTCTCATCCCCTTTTTAGATTCAAGCTCATCTTTTTGTTATCACATCCATTATGCCATCTATACTATTCTTAGTTTCTAGGCTTAGTATTCCCTTTTCTAGTAACCCCCATTGTATAATATACATACATATTCTAAAAACGCTAAAAATTATAAAATCCATAAAATCCAAAAAACCTCTAAGTTGTCTTGTTTTATGTCTTGAGTATCCTAGTTTCTTATCCTATGTCCTAAATTATACATCTAGAGTCACATCATGATCATCAATATTGACTTCATCTAATTCATCACTTGATCTATCATCCTATCAACTCTTACCAAAACAATAGACAATACATTAATCATAGTGTATCTCTATGTAGATACTTGTGTATATTACTTATATGCTTTATGGTTTTTGGCTTGTTTACATGTCTTTTATCATATATATACTAATAATCTTATGTTTCATTTTTTTTGTATATGTTATTTTTAATCTTGTGTCATGTATCTTTTTATCCATTGGGAAATGAATGAGGATGCTATGATGACACCAAAAGTTAAAATGATGATTTTAGGTGCCCTCAACGATGTAGTGTTCACTATTTTCCCCCTTTCTAATAATGCACTTTGGCATAATGTCATCTTGGTCATACTTATATCATGGGGCATACTGCCTAGTGATATATTTACATCTAATTTCTCAAACTATGGTGGCTTGATATTCATTCATCCTATCCTTTATCACTTAGATAATCATCTCATCATCTTTATCCACTCATCAATTTGATCATCCAAGTCCAATCATCTAACCCAACCACATGTTATTACACAACATCTCACATCTAATCATTTCTTCTAGTCCTCCATTTCCATTTCTAACTTCTAAGTAATTGTTGGTATTTTTGTACCAAAAACCTCGAAACACCCTATGCCTTAGAGGAGACCTATAAAATTTTTTGAGAAAAAGATTCAGAATGGCCTAAGTACTCTTTTTCAAGACATAAGTGGAAACTAGGGATTTATGTGCACCTTACAACTTTGAAAAGTTTCAAAGTGTAACTAAACCTCTACTTTCCTACCTATTGAATCCCAAACAAAAACCAAAATTTACATTACAATTTGAAACTTTTCAAATTTATAAAGTGTGATGCAGACTCTGCTTCCAACTTTTCATTAAGACCTAAGTGGTAACTAGAATTCCCACTACACTTTTCAACTTTGTAAAGTTACAAAGTGTAATCCAAATTCTGATCCCCACTTCCTAAAGCATCTCTACCTCCAAAATTCCTCATCAACAAGAATAAAGTGGAGAATGAATAACATATTACAAATTTACAAGTATGCAAAGGTTTCTTGGATTTATGACTACCAAAACAAGTGGGAAACAAAAAATTACAAATATATTTCAAGTTACAAACTTTCAAAGTGACTTTAAAAACTTACACATCTACCTATTATCACCATTATTAGCACTCTATAATTTAATTAAGGGTTTTTGGTATATAAATTAGGGTTTTTACATCATTTTTAAACATTGTGAACTAGATCCTGATCACCTCCAATCCAAGTGATGCCATGACTAGAGCCATTCACCTCCATTATCAAGAAACGCCATGAACCAGAGCATCATTACCAACAAGCGAACACCAAATACATCACTTGAAAAAACTTGCATGTGCATATCCATTATTCTCCTAGGTCACATCCATTTCCTTTAGTTTACTCTAGATTTTATTGGCTACCATTATTCTTTTTTGTAAAGCTTAGGGTTTCTTGTCATACTTAGGCTTTTTCTCTAAAATTATTAAAAGAATCATTGTTTGACATTTATTTCTAATAAATTTCCAATTTTTAAATTCACATGTTAAAAATATTACTAAAATTTGTCTAGGTACTTGTCGTAATTATAAACACTTAAAATTGGCCACCACTGGACTTCAGACTGATTCCTACCAACCATTGCAAATTAAGCTTATGAATAATTAAACATCCCAAATTTTCTTGTGCATCATTTGTCAAAGCTCAAGATCATGTTAATACATACCTACTTATGTTATACTATTGTATGTAATAACAACCTCTCATGGATTCATCCCTAAGCATCCTGTGGCAAAACAAGAATCAATTTGGCCTATGGAGTTATTAAGTGGGGCACATAAATAAATATTAAATCTTGAAAGAGTTAAATGGATAATCAGAATTAATTAACAAGATACAAAAAATTAAATGTCTAGTTGAATTATCCATGTGCAATTAATGAATAAATAAAAAAGTAAATTTGAAAAGGGGAAATATCCTAGCTTTTCATGATTACCTTTACAAGTTGTCAAGCCTTTGGAAAATATCTCATTTTGGAGACCCATGCATATTCATTGAAAATCACGAGTAATTGACACCTATTAAATCTATCAGGGTTATATTTGACTCACTTAGGTTAGGTTTGAACCCATTTCATATTTAAACTCCACCTTGACTCACCTTGGGTTGGGGTTAGTTTCCAAGCCTATAAATACAATGCCTTGCCTATTGAATTTTAAGCTATTTTGGTGAAAAATTATTATGCAAAAATATATTCAACAAGTTCTTTGATATGATGTTTTGATTCCCATTTTTATTGCAAGTAATGTTATAATTTCAAAATCTTGAGCCAAACTACATCAAGCCAATCACTAGACAATGGTGCCAAGGAGAGAAGGATCCAAAAAGCTTCATTTGCCAAAGATTTCTTGAGCACAAACTGAGTAAGCCACTCAGCAATGCATTTGGATCTCTAAAGGAAGGTAAAGGATTATGTGTCTTTTGAATTTTAATTGTTCTTTTTATTTGGTTTTGTTACTAATCTCACCCCTAAGATCTAGGATTGTAAGTGTTAGTGTGTTTTTATTAAGTTTTGTTTACTTGAACTAACACTTTACTAACCTCCCTTCTTATATTATTATGATCACAAATGGCACACCTAGTGGGACTTTGAAGTCTCCCATATAGCAAAGAGATGAAAATTCTGATCTTATTTTTTCTATTGAGTGATTGACAATCTTCAAAATCCAAATTTTAACATTATTTTTCACATATTTTATTTTTTAATGATACACAAATTACACAAAGACCGACATCAATTATAATAGAACTGATATTGAGTATGCTTGATCAACATTGATTCACCCAGAACTGACATCCACCTCTATGTGCATCACCCAAAACTGATGTTGGTCTCTATGCACATCACCCAAAATTGACATCGATCTCTATGTAAAATAACAAGTTGATAGGCCATCTTTTGAAGCTTCGTTTATGGTCATCTAGAATCTATTTTTATGTTTTTTTTAAACCATGTGTTTTCTCATAAATTTTTAGAATACGCTATTATTTTTCCTTCAAGTTGCATAAATGTTTCACTGAATCTCAAAAACCTTCTAACACTTCTTGCAGGACCCAAAGGTCACAAGGAGACATTTAAAATACTTCTAACTTGCAATTTTCACATTTCAAATTGGTGTTTTAATATATTTTTTTTAAAAATCATTTTCATTTTGTTTCAAGATTTCAATAATAAATTCCAAGGGGCTAAATTTCATAAACATTTCAGTTTGGTACATAAAATAAATATTCACACTTAGATTACATACTCTTAAGAGTGTTTTGTTTTATGCTTGTTCTTTCAAAGTTGATTATTTTTGTAAAATGATTGATGCATGTATGCTCTCCTCCCATCCCCTTCAGGTAACTTGGGTGACCAAAATCACTCTTTATTTGCATTTGTGCCTTGTCCAAAGGAATGAAAAGAATTTTTTTAAGGCTCTCATGAAATCTATATGGTTTGAGTGATCTAAATACAACCTTAAAGTCTTTTCACTAGTCATTTATTTTTATGCAATTTGGTTTCTGAGTTGGAGTTCATAGCCACTTCATGAGTTATTTAGGGGTGAATTTAATTGGGTTCTCATCTCCCAACAACATAATAATCATGTTCCATAGTGGGGTATACAAATTAGGGCACATATATTATGATTGATAGGGGGATAAGCAGTTAACCTCGCCAATCATAATGAAACCTGAGTTAGGTTTAGATAACTAGGGGATTCCACTAAGAAGTACATATATGGAATCTACCCATGCATAATATGTTATCTGATATGAACTCAATTTATGTGAGGTATCTTTAGTGTTAACCACACTTGGGACCATCTAGATGTTCAAAAAATTAGTTTCAGAATAACCCCACTTTTCATAGAAATACTATTGATGCAGGGCAAGTAGCCCAAAATTCCATGTTGCCATATAATCTATTGGGATAAGTGAGGTGTAAAAACCTACTACTTCATGTGCTTTTATTTTTATATTGACACTTAAAATCCTCCCAAGATCATGTATATAGATGGAATTTGACAGTACTATGTAACCTTGTTAGTTCTAGGATCTAGGACATTACATTTAGATGTTTATGTCATTTTATCCTTTATTGCATGGTTTTTGAGTCTAAACTATCTATTTTATTTGATATGCAATGTAAAAATGATTTTTGTTTATATGTCACTCCTTTATTTGAGGAGGCATTATGTTGGCCATTTTTGATCACATACTTTTTTCCTTAGTCTTTTGATAAATCTTTGTGTGTGTGTCACATGATTGGAAAGGGTAACATTACACTACCCAATTCATTTCAAGTTTTTATGCCTTATAGCCTTGAAAAAAATCATTGATTACATATTTAGAGTTAGATAACATCGTTATAGTACTTGAATTATTTTAAGACTTATTTGCTTTGTGTCCAAATTTTGGTTTTGAAGTTTGCAATCCATGTGTGCCTTTTGGATCTTTATCTAGTGTCATTATGTCATTCACCTTTGTATATATTTTTGTTTGATCAAAGAAGTTTATTTTCATAAGTTTATTTTTCAATTAACCTTGACGAGTTTAAATCCAGACATTGATTGATATTTGTTTATGCCTTGTCTAATTTAGGCATAGACATTGATCTTTCTTTTTTAGGTTATGTAACTTAAGTTATTTCTTCACCCAAATTTGAAGACTATTGTTTGTGCTTAAATTTGGGATAAATAGCCTATCTTCCTTGTGCCTTTTATTTCATTCCTTATGATAATTTGATCAAGTTCATGTTTAAATTTGAATTCCTAGTCTATGCCAAAGTGTTTTCGATTTGTTAAATTAAATCATGTCTAGATTTTGTGCTTGTTTTGCCAAAAGTCCTAGCACAAGCCTATTTGAGCCTAGATTTTGATGTTGTGTTTGGCCATAATAGCTAGTAACTTTTATTTTCCTCAATTAAACTTGTTTGGAACACTTTAGAACTAGAGTCTGGCATTCTGGTTTTTATTCATGTGCTTGACCATTTGTGTGAGACATTTAATGTTAGCCATTTGACATTAGATTTTTTATACAAAGTTTTAGCATGCACCATTTTAGAGATATAGATCCATATTTTGAATAATTTAGACCAATTTTGAATCATTTTTCCTTTGGACATTATTTTTTAGAGTTTTTAGAACTCTAGGCCTTTTGTAGAATATTTATCATTGATGTGGATATATCTTGCTACACTTATGGTGGAGTCATGTAGGATATAAGTTATGATAGAGTGGTTGCATAAAATAACTTTATTCAAGACCCCTTGTTTTTACGCTAGATTTTTGCTTTCACATTCAAAGGAGAGAAAATGAGAAACTAAAAGGAATGGTCAAGGCTTGTATGTACCTGGATATAGTCTGCAATCTGCTAAACACAGTCGCTGACGTCGGTGATATTGCCGGCGTCGGTCAGGGTGGTCACCGATGACGGTTAGACTGCCGACGTCGGTAGGGGAAGTGGACGAGGTCGGTCAGGGCAATTAGCCAGGGACGGGTTACAGGACTAGTTTCTGGTCTGCAGAATGGATTTGGTCTCGTCTGAGGGTCTGAGGGTCTATGAGGGATTTAGAGGGACTATTTAGGATCTAAGGGACTGAGAATCTTGTCAAGAAAAGGAGTGAGAAACAAGAAAAAGACCTTTCGGCCTTCCCGTAAAATAATTTAGTCAGGTTGATTAGATGGGTCTTAAGATGGTCTGTAGGTCTCTGATAACTTATGCTGGGTTGATTGGACAGAGGATGTTGCCTAAAAAGAGACTAAGGGAGTGTCAGAGGCAAAGAAAAAGGAATAAGGGGTGAGAGAAGGCTTTTCAGCCTCTCCGGGAAGAATAGGGAAGGTTGTGTCAAGGATGCTTGGAATAGACAGAAGACAGAATACTAATATATTTGAAATGATATTAGAATGAAAAAAGTACCAATACTTAGCTGTGATATGAATTGGCAAAGTTGCAGAAGCTGTGTTTCAGTTGTCGCTGGTGATGGAGATATCGTGCAGTCCCTGTGCAGAATGTCTGATGCAAGACCTTAGTGCCTAAAAAGTGCTGCCAAGAATGTTGATCCCTGCAAGAACACCAAGAGGCCCAGAACACTGAAAAGCAAAAGCACAAGAACTTTGTTTTGCCAGAAGAGGATTTGAGAGTCGTGATTAGCTTCAGAGATTAGCTGATTTCTGATTGGGGTCGTCAAAGGGTCATAAAATTTGGTTAAGTATAACTGACGTCGGCAATTCTGTTGATGTCAGCCGACATTTGACCGATGTCAGTGGGTTTAGAATGGGAAAAAAGAGCCACCAAGCCCATTTTTCATCCGCCAAGTGCACTATCCATTGGATAATGTCAAAGGTTGGGCTAAATACGCATGAGAGTTGGTTAGGCGATTAGAGAGAAGTAAGAATAGGTCTTGGGTGAGTCATAGGATGGGAATTAGTCCAAGGTGAGGTGTCCTAGGCGAGGTGTCATGGGTGATGTGTCCAAGGAAGGGGGGTTAATTCAAAATAAGTTTATTATTTTAAATTAGTAATTGCATGTTTTTAGGAATGGGTTAGGAATGGACCAAAGGGGGAAGGTGACCAAGGGTTAGACACTATTTCGGTGTCTACACCCCTATGGTGAAGAAGTGGTTTATGAGATGGATCCATATCCTCTTTACAATCCTCAATCTAGGGAATAAAGCTAAGAACTGTGTTCAATGGTATATTATTTGGGTCGACTGACGTACGATGTTTTCCATCTCAATGATCATGACATCTAATCCTCCACTTATACCATTAAACCTTTTTTAGATTACATGATATACCAAGCTCCACATTATCTAAGGACTACCATTTATATACTAAGCCCTCATCCTTTGCTTGTGCAAGAAACCAAGCTTCATAATGCCCTACCATTACCATACCAAGACCTCATCCTTTATTTTGTGTGAGTAATTAAGCTCCATAACACCATACCATTTCTATACCAAGATCTCTTCCTTTGGATTGTGTGAGCAACCAATCTCCATAACACCCTACCATATCTATTATAAGACATCATCATTTGGCTTGTGTCAGTAACCAAGATCTATGATGCCTTACCATTACCATTCTAGGACATTCCATGTATAGTAGCTCATTATCCCAACAAATTTGTCCAATCACAACTTGAAGGGTCATAGTTATTGTCTTAGGCCATAAAATAACCTATTTTAAGCCTGTCATTATCCAAATTTTATACATTATTAATCCATTGCTAACCATTCCCCAATTTATAAAACCCATACCAATTATCTAACCCAAACTGAGCCAATCAGTACCTCTCCAACCAAACCAATCATTCGAAGAGTAAGATGTATTCAAAACTGGTATTTTACAACTGATTTTAAACCAAGGCCAAGAGAACCAACCAATTAGAGATATATTTTTTGAACCACCTATTTGTGATAAGTCAATCTATGATGAATCACCTCTTAATACTATACCTATTGTCAAAGAGTATTACTCTGACAAGCTAGTCTTTGTTGAGTCAGTTTTTAATGATTATAAATACCTTTGGGAAAATAATTATCTCAACCATATGCTTATTTTTTATGATCATCCCTAATGTAGAGTAGTTAGGAGAAGTCCTTAATAGTATCAACCTCTGATTTAATATCCTTGACTGGTCACAATCACTTGTTCTTTCATGCTCTTGATTAGAACTAGTGGCACTCTCCTATGTATCAATGGGTTTGTTTTCATCCTTAAGTAGAATATGTTTTTAATGTGTTATTGATGTTAATATATCTTTCACTTGACAATCACACTTTCTTTCTACCTCATATTATTCATCTATCTCACAAACTTGATTCCTGTGCCTTCACTAGGCTTCTCTTGATTTACAAAACCACATCTTATCTAGGGTGTCAAATACTCAATATCATATTAAATATAAACATAAATGTGTTTATTGTATCTATTCAAACCCTTTCCAACTTATATCTCACCCTTCATTTGGTTCTTTCCTCATTGTCCACTCTCATTGGCTTGGTTAGGCACAACCTCTTTAGTTCCAAGGACCAATTTATAATCTAGGTTATAAGAATTAAAATATAATACTTAAATGGCCTTTCATCATCCTATTATATCTATATTAACCTCCATTGATTACTGTTTCTAGTCTTACCTTTATTTCCTAGGCATAACTCTTACCTTGTCTTGCTAAGGCTAGTAGACTTGTTCTGAGTATTTTTCCTTAGATTGATCAATCACACACCTTTATTAAAGGTATAAAACAAATTTGAGGAACATTATATTTTTTTCAACTACTCAAGAAGTTTCATGGACTCACTCAATCCTTAACACCACTATCTGACCTTTTTTGAACTCTCATTAGCCCTTTTAAGCCTCATTTAACCCCTATTTACACTCAATTAGGATTATCCATACTATATCATACATTTTCAATTAAAAATTGTTTTAATCACTTCCCAAATGGTTATAAGAATAAAACTACCAAGTTTTATCATTTTACATATATGGAATCTCTCTATATGGACTAAACCCTAGTTCTAGGGTTTATGAAATCCTGCACAACTAAGACCCTCTAAAATTCAATATCTTTGCTTGAAAAAATTTTAAATAGACCAAATTAATTTAATTATGTCTTCATTTCCATTCCCTATCTTTAAAAATAGGTGTTAATTATCATCTTGTCCATGTTATTCTTATAGACATCAAGTTCTGATTGACTGTGCTTAATAGTTAGCTGTGTAAGGGTTTGTATAATTGATTCACTTCCTTCCTTGGAATGTCCAAAGGAAAAACATGGATTAATAAGGATATTATAAAATTATTTACATAATAAAATACATTTATTGAGCACGTTTACTTCTTTATCTAGTATTGCCTCTGTTCAACAGGATGTAACAAAATCCTATTTATTTGATTCATGCCAATCTAAAACGTCTTAAGGAATTTTCACATATCAAAAGGTGTCTCTTGGTACTTATAAACATATAAAAATTTCTACATAATATCCAATCCACTTCCTTTCCATAGGCCTTCAATTCTTTACTCAATCTACATAACCTTTCCACATAAAATAGGGGTCCTCCTCTTAAGTTTGAGTATTGTTATTCTATCAAACAATTGGGCTTCATAACTAGAACTTGGAATTTAATACAAAGTATTTAATTACTTACTACCTTCACAATTCAAAATACCATCCTTTTAAAGATATTTAAATTACAAACCCACGCTTAAAGGAATCTTGCTTAATGAAATAGGGTTTCCTATTAGTCAAGGCAGGGTCTACTTGTAACAATAGAATGCTATGTCCTTATGAAAAGTGCATTGGAATACTCACCTATTTTGGGATTAAAAAAACATGATACAATATTTACCATCCCTTATTCACTATTCTAACAAATCATTAACTCTATTTGTAGGCCCAAATGTTTACCTTCACAATCTGATTATGACATTAGTCCTTAGGTTTTGTATAGATCCAATAATATACTTTTTGAGTCCCACCAAATTTACACTCAAAATTTTTTTTCCAATAAAATTATGATATATATATCTTATACCCAAAAATTATTATTTTTTCTTGATGTAGCTCAGTCAATAGGGGACTTGAACAATAACACTCCTAGCTAAGGACTGTGATTCATCTTTTTTGGTCCATATGTGTAATCATACATAACTTATGTAGAGATGGATTTAAAATTTAATATAAACATTGTAAATACATGAAAACATTTAATCCAAAAAATCTTGAAATTGACATAACCAAAATTTTCTACTTATCTTTACTTATTATTTCAACATCTATTACATACAGTCCACACATGGACTTGAGTTCTTGATTGAAGATTATTGATTTTCAACACACTTTAAGGGTAGTGAAGGGATTAATCTTACATCAAAATGCTGAAAACTTAGAGATACTACCATAAAGGCTTTCTTTGGAATTGACAATGTTTCTGGTCCATCAACTTTGGCAAGTACAAGTGCAGAAGGAAATTAGAATACCTCACCACCACTAGAAGAGCAAGTTATTATTCAATTAAATCAAAATGCATTAAATGAGGATAACAATGTTCCAACAATAGAAGATGTTGGTAGGAAGAAAAGAAAAAGGAATGTAAAAATGGGGCAGGAGTGGGAAATGAAAAGGACTTTCTAGGTTGATTGGGTAGCAAAGTACTAGTTTATTGAACCAGTCACAAACAATGATGAACCACCAACAAAATGCAAGTGTACGATTTGTACCTGGAAAACTAAAAGAGAGAAAAAGTTGCAGTTAAAGCTCAACACTATAGAAAAACATATTGGTAAGGTTTATGAAAAACAAATCATAGATGGAAAGGAAGTAGCGGCAGTGAGATGGAAATCAAAGGAAGAATGCCTTCATGTTAAGTATGCCATAGAATATGAAGAGAATTTCAAGAAAATAGCAGTAATTGGTAGTGGCAGTAGTGGCAATCCAATCAAGGATGGGCTTCAACATGCAGCCAATGATGTAAACTTGACAAAGACCGTTCAGATGAGTGTTATTTTTCATATTCTATCTAGAGGGTGTCTTATGAGAGAATTTTCAGAATATGGTAATTTATTATCTTTTTTGAGAGTTCCTCACTATCCTATGTCACATTGGTCAATATAAGCTGGATGGGAAATGGCGAGCTGTCTTGCTGAGGTGGAAAAGCAAAATGTATAGGAGAGAGTAAAAGAATCCAAGTTCATTTCATTATCCTTAGATGAAGTCACTGCGGTAGATAACACTGCTTGGGTCTATATGCATGTATATACTGTAAAAGATCATGTTCATCAAGCTAATCTACTTTGTGTTCATAAAATGAGGGCCAATTCAACTACAAAAAATTTATATTTAGAAGTTAAGAAAGCTTTGAATGAAATTACTGGTATGGATGACTTGACAATTGCAAAGAAGTTAGTGTGTGTCGGAGCTGATGGAGCTGCAGTAATGCAAGGGCAAAGGACTGGTCTTTGTGTAAGATTACAAACTAGTATTTCACCTTACATGCTTGGCATACACTGCATGGCCCATCGAATGAATTTAGCATATAAGATTGTAAGTACTTTTCTTACAGTGTCAAAAGTTGAAGATCTAATCCATGAGCTCTACTCATACTTTTGCAGAAGTCCTAAACGCTTTGCAAAATTTAAGATTTTTCTAAGGGAATAACAGCAAGAAATAAGATTCTCAAGGATGTTGAGACCAGATGGATATCTTTGCATGGACCAGCAGAACGAGTTCTAGCAGAATATCAATCCTTGATTGGAGTTATATATGAGCAACGCCTTATAGTGGATAGAGCTCCTGATTTGTTAAATAAGTTAAGTGATATAGAGAACCTATTAACTTTAGCTAGTCTTCTCCCCATGTTGGATTTAATGAACAAACTTGTTAAGAAATCCCAAGATAGAACTATGTATATTCATGAGTATTCTGATTTACATAAAATGACATGCATGGCTCTAGATTCTTTGTATTCAGATCTCTCAGGTCATATCCCAATTTTTTCAAGGTGGGAGATAATTACAGATTTGAATCATGCTGAGATTTTTTTACAATTCAATGGGAAAAATGAGCTATGTGTATTTGTGAAAGGATTTGAAATACCAATGCACCAATCTAAAACAACGAAGAGAGGTAGAGTACTATCAGTTAGAAAGGATGATTTTGACAAGATTGTTAAATCTGATAGTGAAAATGTGAAGTCTATTTCCTACCAAATTTCAAGTGAGATTCGTGAAAGATTGCCTCGAGAAGAAATTTTTGAAGCCATGAGTTGTGTGTTTCCTCAATTTTGGAAACACTTTGGACATAATCCAATTGATGCAAAGTTGTTTCATAATAAACTTGATGAATTGATAACATAGTTTTCAAAGCATACAGATTGCAATGGACAACTAATACAAGGAATCTTAGATTCAAATAATCTTAAAAATCAATGTAAACTTTTTGCATTGTGTATGAAAAATCAGATGGAAAACTTTGAGAATCCATTCGATCTTGGTGCAATAACAAGGCTCTAGAAAAGGATAAGTCAGAGTGAAGTATTACATACTTTAATATCAGAATATTTCAAACTTGCTGATTTATCTCAAACAATGATATTAGGGTCGGTGGAAGATGAGAGAGTTTTCAGTGCATTGGGGTTTTTGAAATCAAATGTCAGAAACAAACTAGACAAAAAATTGGAAACTTGTTTGAGGTTGATTATAACTCAATACAATGTTAGATATTTTCCTTATGATAGGTCATTGGCCATTTGGAATTCCACACGTGAAAGATGAGGCCTTTGCAACACTTTAAAAGATGGTGGTTCTACTTCTACTGCTGACTCCAACATAAATGATGAATTTAGGTCTCAAAGTCAAAATGAAGATGAAGATTTTATGGATTTTGAATAAGTGATTCAGAATGAAGAGGAACCTATTAGTACTAGTCAGACTTCAGTTTCAATATTTGGAGTCCATATGGGATATAGATGCATCACATTTAAGATTGAGTCAATGAAGTGAATCATGATTTAGTAATGTCAGTCACTTTTTCATCTATGTCTCCAGGTTTTACATGCAAAGAAAGTTCATTCTGTTTGAGTTTATACAAATTTTTTTTGAATTATTCACTCTTGATAAAATTATCATCCTTCATGAATTCTTGAGCCTGTATAATTCTATCATCCAGGATCATGGACTGCAGTTCTAAACTATTGGGTCTCCTCTCCTCTTCAGTAGCTTGATCAATTAAGAACTTTTTTCTGGCATCATAAAAATACCTAGTTCCTTTTGGAAGCACTTGTAAGGATTTCTCTCTAGCCTTTTCTGAAACCTCAATCAATTTTTGTTTCTTCTTACCCCTTTTATCCCAGTCTGAAGGGCCAGGTTGATCTTCTTCATCACTAATTTCCAATACAACATCTGCCTCTGGAGAAGAAGGGTTTACCCTATCTCTAGCATTTTGAGGAACTTGAGCCATAATGTTATCAAACTCCTCAATACACTTATCAATTTGTTTAAAATAGGGTAAATCAGAATAGAAGCCCTAGAAATTAGGATCTACTTTCTTCATTTCTTCCTCTACTGAGAGGATTTGTCGCCACTTATGCATCCTATCAGCATAGACATCTTCATCCAATAGATCCCTAATGACATCCTCTTCCCAAATTTTCCTTCCAATGACAACATTATAACCCCTCATTTGTTTAAGAGCACTTCTAATAATGTTATATGGGTCATAAACCCTAGTGGGGGCAATGGGGAAATTTAACTCTCTTAAGAAGGCATCAACTTCCTCAATGGCCTCTTTACCAATTTCAAAATCCCCTACTTTGAAATTTCTACACAAAAAAGACCCCTTTTTAATGGTTAGCCCTAGATATTCTCTATTCATGGATAACAACTGCCAGAAAATTTCCACTACACCCACCCTCTTCGGTACATATCTTGGCAAGAAATGAGGGGGTTGGGAATAACCAAAAATTCTAATCACTGTACAGTTTGCTAACAAAAAGGCACTACCCCAATCATGATCAATTTGTCCCTCATCATCAAAACACAAAGTTGGTCTAACAATCTTCCTGATTAACCTAGGTAATCTTTCCAATTTTGAACCTAACATCCTATGAATAGTTGCAACAAAATCATTATAAAAAGAGAGGGAATTAGAAAAAGAGTAGAACCTCTGCCATAATCTTGTCCATCTTTGAACATGCAATGCCTCTCCGAAATTGTCCAAAGCTTCAATGAAACTAGAACCCACATGGCCCATGTTGTAGAAGAGGATGAGATGCATAAGCAACGAGTAATGTAGAAATTTGAAATTGCCAAGATCACCTTGTTGAGCTGTCACCATCTGCTGATGAATACTATCAGCAATGAATGTTCCAAAATCATACCCCACATTAGTATGTGGGTCCTGAATGTCTAGTGCTATCACATACAATGCTGGGGAGGCATCCATGGATCCATCTACTCCTAATAGTTTGTTCAATCCAAAAACTATTTTCTAAAAGTATTCATAGAAATATGACAAGGGTATGCCCAAAAAATTAAAATTTTACTATGATTATTATTTTTTGTTCGCCAATGTATAATTTTTTTGTGGTTTTAAAATAACACAATTTGCCCAGATTTTACACATTGTTTGAGAGACTACGAATGATTCGCCAATGGAGATTATTATTTTTTCTTTGTAAACTATTTTTTTCGCCACAAAAAATAAATTTTTTTGTCAGGTATTTTACACCTTTTGCCTATTTTTTACACCTTTTCTAAAGAAGGGGTTTCTTAAAGTATACCCTGTTCCCATTCCATTACCATTTCACATGCCATTACCACTAACTAGCCCAACCATTATATTAACCTTCCACCTCCCATAAGTTTCAATTGGGACTAATAAAATCATACCTTATTAAACTACATCCATGGTGACATATCAGTTGTAGAATATTAGGGGGGCCAAGACCAAAATCATACAAAAGAAGAACAATATCCTAGTGAAACCTTTTTGGAGGTGCTAGGGGACAATCAAAGTTCAAACCCAACATCTTCTAGTGAAACCTTTTTGGAGGCACTAGAAAAAAATCAAATTCAAAAGTCAATATTCCTTAGTGAAACCTTCTCAGAGGTGTTATGGGGAAATCAATACAACTTCATTAGTGAAAACCTTTTTGAGGTACTAATAACTAAGCACAATAGTTCTTCACTACTTGATGAAGACATTATCAAAAATTGCATCAATATAACTTCTAATTTACAACCTAATTAGATGGTAGCTCCTCTGAGGCCTAAATAAATAAAAAATTGGTAGTCTTATCAAGACCATATTTAGAAGTCTTCGACCACACCACATCCAAAAATATGTTGAATTTAGAATCAACAAAATTGTGTGTGCTTAAAAATACTAATCTTCATTTATTTCCTAACCATTATACATTCCATTATCATCCATTTTTACATCACCAAATAAAACCTATCAGCTAATATTTATCCCTATTTACCATCCTTAGGCACACTTTCCCTTGTAGAAGCTATAAATATACCATGTCTTGACATTTGAAAGAAATAAAATTAATGACCAATGAAGATCAGAAAAACATTCTTGGCATCTAAATCTATAGCAGTTTCTTGATAGATTAGGTATTCAGAAGAGGTGTGGGCTAGTAATTTACAAGATTGATTATTATAGTTGTGTCATATGCTGATCAAGATGTACATCTCCACATCATGAGGAATAACATAACCTTTTACTTGGCTAGAATCATAAAACCATACCTATACCTTACCAAATACCATACCTTTTCCACTTTTCAAAAACCATACACTTATCGTTACCATTTTCTATATACCTTGCCATTTTCATTTTTTCATTCTTCTTGTCATTATTTTATACCCTGCCACTTATCTCACCTTATTACTTGGGGGCAACCCTCTTACCATTATATCCAATTGACATCATCATTCTAAACAATGTTTTACCATATGTCAACCTAACATCCCATCTCTATTAGACCAAAGCCTATTTTTAGCCATCCTACCCAACCCTTTTTGATCTTAGTTCCTTTAGTTCTTCCCACACCTTACGCAAGGGGATTCTGATCTAGTTTTAGTAGTTTTAGATTTCCCTATTTAAATGATAGTTTATGAAAGTAGTGTGATAGTGGATCTAGAAAATTCTCTTTCATTTACAAATGATTGGTGCCATAGATTATAACTACATATGGGAAAATCCATGTTCCACCTTGTGTTACTAATTATAACTACGTATAGGTAGATTAGTAACATAGACCTATGCCATTATTTCATAATTATAAATTCCAATGGGAAAATTAAGAGCAACACCTTTACCATGTATTATTGCATCACCTTACCATTATTATTCTCATTTTCTTGGCCATTTGCCTAAATTTGAAAAAATGTTGTTATCAGGTCAGATCTCACCACCTTTTATATTGGTATAATTACTGTGACTTGGGGTCCTACTGGGACTATGTAGGATGTGCTCGATTCATGTTTAGGTTAGCTCAATCCCTATTTTCCATGTGCTCTCATCATTTTATGAGCAACCTAAGATAACATTCTCACCATTTTGTGAGTGGTATAGTGTCAATATCTAATGAGTTAAGATGTCTCAAAATACCAAAAACATTCATCTTGTCTATCCTAAATCTACCCTACTAGGGCAAATCCATTGTTAAGATACTTTCTATTTCTTTTATTTTCAAGCTTTCTATGTGTTTGTTTGCTTAGTTATTTATTTATTTATTTTCTTTCAATATTGTATCTCGAATCAATCTATATATGTTCATTAGGTGATTTCTTGTGCATTATTCTTGAGTCCATCCATATTCATACATCAACATTGTCATCATGGTTTTTTTCATTGGTGCATTATTTTCAATTATTTATTGGACTAGGAGTTAGTCCTTATGCATATTTCAGCTATGTTGTCATGGTGTTTTATATCATGATGTATACCATCACATGCTATAGCAAAAATTAGCTCAAGAAGTATTAAAAGTAATGGAGTTGCACGAGTTTCTCCTTGGTAGCCTTGGCAAATACTCCCACCCTTCTTGATCAAATCATCGCATTGACCATTCTAGTTATATCAATGATAATTAGGATGAGCATCTCGACATTGGAAAGTACAACCAAATCATTTCCATTAATAAATTCTTATTCTTTTATTCATTTCTTTCATCACTTTGCTATACCTGGTTTCTTTGGATTCTTCATTCATTAGACCATTGCATCTACATTTTCACCCACTCATTTTTAATTTGTATAATAGGTTATATCCTTGAGTTATGTTTGTCAATCTACCCTACTAGGACACAATAAAAAATCATTTTTTAATCTAGGTCATATTAATGATTATAACCACCTATGGGTAAATCATTATTTCAACTCATCATCCCTAACTGGGGCATATGCTTCTGCCACTAATTATAAATACCTTTCGACAAATCAATGTCTCAACCTTGTTACTAATTATAACTACCTTTGGGTAAATTATTACTTTTTAAATCAATGAATGCAAGCATATTCTTGATTGGATTAATCTCACCCATGAGTTAATTTCATTCTTCTTCTTGATTCTTTTCAAGGGATCATCCATTCATTATATGTGTTGGCCACTCCCTCAAGGGGGCTTCGTTATAGGCTTTCCAAGCATTATTTGGAGTTTTTTAATTCAATCATTAGCTTCTTTTCAGATATTTAATTATTTGATAAGACATTATTATTCCTATAACTTGCAAAATCTTTCCAAATAGGGGCCAATGATAGACACCTAAAACTAGCCACAACTGGCTTTTAATTGGACTTCAAACCAATTCCTACCAACCATTATAAATTAAGCCTAGGAATCATTGAACATTCAAATTTTTCTTTGTGCATCATTCATAAAATCTCATAATTATGTTGAGGCATCCCTAATTGGGGTATCCCATTTCATGCAACAATAACTTCTCACAGATTCACTTTTAAGCACTTTACAACATCACAACAGTGAATTTGGCTTATGGACCTATTAAGTGAGGCATATGAATAAAACCAAATATTGAAAGAGTTTAATGGATAATAATAATTAATTAACAATCTTAACCAAATTAAATGACTATTTGAATTATCCATGTGCAATTAATAAATATGATAAAAAGGAAATTCAAAAATACAAATATCCTAGCCTTTCATCGTGACCTTTGTGAGTTGTCAAGCTCTTTAGAAATATCCTAAAATATCTCAATTTGGATACCAATGCATATTCATTGAAAAACATGATTAATTAATAACTATTTACTCTAATTGGGTTATATTTGACTCACTTAGGTTAGGTTTGAACCCATTCCATATTTAAACTGCACCTTGACTCACCTTGGGTTGGGGTTAGTTTCTAAGCCTATAAATACAATGCCTTACCTATTTAATTTTAATCTATTTTGGTGAAAATTTATTATGCACAAATATATTCAAAAATATATTTGATATGATGTTATAATTCCCATTTTGTTACAATCAATGTTATAATGCCAAAATGTTGATCCAAGCTAAATTAAGCCAATCACAATCTGATAGTGCCAAGGAGATAAGGAGCCAAAAAGATTCATTTATCAAATATTTCTTGAGCATAAACCAATAAAACTACTCAACAATGCATTTGGATATCCCAAAGAAGGTAAAGTATTGTGTGTCTTTTGCATTTTAGTTGTTCTTTTCTTTTAGTTTTTTACTAAGCTCACCCCTAAGATCTAGGATTGTAAGTGATAGTGTATTTTTATTAAGTTTGGTTTACTTGAACTAAAAATTTACTAACATCCCTTCTTAGATTCTTATGACCTTGGATTCCTTGGAGAACCCATTGAATCCATGTTTTTCAAGCTCACCACTACTAATCTGATTAGTTGGACTATTCTGAAACACTATGCTAAGGGCATTCCTTATCCTGATTGGTATCAACAAAATGAATTCTATGAGTATCATCGAGTTAATGAACATAATTTGCATTGTTGTGTACAAATTAAACATTTGATTGAGATTATATTAGAAAATGGAGAGATAACATTGGATAATGGAGATTTCACATCTAATCAAAACCTTGATATTTATCAAAACCCATTTCTATAACATAACAACTAATAATAGTAGCAACATTGGCCAACATAACAAGAACAATAGTATCAAAAATCAAGATAGAACCAATAAAACCAATATAAGAACCAACAATGTCAACTAAATAGATGGAATTGAGGCCATAATGATGTTAATAACTAATAGACCTACCATGCAGTTACACATGACTACAACAAGATCATAGGCCATATTGGGAAAGGTCACATTTTCACCATCTCCATCAATCTAAGATGAAATACCAATCAAAAAAGACAATTTATAATCAATTCCAACCAACCAACCCATGTCATTTATCCTTCCTTGATTTGGGACCACATACAAGTGTACCAATAAATAGGGATTCCTAATTTTGGGCCCTATATCGATAACTCATCCTTACCTCATGACCATATACAAGTGTATTGATAACTGAGACTTATCTTATCTAGTTCCCCACCACCATCATTTATTAGTAACAATGGTCCTGTATCTAATCTTGATTATGTAATCATAACTTATTAGTCAAAGATTACCATCCCAAGCCCATAACCATTTGCCACTTCACCCATCTAACCCATTGTTCTAGCTAGGAACAAGCCATTTACCACTATAAAGGAAAGAATGTTTGATATTATGGAATAATTACAGAAGACACTTGTATAAATTTCCTTTTTGGATTTGTTGCATATGTCCACCATCCATAAAAACATCTTGATAGAGTTCCTTGGCCAATCCCAAGTTCTTAATGACATATCTCTAAGTAAATTCTAAGATTTGGTTAGACATTTAGCCCCAGACCAACAATTAACCTTTGACTAGAGTGATATGTCATCCTTTGGCCCTACACATAATAATCCATTGTAAATCAAAGTTGTCATAATGCAGCACATAATGAAATGTGTCCTCATAGACATTAGATTGGGTTTAAATATTATGTCTCTAAAGCTCATCAAGATTCTTAGGTACACTACAACTGATCTCTAACCAGAAATGATCACCATTAAGGCCTATGACAATGAAGAGTAATAATCACAAGGTACCATTAGATTGCTAGTTATCATTGGGCCCATGACCCATGATATGTTATGCCATGTGTTAGACCTTGATTTGTCATATAGTATGATTTTGGGTAGACCTTATATACATGAGCATCATGTAATCCATTCAACATTGCACTAGTGTATCAAGTTATCCCATTTAGGTATGGAGGTTACTATCTATGGATATTTGTAGCCATAAAAACATTACAATAATTTAGAGGTTGAGTACTAGAACTATAACTACTATTTTATCCTAAATCTAGTTCTTAATAAGGATAAGGGGAAATGATACTTGTTGATTCACTAGAGGCCAATTTCATTAAGCTAAATACCCTTGATTCATTATCCCACATACTACCTCCTGAAATATGTAATCATTATACTATCTCAGATAATGGCCCAAGAGACTATTTAACCCATGATAAATTCCATATTTCTAAGATTCCATTGAACCCAAAATATTATGGAAGACCTAAAGCTAAACTAACTTGCATGTAATGGCACAAAAGGGAAAAAGTAAATTTCATAGTCTGGCACCTATCATTTTCATACTTGCCACTAGACAAGAATATGACCCACTTGCAGATGATGAATCTTGGTTGTATAATGACAACCTGGCTAACTATTACTAAATGACAAATATCCTATTTCAAACAAAATCATGGAGAAGCATGCCCATGAAGGAGGAGGCCTTGGGATAAATTAACAGGGTATGTTTGAGCCAATTTCTACCACTCAGTACAAAGGAACATATGGTCTTGGATTTAAACCACCTAGGGGTGACCCCATGTACCTTATTCATGTTCCAACACCAATGACTAGTGATGACAATGCTGATAGTGAATTAAAGTTTGATCATATTCCTTTTGATGACCTATTCAATACCAATTTATTTGATACTAATGCCATTTGTACCCTTCAACCAATTATTCACCATAACCCTCTTCCTTTATATTATCCTCAACTAATTGACTAGGACCAACAAGAATCAACAGTGTTGGTCAATGAGTTTCATAATGATGAGGCCTTCTACAATTTTATCAACCTAAGGGATAATGTTTCATTAGGATACCACAAACATGGTGCCAAGGAGAGATTGAGGTAGCCATACTTCATTGATGTAGACTTCATGAGCACAATCTGAGCAAGCCACTACAACAAGTATTTTACAGCATCCAAGGAAGGTGAAAGAAGGTCTTTATTTCATGTTTTAGTTGTGTTTTCCATTTTTGTTTTATTAACTAAGCTCCTCCTAGTAACTAGGCCTATATATGTTATGCTAGTGTATTTATTTCATTTTGATTTCATTTTGGGATTAACATGATACTAACAAGATTTTCTTGAGTCAAATTCCTAGTTCACATAATGGCACACTTGGTGGGATCCTAACCCCACAAATTTTCTCATAAAGGCTCTTTCAAGCAACCTACTAACCAATTTTATGTAGAATATTGGAGTGAAGGAGCCAAAAGAGTGAAATTTTAAGTCAATAATCCATTTTTTTAGAGTTAACATTTTTATTTCTAAGTATCACAATTTTGTTCTCTGTTACAATATCATTGTTGTCATAGTAGCAATTTAATAAACAAAATTGTTGTTTGCTAAATAGTGATTCTATATCCCTGAGAAATGATTTTGTTTGTTAGAGTAGTGATTTCATAGAATAGTGATATCATCATTATGTATAATGATATTGTGAATTTGGCTAGTGATTCATAGCTAAACAGTGATTTCATTGATTTTGGTAGTGATTTTATAGAACAACGATATCATCATTCTGCATAGTGATATGGTGAATATGGCCAGTGATTTTACTAAAATTGGAAGTTATTTCATAGGTGAATAGTGATATTGTGTTTTTTGTCTGGTTTAACCCATAATAATGATATTGTTGTCTAAAATTGTGATTTTGTAGGGAAACAACGATATTAATTCTGTAACAACAGGATTGCAACAGAGAGTTGAAATTTTTAATGTTATTTGCTCAAACTCTTAAGTGATTAAAAAAAAACCATTATAGTTATGTTTTTGTAGGTTTAGGGAGTATATTAGAAGTTATTTTTATTGCATTTAACCAAACACACTTTCAAATTTGGTGCTTAATAAAAAACTAGGGTGCTTAGATAAATGTTTTGAAAAATTATGCTTTCAAAGTTATAACTTAAGACCAAGGGGTCAAAATAACACCACGTAATCCTTCATTTGGTGTTTAAAATTGAATTCACTCATCAAATTTTGCCTTAAATATTTTTTTAAACATAGAATTTGGTTGGGAAAAAGAGGGACATTGCGTGTATGTTCTTCCATCCATCCCCTTTAGAAAACTTTTGGAATAAAAAGTGTCATACTTATTGCAAGCATGCCTAGTCCAAGGCATATAAATAATGTCATCTAAATCACTCACCAAAAACTCACAATAGTTTGGGTGATCTTGAAATGACCCTAAAGTCTTTCTATTAGTCATTTATTTTATTACATCTTGGCTTGAGAGGGGGACTTCATTACCTCCCACAAGTTTTATAAGGAAGCTTTGACTGGGGTTTCATCTCCCAACACTAATTTCAACCACTCCCACTAAGAACAAATGTTTGAGTGGTTAAACCACCTTCTAGTGTTGGAGTTTCACATGAGATGTATCTACACTTTGGACATCACACTATACTGAGCAAATGATGGATGTAGTGGTTGTAAAAAGGGAAAGATCTTTTTGTAACAAGCCAAGTGTCGTAGACACCCAATTACATTCATTTGTTTTGCATCATGATGTGAAATTCATTGTGTAATTGATCCATATATATGTTTTATAAACCAATTAGTTTTAGTCAACCCCACTTTGCCATACCCTTGATATGAATTTGGATGATTTACTTGTATTTTGTCATTTTCTTACCTGGTATGTTTTGAGACTAAAATCTGATTGTTTGTTTATAACCATGTCAAAACTAATTTATTTATATGTCACTCTTTTATATAAAGAGGCATTATGCTGACCATTTACACCACACTTTTTCCTTGAATTTTTTTCTAAACATGTTTATGTGTGTGTCACTTGAGTTGAGGTGGGTACCGTTATGTTTATCAAGTTTAAACCTTTAATTCTTTGAAACATAACATTGATCACATCATTTGAGCATGCTTACATTGTTAGGCTACTCAATTTTTTTCAAAAATCATTTACCATTGCACCAAAAACCATTTATTTTAAACCATGTCACATCAGTTATTTGGACCTTGTTTATGCGTCGTCATGCTATCCAATCTTGTCTAGCTTGTTTGGTCAAAATCTAGTTTTCAACATTGAGTTTTCAATTAACCTTATCAAAGTTTGGATTTAAACATTGATTGATTTCTATTTATGCCTCAATTCATGGGGTTGATACATAGATCTTTCTCTTTTGGGTTGCATAACTTTGGTTAATTAATTACCCAGATTTGAAGACTATTGATTGTTTGTTTATTCAATGCCTATCCTCATCATTATTTGTTCCTTTATTATAGAGAACACAGTCTTTCTCAAAGAGCCTTTTGCCATATGCCTAATGCCAACTAATCATGTTTATGTTTGATTCCATGTGTCAGGTCTATATCAAAGTTATTTACAAACTTTTTATATTAAATCAAATTCACATCATGCATTTATTTCAAGTCTAGATTTTAATGTTGTTTGGCTAAAAGTCCTAGCATATCCTATTTGAGCCTATTTTTTGAATCCACATTTGGACAAAATACCTAACAACTCTTTTCCATTTCCTAGTTTAGACCTTGTTTAGAACATTTTGACCTAGACTTTTGATTATCATTTTTTATTTAGACGCTTGACCTCTTATGTGTATGACATTTGATGTTAGACTATTTTATGCCAAGTTTTAGCACAAACTATTTTGGAGATGCAGCTCCATTTTCAGGCCATGTTGGAGATACAACTCCACTTTTGACCAAGTTAGACCAGGTTTGAACCATTTATCCTTTGTGCATAGTTTTTTAGAGTTTGAAAATATCTAAGCCTTTTTGTTTCAGAGCTTTCATCATTTAAGTAGATATATCTAGCTACACTTATGGTGGAGTCACATACAATCCAACTTATGATAGAATGGCTATAAATTTTTTGACTAGAAACCCCCACAAAGATATATTTTCTAAGGAGTTTTATTATTCTCCATACAATAATCTATATGGGGAACATAGACAAAACCCATAAAATCCAAATTAAGTTATCAATTGGGATGATATGGTTTATGAGGAGGACTTGGATGCTTTGGATTATGTGAGTAATCAAGCTCCACCATGTCATACTATTTCTATTCTAGGACCATAACATCACACCATTTACATATTAGGACCTCATCCTTTAGCTTGTGTAAGAAACCATGCTTCACAACACCCCAAACTTATCCTTCCAAGACCTCATCCTTTAGCTTGTATAATCAACCAGGCTCTACAACACCCCTTCATGATTCTAAGACCTAGTTCTTTGGCTTATGTAAGCAATCAAGCTCCACACCACCCTATTGTTACCATTTCAAGACTTCATCCTTTACCTCATGCAAGCAATAGTGCCCCCCAATGTCTTACCACTATCTAGCCATATGTTATTCCTCACCCAATCCCAATCCCATCTAAACCTCAATTGATCCAATCATTTGAAGACCAATCTATGTTCAAAACTAGTATTTTCTAACTCATTGGAAACTAAGGCTAAAATAACCAACAAATCCAAGATGTTTTTGTTAAACCAATCATTTATGATAAGTCAACTTGTGATGAATCACCTTTCAATCCTATGCCAATTGTCGAGGAGTCTCACTGTGATGAGTCAGTGTTTTTTGAGTCACTTCTTAATGATTATAAATTCCTTTGGAAAAAGCATTACCTCAATCATATGCCTATTTTTCAAGATCCTCCTATTGACAAGCTAGTCTCTAAGGAGTTGTCTCTTAACCTTTTTCCCATTATAGAGTCCCAATCTAACAAACCAGTTTTTGTGGAGCCTACCATGCCGTCACAAGCCATCACTTGTCTAATACCAATCATTCAATAAGACATCATTATAATAGAGTACCCATTAGATGAAGAATCAGAATTAGAGTCAGTTTCTATTTTTGAACTAACATCGAATTTAACATTAGAATCATAATCAACATTAGTCTCAACATTAGAATTAGAGTCCTTTGATTCAAAATTAGATTTAGATATAAAATATGTTCATGACTATTACAACATTGGATATCCATGGCTTGCATATCAATTTGAATACATTTGTGATATTTCTATGGTTTTTGAGCATGAGTAATTCATATTTGACACAATTTATCATGATATCTTCTAGGAGGATTGTGAAACCTCTCCCCATTCCATTACCATTCCATAGACCATTGCCACCAACCAACATAACCATATTATTGACATTCTATCTCCCATAAGTAAGGACTAGGACTGACATAATCACACTTTGTTGAACTTCATCCATGGCAACATAACAATTAAATAAAATTAAGGAGGCCAAGACCAAATTCACGTAGCATAAGAACACTCTCCTAGTAAAACCTTTTCAAAGGCACTAAGGGACACACAAATTTTAGACTCAACATATTTTAGTGAAAATTTTTTGGAAGCACTAGAAGAAAATCAAAGTCAAAAGCCAATATTCATTAGTGAGACCTTCTCAGAGGAGCTATGGGACAATCAAGACAAATTCATTGGTGAAAACCTCATCAAGGTGCCAATAGTTAAGCACACAAGTTCTTCACTACTTAATGAAGACAAAATTAAATATAAAATCAAAATAGATTCTAATCTATAGACTAATCAAATCGTAGCTACTCTCAAGATCAAACAATAGAAAAAAAGGTGGTCCTATCGAGAGAACAAGTCTTCAACCCTACCACAACCAAAATTTTGTCAAATCTAGCATCAACAACATTACGTGTGACTAAAAGTCCTGATCTCAATTTTTTTCACCTCTATTATGCATTCTATTATCATCTACCATTCCATTTCACAATCAAACCTACCATCCATTATTTTTCCCTATTTACCATCCATAGTCATATTTTCTTTTACAGAGGCTACAAAGATACCTTGTCTTAACATTTGAAGGAATCATAATCAATGACCAATGAAGATCACAAAAGCATTCTTGACACCCAAATCTATAGGTAGTTCCTAATAGAGTAATTATTTAGATGAGATGTGGACTAAAATTTAGCATGATCATGTATTCTATTTGTATCATTTGTTGATTAGGATGTGTATCTCCCCATCAGCAAGAACAATAGAATCAAAAACCATCACCCATGCCAAAAACATGTACCATACCATTTCATTTCCATGCCATTTCCATTGTTACATATCATTTTTATATTTTCACATATCCTACCATTCACCCCATCACTTGGGTGTAACCCTCTTACCATTTTATCTAATCTATCAAAAACCATCATTATCTTAAGCAAAACCATACCATTTTACCATACCATTCTTATCTAGACCAAATCCTATTTTTAGTCATCCTATCCAATCCTATTATTATCTTGGTTCCTTTGGTTCTTTTCACACTTTTTTGGGAGGATTTTGATTAAGTTTCAACTCTTATCAAATTTGTGTTTACAATGACATTCTATGAAAGTAGTGTGACAGTTGATCTAGCAAGGTATCTTTTATTTTCCATCCTATATCAAAGTGTTTGTGTGAGCCTGATTATAACTACCTATGGGTAAATTAGTATCATTTATCTATATCATTGTATCCTAGTTATAACTACCTATATGAAAACTAGGGGAAACACTTGTTTATCATGCATTATCACATCACCTTGCCATTATTATTTTTATTTGACTAGCCATTGACTAGATTTGAGAACTTGCGATCTGGTCAAGTTTATCCCCACCTTTTGTGTGAATGGAATTACTGTGACTTGAGGTTATTTTGGGACTATGTAGGTTATTCTCAATTCATGTTGAGGTCACCTCAGTCACCCTAAGCCACACTTTTGTTATTTTTTGAGCAACCTAAGCCAAACGCTCTCACCATTTTAAAAGTAGGTATCTTGTCATTCTCTAATGAGTTGAGATAACTCAAAATGACAAAAACATTTTAAATATTTTAAAATTCCAAAAACATGTCAAATATTTCAAAATCCAAAAACATTTGTCCTGTTTAAGTTTAATTAGTTCTCCTCGATCTGCCCTACTGGGGCAAAGTCATTGTTAGGATGCTTTCATTTGCTTTTATTTTTAGGATTTCTATTTATTTATTTATTTTAAGTTATTTGTCTATTTATGCACTTTTTATTTATTTGTTTGTTCACTTACCTATTTATTTTCTTTTAGTATTGTTGCCTTGACTCAGTCTATATGTTTTCATTGGGTGATTCCTTGCACACATTATTATTGAGTCCATCCATATTCATACATCAACATTATCATCATTTTTTTTATCATTGATGCATTTTTTTGAGTGTTTATTAGATTGGGAGTCAATCCTTCCACATATTTTGGGATAGTCTTCATGATGTTCTATCATGATGCATACTGTCACATGCTACAAAAAAAATTATCTTCAAGAATGTCTACAAACAATGGAGCCACATAAGTTTCTCCTTGGGACCTTAACAAAATATTTCCAATCCCACCCTTGATCAAATCAACCCATTGACCATTATAGTTATATTATTTATCATTAGGATGAGCATCTCCTCATTGGTAAGTAGAAATAAATATTTCCCCTTGATCAATATTATTCTTCTATTTATCTATTTGATCACTTTACACCCACTCATCTTTAATCTATATTCCATGTTATATCTTTGAGTTATGCTTTATAATAAGCCCTAACTAGGACACAATCATATTTAGCCAATCTAGGTCCTCTTAATGATTATAACCACCTATGAGTAAATCATTATTTTGAATTTTATTCCTAATTATAACTGCCTTTGGAAAAATTATTATCTTTTTTAAATCAATGCATGCAAGCATTTTATCATTTGGATTAATCTCACCCATGGGTTAATTCCACAATTTTCTTATTGCTTCTTTTTCAGGGACCATCCATCCACATATGTGATGGCCACTCCCTCGAGGGGGCATCATGATAGGTTTTTCAAAATCCATTTAAAGCTTTGTTATTTAATCATCATATTTTTTTTTAGCATACAAGACTTTACTCATTATTTAAGAATACATTTCTATTCCTCAAACATCTTCCCAAATAGGAGAAAACTATAGACACTTAAATCTAGCCACCAATGACCATCAATTAGGCTTTTGACCAATTTCCATGAAAGTGCACAATTTGGCCTAAAATACCAAAACACATTAAATGAGTTGAAATTGTCATATTGAATTGCCAATTTTAGCCAGCATATCATTAAATGGGGAAATGCAATTTATGGGCTAGTTAACTTTGATCAAATCATTTCAAGTTAAAATGCTAATTTTGCACTTGGGTACCCTGGATTGCTCTTTTATATCAAATCTCTTACATGAGACATGTGCCTTTGTTATTTGATGTTAACAACATCCTAAATGGGATAATGGTTCCAATGCATCTGAGATCACATCCTAATTCCAATATAATCAAATTTTAGGCCAATAAAAAGACATTCTGACCAATTTGAGTAATTTGTGCACAAAGAGCCAAGGTTTGAAACAAAGTGATTAATAATGCTTAAGATCTAATTAAACCAAATCATGAGCCTAATTAAAAATTCCATGAAACTTGTTGAATAATTTATTTTTGTAAATGAATATTGAATATCTACATCATCAGGTGACATCATTTCTTGGGAAGACATATCTAGGCCATAAATGCATAAAATATCAAAGTTAAACCCTCCCATGCCTCATTAAGACCCTCCATGCATATTCATTACCCGTCTATCCCAAATATTGATGATCCTATTTATGAATTTTAATTACATAAATAAATTAATCCTTAGCCACACATATTCATCTTGAAATGGATGGTTTAGGTTGATTCTGACCATTTTATAAAGTTTATAAATAGGAAGCCTTGCCTGTTAAATTTTAAGTTCTCAAATGAAAAAGTTATAATTCTAAATTTATTCCAAATCTTCATACAAATTAGTGTTATAATGCCTAAATATTGAGCCAAGCCAAGCTAAATCAAAACATGGTGCCAAGGAGAGACAGAGGTAGCCACACTTCATTGATGCAGACTTCATGAGCACAAAGTCAAGCAAGCCACATCAAAAATATATTTAGAGCATCCAAGAAAGGTGAAAGAAGGTTTATTTTAAATTTTAGTTGTGTTTTCCATTCTAATTTTGTTAACTAAGCTCCCCCTATTAACTAGGACTAGAGATGTTATGCTAGTGTGTTTATTTCATTATGATTTAATTTTGGAACTAACATGATACTAACCACCCTCTCTTGAGTCAAATTCCTAGTTCACATAATGGCACGCCTAATGGGACATTATGGGTATACTCTTCCATCCGTCCCCTTTAGGAAAATTTTGGAATCAAAAGTGTCATCCTTATTGCAAACATGACTAATCCAAGGCATAGAAAGAATGATATCTAAAACACTTCCCAAAAAATTATAATAGTTTGGGTGATCTTGAAACAACCTTAAAGTCTTTCTATTAATCATTAATTTATCACATCTTGGCTTACAAGGGGGACTTCATTACCTCTCACAAGTTCTATAGGGAAGCTTTGACCTAGGGTTTCATCTCTTGGAATTGACTTCAACCACTCCCACTAGGATGAAAGGTTTGAGTGGTTAAACCACCTTCTAGTGTTGGAGTTACACATGAAACATATCTGCACTTTGGACATCAAACTACACTGAGCAAGTGATGGATGTAGTGGTTTCAAAAAGGGCAAGACATTTTTACAATAAGCCAAGTGACATAGACACCTAATTATGTGTGTTTTTTTACATTGTGATGTGAAAGTCATCGTGTAATTGATCCATCTAGATGTTTGAAAACTTGTAGATCTTAAACAAATCCACACTTGCCCTAAAAGTGTTGTTGGTGCAAGGTGTGTTTCAAGGTCCATGTTGAAGTACTATCATTTGAGAGAAAGAGGGGGTGTAAAAACCATGCTATATAATGTGCATTTTAATTTTTGGATGAACACTAAAAAAGCCTCTCAAATGATGTATATTGATGGATTCCAACAATTCCAAGCAACCTTGTTAGTTTAGGACCTAAGAGTGATTAATTAGTTGGTTTTATCCTAGATTAAAGTCTTGTTTGGAGTCAAAACTTGGTGTGAATAAATGATACAAACCAAAACACATAGTCTTCATTTTCCTTTGAATAAAGAGGCATTATGATGCCCACGTGAATCATCAATTTACCTTGTTCAAAGTTCATCAAAACTAAGAGTCATATCATCCATTTTGGTGCAGTTATACTATCTAATTAAGTCTAGACTTTTACCAAACATTGTTTAAAGTCCTTCATTTATAATCAAAATTTGAAATTGCATCTTCATAAGTTCATAAGGTTGATGTGTTAAGTGGGTTTGCCACTTATACTAAACTTGAGGGAACTTAGGTTCAATTTCCAATTTGGGTTGAAGGTCATTTATGACTCATAATCATTATCACCACTTTGTAGACTTAAGTCATTTTGTGCTAAACACTTACACTTTGAGTCTATGCACCAAAAAGTTTCATGCTACCATCCTATTTCTATCAAGATCATTTGAATACATACTTTTTTTTTACCTTAGAGATATTGACAAAACTTTGAAGGCATGTATGTCATTTGAGTTAAGAAGGGTAGTGTTACACTGATAAATTTGTGAAACATCTTTGCCTTAGAGTTTTTGAAACAAACATTTTGTCACATCTTTTGAGTAGTTTAGTGTTGTTATACTGCCCAAAGCATTTCAAAAATTGTTTCATAGACATTTTGCATAGATTTTAAGTTTGTACACATTTTTTAAGCCAATTTAAGTATACCTTTATAAATATTTGTCTAACACAGTTACACCATTCACATTTATCTAGCCTATTTATTAAAAGAACCAAGTTTTATACCATTATTTGTGAGAAAACAAACTATCTCTAAAGTGCCTTTTATTTCATACCTTATACCTATTTGATTGAGTTCATGTCTAAGATTCAAATGCCTAGTTTTTGTTAGAAGTGTTTCAAATTTGTTAGATTAAAATCTCATCTATTTGAAAGTCTAGATTTTGACACCATTTGGCCAAGAGTCCTAACACATGCCTTGTTTGAGCCTATATTTTGATGCCGCATTTGGCCAAAAGACCTAGCAACTTTTATTTTATTAGATTAGACTAATTTGAAACACTTTGACCTTAGAGTTTGGTATTTTGATTTTTGGTCCATTTAATTAGTCTTTTATATATAAAACATGTAACATTAAATACTTAACATTAGTTTGTTTTTATCACAAATCATTACATAAACCTTTCCATCCTTTTGATGAATCTAGACCAATTCTAAACATCATCTTTTAGACATTGTCTTTTTAGAGTTTGTATAACTCTCTTCCCTTTCTATCAAAAAACATTCACTATGGATCCCAATATGTATTCCTATACTCATAATGGACTCATGTACAATCCAGGGATTAGTAATGTGGTAGCACAAGAAGAAATGGTGCAAGACCCCTACATAGATAATATTGATAATGAGATGGATCCTTATCCCTCTTACAATACTTAAATAGGGGCACAAAACCAAGATCCATTGGCTAGCTATTTGGTTAATACACCACCATATTCAAAACAAGACCAAGAACAAAATACACAATACCTAGCTATAATACCTACTATTGAAGAACCTTTTCCTCAACAATCATACTCTATTAATGCACCTTCTATGTGTGATCCTTTTTTTTTTAGCATCATTTATTGGAGAAAAAAGATGAGATTTTGGATAGAGCCATAGAGGTAGGGGCCAAGTTTCCATTAGACTTCCCCAATGAGAATTTACCAAGTCTAGTAAGAATGCCTCATAACATATTGTACAATCAATAGGCTTCTTATAGAAATGATTTAGATCTAGTCCAAACAACGTATCAAGACCCTAGTATGCTTTTCAAAAGCAAGGAGCCCATGGAGGATCACTTTGTATAAATGCAGGGAGTATATCAAACCTACTTAAACCTAACACACAATTTTAACTAAATGACCATGTCAAGTAAGCCTCTCATAGATTTAGTCCCCTCAATTGGAGTGTTAATAGAGTTTATTGGTGAAGATAATTAGGGTGTAGACCCATTTATGTAGAACCCTTTGATTGACAATTTATTTCATATGCCAACCATCGAAGAAGTATCTTTTGTTTTTATGTAGAATAGTGGCCAAAACATAGTGGATAATGTGAAAGTAACATCCCATCCAAACCAAAGTGGTGTTAATATATAGATAACTAGCCAATAAAGTGTGCCTTTAGTTAACACTACAAGTGGTTCTCAAAATTAGGGAGTATGAGTTTATACATCCCAATCTCAACCAGCTACTTCTAATCCTCAACTAGCCACTTATTCAAGTGCATAACTAATATGATTAGGTATATAACTAGTAACCAATACCATGACTCAATATTAAAATGTGATGAATCCTAATCCTCTTTAATAAGTGATGAGTGGTATTCCACGTGCCTACTAGGAAATAATTGCCTTTTGTTCAAAATGTGCCACTCATTCAGAAGCAAGGTCTTGGTTCACAAGTTCCCACTCAATAGCAAGGTTTGATTAGTTGGAAGTATGCTCCTTTTCAACCACATTAGGCATAGTATGGTTATATCCCTCCATCCCAACCACAAAATCCTCAACATCAAAATTTTATAACCAACCTTAGCTAGAATATTTCACCGCAACCCACATAATTCTAACATTCAAACCCTAATCTATGTATGCATATTCTTGGTTCATTTCCCAATCAATCCTTTTTACACTAAAAAATATCTCCATTATACCTTGGTCTAAGTGCTCCACTCGTGACTACCCAACCATCTACCCAAGCCAATATTCCCATAAGTTTCCTAGAGCCAAATTTACAATAGATGAAGGATGCAATCATTTCCATCCGAGTTAGGAAATAGAATAAAAATTTTAAGTTGGATGATGTGTGTTTTTATCCTTTTAACATGGACTACTTACATATTCTATTTCCTCCAAGATATGAGGCCCCAAATTTTGATAAATACAAGGGGAAAGGTGACCCCAATCCTAATTAACATAATATTTTGTCACATGCCAGCCAGTGGGATATAGTGGCATATACCTTTTGTTATTATTCCTAAGGAGTTTAGAAAGACAAGCCTTGGAGTGGTTTTTAAAGTTACCCAAGAATTCAATAAATTTTTTTGATGACCTTTCAGAAAAGTTTATGCAGCACTTTTCCTATAATCTCAAACATAAGATTTCATTGGTCAACTTGACACAAGTAAATCAAAAATCTAGTGAGAGTTTTGTGAGTTATCTACAGTAGTGGAGAGCCCTTCCAAGCCAATTCACCCATAGTTTACTAGATAAATAATTAGCGGCTATGCTTAATAAAAATTTTCATAGTGAGATATCTTATCATTTGGAACTACAATGTGCACATACTTTCAAAAAAATCATTGATAAAGGTTTGTTGATTAAGTGAGCCCTTATTAATAAAAGAATCATAAAGCTCACTTCAACTAATCAGAATCAAGGGACCAATCAGGGAAATGGCCAAAACCAACATCCAATCCAAGTGCAAGCATCCCAACTAGCATAGGCCAATGGCCAAGATAAACCAAAGCCATTCAACCATAATAAAAATGTTGTGGTAAATGGAGTAGCTAAGTCACTCCATGTCCAAATAGTGCAAACATCATCTGCTCAACTTGCACCACCTTTTCAACTTATTCCTACCCACAACCTCTTCAAACAACACACCAAGCATAATAGCTTAGGCCTGCACAACAAATGCAACCACCTTTGCCATTTCAAGTTCTTCCTCCAAGGATAATAGTACCTACTTGCCATGTTTTTAGTGACCTTGGTGAACCTATTGAATCTATGTTTCATAAAATCACCACCACTAATCTGATTAGTTAGCCTATACCCAAGCATTATCCACAAGGCATTACTTATCCTAATTGGTACCATGAAAATGAATTCTCTAAGTATCATCGATTTAATGGGCATAATTTATGAAGATGTGTGAAAATCAAGCATTTGATTGAGAATATGTTAGAGAATGGGGAGATAACATTGGATAATGGTGCTTCTACTTCTAATCAGATTCTTTGGATTTATCAAAAACCTTTTCCCCAACATAACAACCAACAAAAACAACATCAATAACAATGGTAACAACAACACCATCTAGTGCAACAAAACCAATAGTATCAAAATTAAAGGCCGAACCAATAGAACTAGTAGAACCAACAACAAAATCAACAACACCAAAATAATAGAAAAAACCAAAGTTATAATGGTAATAACCAAAAAACCTACCATGAAATTGTACACGACTACAATAGAGTTGTAGGCCATATTGTAGCAGGTAGAATTAATACCATCTCCATTAATCCTATACCAAATTATAATCTGATGAGACCATTGCTAACCATACCAAACTAATCCAATCACTTCGACAATCCTTCTTTGATCTGGGACCACACATAGGCAAACTGACAAACAAGGATTACCACTTTTAGACCTTATACTGATAACTTGACTTTGCCCTGTGACCACACACAAGTGCACCAGCAACTGAGACTTATCTTATCTGGTCCCACACCATCACCATCATTTATTAGCAATCATGGTCCTATATTTAATCTTGAGTGTGAAATCATAACTCAAAGGTAAAATATTACCATCCCAGGCCCACAACCATCTACCATCTCACCCATTATCCAACCAACCATTCAACCTCAAAATAAGCCATTTACCACTGACCCCAAAAAGAAGTTTGATATTGTGGAACAATTACAGAAGACACCAACCTGTATCTCTAGTTTAGATTTGTTGTGAACGTTGACCATCCACAAAGACATTTTAAATAACTTATTAATCCAATATATTGTTTCTAATGACATATCCCTTGATAAATTTCAAGCTTTGGTTGGACACCTAGTTCTCACCCAACAAGTCACATTCAACCAAAGTGATATGTTTTCCCTTGGACCACTCCATAATAATACATTGTACATAGAAGTTTATATAAAGTGACATAAAATGAAACGTGTCCTTAATGATAATGGATCAAGCCTCAACATAGTGTCTCTAAAGCTCATCAAGCTTCTTGGGTACACAATGGTAGATCTACAGCCATAAATGATAACTATCAATGCCTATGATAATTAGGAGAGAGAATTATAAGGCACCATTAGCCTACCAGTTATCATTGGGCCTTTGACCCATAATACACTTTACCATGTGATTGATCTTGAGTTGTCATATAATATGCTTCTAGGTAGGCCTTGGTTACATGAGATTAATGTAGTCCCATCAACACTGCACCAATGTATCAAGTTCTCCCACTCATGGATGGAAGTGAATATTCTAAGAGATTTGCACCCATATGAGCACTACAAACATCTTGAGGTCAAGTTTCAAAGCTACAATTACCAATACAACATGAATATAAGTTATAATAAAGATAAAGGAAAGGCCATACTTATTGATTCTCTAGAGGACAATTGCATAAATCTTAATACCTTGAATTCTCTTTCCCATATGCCAACTCCTGAAGCTTTCAATCATTACACCATTTTGGCTAATGGCCTAGGAGAATATTTAACACATGATACCTTTCATATTACCAATCTTACGTAGAATCCAAAATCCTTTGGAAGACCTAAATCTAAGTCAATTCATCCATAATGGCAACAAAAGAGCAAAGATAAAGGACCTATCATGTTTATACCAACATCTGGCCTAGAACTAGACCCTTTTAAGGGAGATGAATCAAGGTTATATAATGACAACCAAGCTGATTGTTATAAGAGTGTAAAGTAACTTATTCCCAATAGGATCATGGCGAATCAAGACTATGAAGGAGGAGGCCTTAGACCTAATCAATAAGGAACACTTAAGCCAATTTCCATGATCAAATATAAAAGACCCTATGGACTTAGATTGAAACCACCTGGGGGTGACTCCATATACCTTACTCATGTTTCATCACCATCAACTAGTGATGAAGATATCGGTAGCAAAGTAGAATTTGATCATAGCCTTTTTGATGACCTCGCTAAAACCAACCTGTTTAACCCTCATTCCATTTATACCCTTACCTTGATCATTCATCACAACCCACTACCATTGTATTATCCACAACTTATAGATTAAGACCAAAGATAATCTAATTTATCATTCTATGATTTTTTAGGCCTTAGAGACAACATTCCATTAGGAGATTATAAATTAGGGTTGTCAATCACATCAGATCTTGAAGCCTATTTTGGAGAGCTAGTGAACACCCTTAGTCAAAATAAATAAATAAAAAATTGAGGTCTCAAAGTGAAAACCTCTTTGAGGTGATTTTTGACTAGGGAAAAATTAAAGATAAATGCCAGTCTAGTGGGGAAAATCTATTTTAGGTGCCATTAGATGGAGGTGTTCATTCTTCTTTGAATTTAGACCAAGAGACCACCA
Organism: Torreya grandis; assembly: GCA_037957365.1. NCBI lineage: Eukaryota > Viridiplantae > Streptophyta > Pinopsida > Cupressales > Taxaceae > Torreya > Torreya grandis. Next base: position 1,055,024 of record JARHVA010002490.1, on the reverse strand, counting down.
ATGATGAACTTGCCTATGGATCTGAGTTAATTTTTGATAAATAACAAGTGTTTTATCAAAATTTTAAATAAATTCTAACTATTTTTATCACATGGCTTGATCTCCCATTGGGGTACTCAAATTCATCATGCCTAGGAGAAGTTGAAGAGCCAGTCCTAATAGAGGACTTTGATATAGTTTGATAGTTTAAGTCTTCACCTACTATCTTAGAAGATAGTTCAAACCTTCTAGTTAAGGATACAATAGAGGTAAACATCAGGACTCCATTAGACCCAAAATGGATAAAATTAGGCATGTCCCTCACTGAGGAGGAATGTGAAGTCTTTACAACTCTATTGAGAGAATTTATAGATATCTTTGCATGGGCTTATTCTAACATGTCATGTTTGGACCCCACCTTGGTTTTACATCACCTTGTGGTAAATCTCAATGCTAAACTAGTTAAGTAAAAGTTACGTAAGATGCATCCTCATATTTTTGTATTAGTAAAGAAAGAGTTGGAAAAACTTTTAGAAACAAGATGTATTCGATCCATTGACTACTTAAAATGCATATGTAATGTGGTACCTATTAACAAAAATCTTGAAGGAATCAAAATATGTACTAATTTTTGAGACATAAATAAATCTTTCCCAAAGGATGAATTTTTATTGCCTAATATTGACATGATCATCAACTCCATAGCGGGTTAAGAAATGCTTTCACTCATGGATAGCTTTTCAGGATACAACTAGATCATAATAACACCAGAAGACCAACACAAGACCACATTCACCACTTTATGGGGCACATTCTATTATCAAGAAATATCATTTGGTCTTAATAATTATAGAGCTACATATCAAAGATTCATGACCATCATATTCCATGACATGATGCATGATATTCTTGAAGACTACATCGATGACATACTAGGCAAATCAAAGACCAGGGCCGACCATCCTAGTGCTACACCAAATATTTGAAAGATTATGGAAGTATAAAGTCAAACTTAATCCAAATAAATATGTATTTGGAGTAACATCAGGAAAATTAATTGGCTTCATCATGTCTCGTAGAGGCATTGAAGTTGATCCAACCAAAGTCTAAGCTATAACAGAGATGCCACCACCAACCAATTTGAAGCAACTTTTTAGTTTATAGGGTAAAATATAGTTAATCCAATGCTTCATATCTTATTTAGTAGAAAAGTGTCATCAATTTACACATATTATGAATAAGGGAGTTACATTCCACTAGGATAATCACTACCAAACAACTTTTTAGTAGCTAAAAAATTACCTAGCAAATTTGCTTGTTTTGTTACCCCCTCTACTAGGAAAACCATTTTTGTTATACCTATTAGCTATAGATAAGTCCTTGGGAGAACTTCTAGCTCAACATGATGACAATGGAAATGAGCATGCAGTATACTAATTAAGTCATACATTGGTCACGTATGAACACAACTATATTCCTATTGAAAAACCCTAATTAGCCATGGTATTCGTAGCTCAAAAATTATGACACTACATATTGAACAATAAGACCATGGTCATTTAAAAATTAGATCCACTCAAGTATCTCCTATCTAAAATAGATTTACAAGGCATAATGGCCAATTGGATCATGCTCCTACATGAATTTGACATTGAATATATCAAAAATCTATTAAGGGGCAAGTTCTTATAGATCAACTTGCTGAAGCACCCTTGCTGATACAAAGCCACTCACATTTCAATTTCTTGATGAATCCATAATGACCATCATTTCAATACCTCTTGAAGATTAATACTGGAAGATATATTTTGATTGATCATTTACTACACATGGATTAGGGGTAGGCCTCTTATTTATTACACCATAGGGGGATATAATTCCTAAGTCTTTTAGAATCAATTTTCCTTATACAAACAACATGGCCAAGTATGAAGCACTTGTTGTAAGACTCTAACATGTGGTAAAATGGAATGTATCTCATCTCAAGGTTTATGGTTATGCTTAGTTAATCATCAATCAATTTATAGACCATTTTTAGACCAAAGATGACAAGCTGGTTCCATATAAGGCCATGGTTGACACTCTAAAATAATAAATTAAAGATATCCAATTTGAGCATAGAACAAGGGATATTAATATAACTTTAGATGCCATGGGTACTATTGGATCTCTAATTTGACAAATAGATAAAACTAGAGAGTATCAGTTCCTCATCAAGAATTTGTTCACACCATCCCATGAACCTTCAACCGTTGCAATGATTTGTGATATTATTGGTCCTAGTTTTATCTAGTACTCAAACCTTTAAAACTAACTTCATGAACAGGTTTTACCACCTAACCTCTCCTAAAAACAAACCAAAGCCTTCATCCACAAAGTCACTCATTATACCTTACTTGGATATACCCTTTATCATCATAGTTTTGATGGAAATTTGCTTTGTTATTTAACTTCAATAGAATTTATACTAGCATTATGGGAAGTTCACGAAGGCGTATGTGGATCCCACACTAGTGGGGCCATCCTATCCAAAAATATCTTATGTATTGCTTATTATTGGCCCATGATGGATGTAGATACAATTGCATATGTAAAAAAGTGTGACAAATGTTAATGGTATGCTAATTCAATTCATACCCCAGTAAAGATCCTGAAATCAATGTTGACACCATAACCATTTACTACATAGGGTGTTAAACTCATTGGAAAGATCAATCCCACCTCATTTGATGGCCATAAACATATCCTTACCTCCACTTAATATTTCACTAAGTGGGTTGAAGCTATACCTGTCACTTACATGACTAGAAAGCAAATTTCCAAGTTCATCTTCAACCATCTCATCTACCACTATAGTGCCCCTTCTAACATTATATCTAATAATGGAGGATCATTCAATAAAAAGGATGTTAATAAGATATATGCTAAATACAACATCACACAACATTTTTTTAAGGTATATTACCCTCAAGGTAATAGCCAAGCTGAATCATCGAACAAAACCATTGTCAACATTATCAAAAAGATTATCAATGATGTCGACCATGATTGGCACGTTCAGATATTCCACTCCCTTTGGGTCTACCTTACTAATCACCATACCCCCATAGGAGCCACTCCATATTCACTTGTTTATGGTATAGAAGCCATCCTTCCCATTGAGGTCAAGTTTCCATATTTATGCATATCTTTCAAACATGTCCTAGATGATCATGACTATCAAGTAGCTCACCTGCTAGAGCTAGACCTAGTTGATGAAAAATGCACAACTGCACTCAATAATCTCTAGGCATATCAGAACTGACTTAAAGGCCACTATAATTAGTGCATCAAGAATATAACATTTGAACTTGGTGATCTTGTTCTTAAATAAAACCAAAATAATACCATGGTTGAAAAGAAGCATAAAGGTAAGTTCAAACCCAATTGGGTTAGTCCTTTCATCATTATAGTAAAATTTGGATCTAGAGCATACAAGCTTGCCACACAGATGGCCATGAGCTTGATAAATCAATGAACATTATCCACCTCAAGCAGTACTATGCTTAAGTGACTTATTGTATGATCTATAAGGACCATTTCAAGTTATATCATTTGTTAATATTCTTTGTATAATACCTTTTTTATTGACCTATGATCCTACCAACCTATCAATTTTCATATCACATGTCTATTTTACTAGACCTTTCCCATCAACCAAGTTCATTTTTCCCACCCTACCTAGCCCTATGACCTTGGTTCTATTTCATTCATTTAAAAACCACATTTATCAAGAGAATTTATATTTGGTTTTAACAGTTATTTCATACATTCTAGATAGAGGTAGTATTTCAAAGCAATACAACATAATTTGGTAGTTGCATCCTTCATTTCTTGTTTCATTCTCTCTCATTGTCTTGATCCTAATTGTAACCACCTATGGGAAAATTAGTCTCAGTGACCTATGCTATTGTATCCTAGTTATAACCACCTATGGGCAAACTAGGGGATTTACTTGTTTATTATGCCTTGACCATACCAACTAACTATTCTCTATGTTGTATTATGCCTCTATACCAATTGTGCTTGTTTTATTTAAATTAAATACTACACTAGTTGGATTCCTCCAATATAAGGTAGAGCTATAGTGACTTGACATCCTAATCTGGGACTATGTAGGCAACACTCAATACTTATTAAGGTTAGCTCAATCACCCTTTCTATCCATTTTCTCATCATTTTGAGAGCAACCTAAATCATGCTCTTGACATTTTGTGAGCAACCTAAGCCACACTTTTGCCATTTTATCAGCAACCTAAGCCATGATCTTACCATTTTGTGAGTAACCTAAGCCATCCTCTCACCATTTTACAAGAAACCTAAGTAACACTCTTTTTATTTTGTGAGCTTGAACCATTCAGTGTCTTGTCAATCTCGATCGAGGTGAGATACTCTAAAAATTCTAAAAATATTTGTAAAACCATTAGAAAAAACCAAAAACATTGACCACTTCTCTGCCTTAAGGATCTTGGGAATCCTTACTAAGTCACAAAAAAATCACTTATCACTTAGTTTTCCCATCCTTTTTAGCCTTTTCTCCCATGCATTTGTCATTTTCCAAGACCATTCCTGTTCTTCTATCACATCCGTTTTGTTTTTTTTCATTAGTTATCATTTTCTTCCCATTTCTTGGGAGAACTACATTTATCATGAAGTTTTTATTGGATAGTACATCCATGAAACTATATAGGCAACATCCACTTACCTAGTGCATATGGATACAACTCGGTTATCCCCTTCCTTTTCTTCTATTCCCCCATTCTATTAAGTTGTCATCTATTTTCTAGGGGCAATGTTTGTTTGGCTTAAATTTAAATTGTTTGTTTCTTTGTTGTTTTGTTTATGTGCCTATTTATTTGCTTTCAGTTTTGTTGCCTTGATTTGGTGTATATGCATTCAATGGGTGATTCCTTTCCTGTGCTTACATTTGAATCCATCCATATTCATATGATCACATTGTTATCATGATTTCTATCATTAGTGCATTATTTTCTATTGATTATTGGATTATGGGAGTTAGTCCTTATGAATATTTTGGCTAGGTCCTCATGATGTTATACCATTATGCCTACTGACACATGCTACTAAAAACCTTAGCTTTGGGAAGTCTATTCCGTAATGGTATCATCAACATCATTTCAATATCGATATCTCAACTCAATCCCAATCATATCCTACACAACATAATTAAATAATGAAATAATTTTAACCCTATTTAGTTCAAATGAGCATCTCCCTACTATCAAGTTGTCCCAATTCATCTTTATCCTCTATATTAGATTATCATCATCATTAGCAAAATCAGTCATGTTTACCACTATTAGGGTACAATGATTATAATTGTCTATGGGAAAATTATTACACACCATCCCACTTACATTTCTCAATGATTATAACCACCTTTGGGCAAATCATTGTGTTGTCACCACTTTAATTTTTCTACCCATATAGGGGCATGTTGTTATCTTGTTTGTCTGTCCTAACTTGGGTAGTTTCATCTTCTCATTGATTATAACTACCTTTGGGGAAATCATTGTGTTATCATACCATGTTGCCACTATCAGGGTACAATGCCTATAACCACCTTTGGGTAGACCATTGTACACCATCTCACTTACATTCTCAGTGATTTTGGACTAATTTTTCAAACTCATTATGTTTTCACCCCATCATCTTCCTTTCTTTGGTTCTTTTATTTCACTTCTTTCTTTTTGAGGGACCATTTGTTGACCTACTTGTGCCAATCATTCCCTTGATGGGGCATCATATAATTCATTAATTGCCATTGAAATTGTAAGCATACTAGACCTTTTAATTCTTTGAGAAGATGTTACTATGCTTATAACTTGCAATACCTTCCCAAATAGGGGAAAACTATAGACACCTAAATTTGGCCACCGATAACCTCTAACCAGGCTTTTGACCAATTTATACCAAAGTGCACAATTTGGCCTAAAACACTAAAACACATTAAAAGATTTGAAATTGATATATTCAAGTGCCAATTTTGGCTAAGGTATCATTAATGGGGTAATACAATTTATGGGCCAGTTAACTTTGGTCAGATTATTTTGAGTCCAAATGCCAATTTTGCACCTAGGTGCCTTTGATTGCTCTTTTTTGTCAAATCTCTTACATTATACATGTGCCTTTATTATTTGATGTTAACAACATCCTAAATGGGATAATGGTTCCAATGCATCTGACATCGCATGATAATTCCAATCTAGTGAAAATTTGAGCTAATAACGAGACATTTTAACCAATTTGTGTAATTTGTGCACAAAGTGCCAAGGTTTGCATCAAAGTGCTTAATCATGCTTAAGATCTAATTAAAACAAATCATGAGCCTAATTAATAATTCCATGGAACTTGTTGAATAATTTATTTTTGGAACTAAATATTGAATATTCACATCATCAGGTGACATCATTTCTTGGGAAGACATCCCTAGGTCATAAAGGCATAAAATATCAAGATTAACCCTTCCCATGCCTCATTAAGACCCTCCATGCATATTCATTACCCCTCTATCCTAAATATTGATAAGCCTATTTATAAATTTTAATTACATAATTGAATTAATCCTTAGCCATACATCTCCATCTTGAGATGGATGGTTCAAGTTGATTCTGACCATTTTATAATGTCCATAAATATGAGGTCTTGCCTATTGAATTTTAAGCTCTCATATGCCAAATTTATAATGTTGAATTGATTCCAAATCTTCATGAAAATTAGTGTTATAATTCCCAAATATTAATCCAAACCAAGCCAAATCCAGACATGGTGCCAAAGAGAGATGGAGGTGGCTAGCCACACTTCATTGATGCAAACTTCATGAGCACAAACCCAAGAAATCCACATCAACAAGCTATTTGGAGCATCCAATAAATGTGAAATAAGGTTTCTTTTACATTTTAGTCATGCTTTCCATTCTAGTTTTGTTTAACTAAGCTCCCCCTAGTAACTAGGCCTAGAGATGTTATGCTAGTGTGTTTATTTCATTTTGATTTCATTTTGGGACTAATAAAATACTAACCATCCTCTCTTGAGTCAAATTCCTAGTTAAAAAAATCTACATTTCATACAAGCACACAAATACCCTTCTTCTTCTTCACTCAACTAACCCTCATAATATGCAACATCGATCAACACAACATGATATCAAAATGCACTAGCACTTGTAGACCTGTAACACATCAAGAACACATCACTTGATCATCTATGATAAGCTCATGAAGCTCTCATAGGTCATTATTTACTACCATTCTTCTACTCATGTATTCAATCTTAAGTTCTCATAGACATACCTCTCACACTCTCCCTTTATCAATAGAAACTCAGATACAAACCCACTAGTATACCTTTTGATGATGTCTCATAATATCATGAACACATGGCATGGTTTTATGGTCATCCTTACCCCTCTATTCTTATCTTTTTATCTTGATATATAATCAAACCCTTCATATGAATATGTTTAGACAAAAAAGCCTAAAAGTCTTGCATTAGTGCAATTCACTTGCTCAATACCTATATAAACATAGTTAGACCTTTACCTCATATTCAACATTATTTTCTGATGGTATTTATGACCTCTCTCTACTTATAAATCTCCTTTCTCATTCACCTCAAATCTTCAATATATTAACTAGCTCAAATAGGCCAATTACACCTTCTTCTTATACACGACTCTTACTTGAACATATCACAGTAAGCCATAAACACTATACATAGATAATTACAAAAATATCAACTAGGACACATTACAAACAAGTAACAACCACTCTATATGTCATCCATACTTTATTTAAATGGCTCAAACCAACTCTTTATGCCTAAGATAAACCTAAAACATTAGCCCAACTTTGACAACATGTTACACTTAGTTTCTTTACAACATTATAGCCCTCTATAAGCTCATGAAACCTTTTAACATAATGGTTCAATAGATACACCATACCTTTTTCAATTTTTTTAAGTTACAACTCATTCTCTCACCTTATTAATGCTTCATTAGGCCTCATACTAACAATAGGTCCCATGGAGACCTAATTCAAATAGATTCACTCCTTTTCGCTCAACACTAACTTATTGGGCCACCAAGACCACCTTAGATAGGAATTAAAAACTTCATATACTACTCATCTCATCAAAAAAATTCCCTTAAATCATCATAAGCCATCATATCTCAAACCACTACAAGGCACCTTATCGGTTAACATATAGTCATACTAGGTTTTTTCACACATAAAAAGTTACCTTGAGCTCCTAAGGCATAAACATACTAAAATATCATAACTATTATGAACCACTCATATTTATATATCCTCCATGACCTTAAGAAAATCATCATATAAATTAAAAATCACAACTTAAGACATAAGGGCTCAAACTCACTATTGTAACTTGCTTACTCAAAACTACCAACATATACCAAAACTAAGTCATGAAGTATTGAACTTATAACACTTGTGTGGGAACTCACCATGAATAATAATGAATGAAAATGATCCATATGGATATCTAGATCAACTAAAAACTCAACCTCCTTCTTAATACTAAGCAATATTGGTCTTTTAGACCAATCTCCTGAAGCAACATACAATGGTCAAATACTGCCAATGCACAATCAAGAACATTTGAATTTTAACATATGAGATAGTGATTTCTAAGCCTCCTAATATATCAAAAATATCCTTAAGATACCTTATATCAACCTCCATTACAATTCTTTCATGAATTCATGTGATGCTAACAGTAACATGATCACCTTTAGATCTTCTATGAATACTTATAAAGCACACACAACATGTCAACTTACTCTTTAGATCATCTCCAGGTCTTAAGCTCAAATATAAATTACAAGAATGATATCTACTAAACAAAACTTTCACTCAATACCTCTAACACACACTGAACTCTATATTTCATTATAAAGTCATTTTCTTCATGAAATCACACCTAGGTTTTGTAGTCACAAAATAACTTAAAACCCTCATTGGTCTATTTTTCAAAATTTGAGCTTGATCTTCATATCTAAGATAATTTTGATCATATATATTGGATCTATAGTAGAAACAAGACCTTAAGAACATTACCAAGCACTTTTAACAACCTCCTTGAGTGATAAAAAACACTACACAACTCACCAAAATACCCCTATCTACCATTCTCAAGTAACAATCAACTTTGATTAGTAATAAATACACTTATATAGACTTTTGAGATAGACGACCATGTAAAGGATGATCTTCTAGGAGTCTACTTCAAATTTTATTTTTACTCCAACTTGATTTGCCTAATATCCTACCTTTTACAATAACTTATTTGATCTTGGGTCCAATGCACACATACATTTATTTCAAATCCAATGTTCATATTTTTTAACTTCAATGACTATTTCGTGTAGCCTAAACTTGATGTCCTTTTGCACTTCACAGATTACTAAATGATCTTTGCAAGCGTATATCTTGAAGAGTACAACTCCTCATGACATCAAAATTTTAAGACACCTTCACAGAACTAAGTACATCATCTCCATATTTTAATTTTACTAAGGTTGACTTTTTGAGTACTTGCAATAAATGCACAAACTTCTCAGTACATTCACACCTATGTGATGGTTTAGTGCTCCATATGCTAGAGGATGCATGTTTCTCTCCCCAAATGATCAAATGACACACCAAAACTTCACCAATACATTTATGGATTCTCACAACCTATTATTTTTCCTCATTAACCTATGCACATGTCATATACTCTCTAAGCTATCAAACACAACTTATTTTTCAGTAATGCACTAGTAACTCATTCTCTTCTTCACATCAATGACAACCTAAGACATCAATGACCATGTTCAACAATCTCCCACTTTGTCATTAATTGAAAACCATTCTTAGAATGTCTTCTCTCCTAATCTAAACTTATCCTTCATTTTTATCTTTCTCCCCCTTTGACATTAATGATAAATGAACACACACACTCTCATAGGGTCACCCATACATAGACTTCTGATCATTGGACTTGACCACTCACAAAGCTATCAAGATTCCTTTTGATCTTCAAAACATATGTAACTCAACTGAATGTACACATCTACCTTTATCCTTCAAATCATAGAGTTCACAAGATCCCCTTATCATTATGTTTATCTTCATCTCCTTGTCTTTTGTATGAGATCTTGAACTATCCCTTGACCTTACTTAAGACATCATCATATGAATAGACCTCAAAGAATCATGAGGAAATTATCCCTATATCTCTATGATTCACCATAAATATATGCTCATATTTCATAAGACTAATATACATTGATTGAATACATATTGATCCATACATGAACTACCACTAATAATCAACATACTTCATGAAACCTCTAACATCAAACACAGTAAAAAACTAGATATAGACAAGTTGACCTTCAACACCTATAGAGCTTCTATCCATGACCTATGAAGTATACAAATGATCCTATGGAACCTTCAAGCCTATTTACAAAAACAAAACTCATATTATCTAATTCATATAATTGGTCTTTCAAACCAATCTTCAAACCTTGAGCAACATAGTCATGAAAGATAAATAGTCACCTCTATATGCAAAATTTCCTTCATATCATCATACTATCCAATATTCTTAGGAGTATGAATATGATTTACTAGACTTATAAAAAACATTCACGCACCTTTTCTCACAAGTCATACCTTTATTTCATCTGGAGCACTCTTTTTGTATTAAAAACACTCATTTTCTTTAACAGGCTAATTGACTTCTAATAGCCCTATCTTAATACAAATCCTCTTGCATAAAATAGAAGACAAATCATCTCATCAAACTAAGGACATAAGCTCATAACTTGACAATCCACCACTCACCTCTTTGCATGATGAATTCCTCTATGAATCTTAGATAGAGATACCTTAACTCATACATATTTAGAACAATGTGTAACTAGGAGACCCCTAGTCCTCTAATTTTTTCTTTGATCCTCTTGATCTTCTTATTTATTAGAAACTTTCTATATTTGGTGTTCTAGTTTAACTCAATATCTTCCTTCTTTTCTTTTATCTGAGCTAAGACATAGACCTTTTATACACCTTTCTGAGTATTTACAACACATGTTGATAGAAGGTATTCCTGCTCTATTTTAACAAATAATTTACTTTGATTCATGGTCTTAATGTGAATGGATATTACTTCCTTATCATCCTTACTTTTGAATTCCATCTTTCCGTACGGTGTATCATCAATATATTATATTAAAAGAGGTTCTTGATCAATCTTATTACATGAATCTTTCTCAACTTATACAAATAAAACATTTTCACTGATAGGCTCAACATGTTTAGTGTCAATTGCCTTTGATTTCAAACTTGTAGTTTCAACCTCTAATTGATTCATGATATCCTTGAAGGTCTACTCATTCCTTGTAGCCTCTTTGGTCATGTCATTCTTCAAAGTAAAAATCTACTCCTCAAGAGCCTTGATCACAGACTTCAAAACTTGATTGTCTTTCCTTAGTTTCTTAGTCATCTTATGCTTCTAGGACCACCTTCAAGTTATTAAGCCTGATCCAAAGGACTATATTTGATACCAATTTTTGGAATCATAAACACTAAGAGTGGGGGTGGATTAGTGAAAAATATTTTCATTTAATTACATCCATCATTATTTAACCATTCAATCATATGTCTACTTGATCTAGCAACATCACAATCAAAACACACTCATAAAAAGCATGAAACATAGAATCACATCATAAGAACATAAGATGTATGTGGAAAACCCTCATTGGGGATAAAACCCACTAAAAAACATCTTGGAAAACTTGTCCTATAAACCATGAATCAAGTTTAGTGAGGCACTAACCCCACAAGTATCACCAAATAGAATTTAGAAAGCTCCAAATTGCTAAGAGTATACAAACCCCTTGATGATGAATCACCCACTCAATCAACACTCTAAAAATATCCACCTTACTCTTTTTTTCCTCTTACAACTAATGATGGTCTTCTCTTGATCAAACACACTCAAATCTACCTCTCATATGAGCACATAATTGCCCTTCTTCTTCTTCTTCACTAAACTAGCCCTCATAATATGCAACATGGATCAACACAAGATGATATTAAACCTATTTATCATCTAAAAACTTGAAAAACATCAAGAACACATCAATCAATCATCTATGATAAGTTCATGATAGGTCATTATTTACAACCCTTCTTCTACTTGTGTCTTCAATCTTAAGTTCTCTTAGACATACCTCTCACACTCTACCTTTATCAATAAAAACTCAGATACAAACCTGATTATAGGCCTTTTGATGATTTATCATCATCTTATGAAAAAATTTCATGGATTGATGTTCATCCTTACCCCTCTATTCTTATCTTTTATCTTGATATATAATCAACTCCTTCATATGAATATGTCTAGACAAATAGACCTAAAAATCTTACATTGGTGAAACTCACTTGATCAACACCTATAGAAACATAGTTAGACATTTACCTCATATTCATCATGATTTTCTGATGGTCTTTATAACCTCTCTCTACTTTGCAATCTCCTTTCTCCTTCACCTCAAATCTTCAATATATTAACTAGCCTAAATAGACTTATTACACCTTCTTATTCTTATGCATGACTCTTACTTGAACATATCATAGTCAGAAATAAAAACTATAAATAATTATATCATTATAAAAATATAAACTAGGTCATGTTATAAATAAGTAACAACCACTCTCTAGGTCATCCATACTTTAAATGGCTCAAACCAACTCTTTAGGCCTAAGATAGACCTAAAACATTAGCCCTCTTTTGACAACATGTTACACTTAGTTTCTTTGTAACATTATATCCCTCCATAAGCATATGAACCCTTTAAAAATAATGATTCAATAGGTCATCCATACCTTTTCAATTTTTTAAATCCACAACTCATTTGTTCACCTTATGAATGCATCATTAGGCCTCATACCAACAATAGGTCCCATAGAGACCTAATTCAAATAGATCCACTCCTTATCGCTCAACATTAAATTTTTGGGCTAACAAGACCACCTAAAATAGGCATGAACAACTCCATATACTCCTCATAGCATCAAACAACTTATATTCAAGCATCACAAACCATCATAGTTCAAACCACTACAAGGCACCTTCTTAGTTAAAATATAGTCATAATAGGTTTTTGTAGACACATAAAATTGCCTTGAACTCCTGAGGCATAAACATATTGAAATAGCTTAAATATTATGAAAAAATCATATTTATATATCATACATTACCTCAAAAACATCATCATATGCATTAAACATCACAATTCAAGGCATAAGCACTCAAAATCACTCCTATAGTTTGCTTACTCAGAACTACCAGCATATACCAAAAGCAAGTCATGAAGTCCTAAATTTATAACACCTATGTGGATACTCACCATGAATATTAATCCATGAAAATGATCCATAGGTATATCTAGAGAAACCATAAAATCAACCTTCTTCTTAATACTGAGTAATATTTGTCTTTTAGACCAATCTCCTGAAGCAACATACAATGGTCAAATATTACCAATGCACAGTTAAGAACATTTGACTTTTAACATATGAGATAGTGATTTATAAGCCTCATACTATATCCACAAGATCCTTAAGATACCCTAGAGAAACTTCCATCACAAGTCTTTCATGAATTCATGTGATTCTTACAATTACATGATCACATTTATATCTTCTATGAATACTTACAAAGCACATACAACATGTCAACTTACTCTTTAGATCATCTCTATGACTTGAGATCAAACATACATTGTAAGCATGACATATACTAAAAAAAACTTTACACTCATTCCATCTAACACACACTAAACTCCATAGGTCATGATAGAGCCATTTTCTTCATGAAAGCACACCTAGGTTTTGTAGTCACAAAATATTTTGAAACCCTCATACCTCTATTTTTCAAAATTTGAACATGATCTTCATATATAAGATAAATATAATCATATATAATGGATATATAGTATAAAAAAAAGATATTAAGAACATTACCAAGCACTTTGAGAAACTTCCTTGAGTTACAAAAAATACTACACAACTCACCAAGATACCCCTATCTACCATTCTCAAGGACCAATCAACTTTGATCAGTAATAAATACATTTGTATAGACTTTTGAAATAGACTACCACCTAGAGGATGATATTCATGGAGACTAATTCATCTTTACTTTTTATTCCAAATTGGTTTGACCAATATCCTACCTTTTACAAGCACTTCTTTGCTCTCAGGTCCAATGCACATACATAGTCATTTCAAATCCAACATTCATATTTTTTAACTTCAATGACTATTTCCTATAGCCTAAACTTGACATCCTTTTACACTTCATATATTGATAGATGTTATTTACAATCTTATATCTTGAAGAGGATAACTCCTCATGACATCAAAATTGTAGGGCACCTTCAGTACACTAAGTACATCATCTCCATGTTTTAATTTGACTAAGGTTGAATTTTTGAGTACCTACAATAAATGTAAAAACTTATTTGTAAATTCATACTTGTGTGATGTTTTGTGATGGTTTGGTCCTTATTAGGCTTGATGATGCATGTTTCTCTCTTCAAATGATTAAATGACACACTGAAACTTCACCAAGACATCTATGGATGCCTCACAACCTCTTCTTTGTCCTCACTAACTTGTACACATGCCATATACTCTCCAATCTATCAAACACAACTTATTTATCATTAATGCACTAGAATCTCATGCTCTTCTTAACATTAATGACAACCTAATACATCAATGACCATGTTCAATAATCCATTATATCATATGCTTCATATCTTAGTTTGCCAAAAAGTGCCACCCTTTTACACATTTGTTGAAGAAGGCTGTCACATTCCATTTGGATGATGAATGCCACAAATATTTCCAACAACTAAAGGACTATCTAGAAAACTTACCTATTTTATTGCCACAAAGCCCTAGTGGCACTCTGTACAAGTTATGTAAGATAAAGCCCTAGTGGCACTTCTAGATCAACATGATAGTAATGGAAAGGATCACGCCATGTACTATCTAAAATGTACACTAGTCACATATGAGCATAATTATACACCCATTGAAAATTTTTGTTTAGCTATGGTCTTTGTAGTTCAAAAACTATGACATTATATGTTGAACAACGAGACCATGATTATTTCAAAATTAGATTCGATCAAGTATCTGCTATCCAAAATAGATTTACAAGGCTGTATGGCCAAATAGATCATGTTATTGAGCTACTTTGAGATAGAATACATCAACCAAAAATCCATCAAGGGGCAAGTTCTTATAGATCAGCTTGTTGAAACACCCCTTGCAAATACAGAACTGCTAACATTTCAATTCATAGATGAGTCCATTATGACCATCATTGAAACACCTCTTGAGGAACATCAATGGAATCTATATTTTGATGGATCATTCACTACACATGGATCGAGGGCAAGCCTTTTATTTATTATACCACAAAGGGATTTAATCCCTAAATCATTTAGGATTAGTTTTAATTATACCAAAAACATGGTCAAATATGAAGCACTCATTTCCTAAATTTATCAGGGAGTACAATGGAGCATACAACATCTCAAGGTTAATGGTGATTCTAAGTTAGCCATCAATCAGGTTACAATCCATTTTTAGACCAAGGATGACAAATTGGTCCCATACAAGGCCATGGTCGACATGCTCAAACAATATATTAATGATGTATAGTTTAAACATATACCAAGGGCCAATAATAGAATAACAAATTCCATAGACACCATTGTGTTTTTGATTCAACATATAACTATGGCCAAGGAATAATATTTTCTCATTTAAAATCTACTAATTCTAGTTCATGAACCTTCAACTATCACAATGATCTATGATATTGTTAGTACTAGATCTATATGGTATTCATACCTTTACACCTATCTTCATGACTAAATAATGACATCAGACCTATCCATCTGCTACATGTTATACCTTACTCAAAACAACCCTTTACCACTATAGTTTTGATGGAACTCTACTTTGTTATTTAACTTCAGTAAAATCTAAATTAGCATTATGGGAATTTCATGAAGGTGTTTGTGGGGCCCATATAAGTGAGCTTGTCTTATCCAAAAATATCTTATGTATCCGGTACTATTGGACAATAATGGATGTAGATGTGTATGTGAAAAAGTGTGATAAATGTAAAACTCATGCTAATCTGATTCATGACCCAGCCAAGACTTTAAAACCAATGCTTACACTATGGCCATTTGCTACATGGGGCCTCAATCTCATTGAGAAGATAAACCCCACCTCATTCGATGGCCACAAACATATTCTTACCACCACTAAATACTTCACTAAGTGGGTTGAAGCTATACCCCTCACTTACATGACTAGAAAGCAAATTTCCAAATTCATTTTTAACCATCTCATTTACCAGTATGGTATCCCCTCTAACATTATATCTTATAATGGTGGCTCATTCAAAAATAAGGATGTCAAATCACTATATGTCAAGTATAATATTACTTGACATTTTTCCATGACATATTACCCATAAAGTAATGACCAAGCTAAAGCATCTAACAAAACTATTATCAGCATCCTTAAAAAAATATTATCAATGATGCTAACTGTGATTGGCACCTTCAAATATTATGCACCCTTTGGGCATATTGTACCAATCACCATACTCCAATAGGAGCCACTCCATATTCACTTGTTTATGGCACTGAGGCCATTCTTCCCAATGAGGTCAAATTACCTTCTTTGTGGATTTATTTGAAGCATGTCCTAGATGATGAAAACTATTAAATAAATCACCTATAAAAACTAGAGTTACTTGATGAGAAGTGCATGGCCATAGTTAATAATTTGTAAGCATACCAAAACTAACTTTATAGACACTATAATCGGTGTGTTAAACATAGATAATTTGAGCTTGGTGATCTTATTCTTAAATAAAATCAATAGAATACCATGACTGAGAAGAAACACAAATTCAAGTTTAAACCTAATTGGATGAGCCCATTCATCATTATTATAAACTATGGCACTAGAGCATACAGGCTCGCTACACCAAATTGGGATGAATTTGATGAGCTGATAAATTTTATACACCTCAAGTGTTACTTTGCTTGAGTAACCCAGTGTATTTTCTATGAGGCTTATTTTAGTTATACCATAATATCAAAATTCTTCCTTGTACCATACCATTCCATAGTATATCATTCTACCATTCCTTTCCTATTGATCGAGTTAGTTCCATTTTATTAGTTCCATAGCTAGTTTTAGCATGAATTTTTTGATCAAGCTTTAATAGTTGTTTCAACATTCCCCATAGAGGTCATATTTTGGATCAGTATGATCATAGGTTTGGAAATCGCATCCTTCATTTCTTGGTTCATTCTCTACCACATGGGCCTGATTATAATCACTTTTGGGCAAATAAGTGTTTCACCATCATGCTACTAATTATAACTACCTATGGTAAATTAGTATCATTGACCTATGTTGTTGTTTCCTAATTATAACCACATATGGGAAAATTAGGGGCAATTATTGTTTATCATGCCTTGAAGTACCACCATACCATGCCTTTGATGTATTGTGCCATTTATTTTGCCTATTTTGTTTGAATTGGCTACTACTTAGTCAGATTCCTCTATTGTAAGGTAGAACTACAATGACTTGAGGTCCCATTTTGGGACTATGTAGGCAATAATTGATTCACGTTGAGGTTAACTCAGTCACCCTTAATCCATGTTCTTACCATTTTGTGAGAAATGTTAAGTTTGAATACTCTCATCATTTTACAAGAAACCTAAGCCATGATCTCATCATTTTATGAGCAATATTTAATTTAAATTCTCTCACCATTTTAAAATCTTGACCTATTTAGTGTCTCATCATTCTCAATTAAGTTGAGATGCTCTAAAAATTCCAAAAACAATTGAAAAACTATCTAAAAATTCTTAAACATTGACCACTTTTTTTCCTTAAGGATTCTAAGAACCCTAGCTATTTCACAAGAAACCACTTGTCGTTTAGTTTCCCCATCCTTATTGGCCTAGTGTACCATGCTCTCACTATTTTGAAAGCCCATTACTATATTCTTATATGACATTTATCATTTTTTTATTCTCATCATTTTTCTTATATCTTATATCATGGGAGAATTACATTTGGCATGAATTTTTGATAGATATTACATCCATGGAACTATGTAGGCATCATCCACTTGCCTAGTGCATCTAGAGATAGCTCAACCACCCTTTCCTTTTCTTCTATTCCCCCATCTTGTTTTTTTAATTCAATTTTCCCTTATAGTCTAGGGGTAATGACCATCATCTTGTGTGTTCTTTGTTTGTACTAACATTATAATTAACCATTTTTTGTTTGTTGTTTCTATTTATTTTATTTGTTTCTTTCTTTTCTTGGTGTTTTGTTTGTTTGTGTGCCTATATGTTTGCCTTCTTGTTCTGACTTGATTTAGTCTATGTGCATTCATTGGGTGATTCCTTTAACATTATTCTTGAATCCATCCTTATTCATATGTCCACATTGTCATCATGGTTTTTATCATTGGTGCATTATTTTTGATTGAGTATTGGATCACATGTTAGTCCTTGTACATGTTTCAACCAAGTTATCATGGTGTTTTATCATGATGCCTACTGATATGTGATATATAAAAAATTATCCCTAGGAGTCTATGAGGCAATGAAGCAATGTTATCTCCTTGGCACCAAAAAAATTCTCAATCTAATCCAAATCATATCCTACACAAATTAATTAAAAAATGAAAGAATTTTCTCCCTTTTTAGTTCAAATGAGCATCTCCCTACTCATAGGTTGCCTAATTTCATCTTTCACCTTTGTTCTCAATTTTCCATCATATTCCATATCATGTTTTCCATAATCAAGGTACAATGATTCTAACTACCTATGGGAAAATCATTGTATACCATCCAACTTGCATTAACAATGATTCTATCTGCTTTTGGAAAAATCATTGTGTTTGAATCCACTTAAAGGTTGATGATTATAACCACCTTTGGTCAAATCATTATATTTATTCTACCCAACTAGGGCATGTTTTCATTATGATAATGCTTATAACTACCTTTGGGCCAACCATTATCTCTATCCATCCAACTGGGACATCTTTTTATCCTTCCAATGATTTTAACCACTTGTGGGTAAATCATTATTTTCCCTTTCATGATAATAACATCCTTTGGGAAAATAATTCTCTTATTACCCTAAGCCTTTTTCAATGATTATAACAACTTTTGGGAAAATCATTACCTTTTTTGTCCCACCTATGCTAATGATTATAACTGCCTATGGGCAAATCATCCTATTTAACTGCCCAACTAGGGAAACTTCATATGTCATTGATTATAACCACCTCTGGAAAAATTAGTCTCTTCCACCCCATTTCATATTTTTGGTCCCATCATTTCCTTCTTTTGAGGGACTAATCATTGGCCCTTTTATCAACTGCTCCCTTGAGGGGGCACCTATAGTTCATCCATTATCATTATAGTCATAGGCATATAGGACTTTTTCATTATTTGAGAAGACATTATTGTGACTATAGCTTATAACACATTCCCAAATAGAGGTAAATTATAGACACCTAAAATTGGCCACCACTGGCCTTTGACCAGACTTCAAATTGATTCTTACCAACTATTGCAAATTAAGCCTAGGAATCATTAAATGTCCTAAATTTTTATATACATCATTCATCAAAAATAAAAATCATATTGAGACATCCCTAATCAGGGTATCCTATCATATTCAATAAAAATGTCTCACGGATTCATCCTTAAGCATCTTTCAGCATCACAACAGTCAATTTGGCCTATGGAACTATTCAGTGGGGCACATGAACAAATATTAAATATTGAAAGAGATAAATGGCTAATCAAAATAAATTAACAAGCTAAAACAAATTAAATGCATAGTTGAATTATCCATGTGTAATTAATGAATAAATAAATAAGTAAATTAAAAAATATGAAATATCCTAGCTTTTCATGATTACCTTTGTAAGTTGTCAAGCCTTTGGAAAATATCTCAAAATATCTCATTTTGGAGACCCATGCCTATTCATTGAAAATCATGAGTAATTGACACCTATGAACTATATTGGGGTTATATTTGACTCACCTAGGTTAGGTTTGAACCCATTCCATGTTTAAACTCCACCTTGACTCACCTTGGGTTGGGATTAGTTTCTAAGCCTATAAATACAATGCTTTACCTATTAAATTTTAAGTTATTTTGGTGTAAATTTATTATGCACAAATATATTCAATAAGATATTTTATATTATGTTATAATTCCCATTTTTTTACAATAAATGTTATAATGACAAAATCTAGAGCCAAGCTACATCAAGCCAATCACAAGCCAATGGTGCCAAGGAGAGAAGGATCTAAAAAGCTTTATTTGCCAAAGATTTCTTGAGCACAATCTGAGCAAGCTACTCAATGCATTTGGATCTCCCAAGGAAGGTAAAGTATTATGTGTATTTTGAATTTTAGTTTTACTTTTCATTTTGTTTTGTTACTAATTTCAGCCCTAAGATCTAGGCTTGTAAGTGTTAGTGTTAGTGTGTTTTTATTAAATTTTTTTTACTTGGACTAACACTTTACTAACCTCCCTTCTTGGATTCCTATGATCACATTAATTACCTTAAATTTTTTTATAAAAGATTATTTTCCCAAGTTGAACCTTCATTAGGGATTTTGATACCTAAAAATACCTAAAATCCCTACTCAGTTCTAGGTGGAGATCCCTCTTGTTTTCTCACCCTGAGTTGTTTTCAGAGATCTGATTTGAAAATACAAACCATAACCCCATCGGACCTCTGGTTAGACTTTTCAAGTTTTTTTTCAAATTTAAACCCCTCTGAATTTGTGTCATATTTTACATTTTCTATTGTATACTATATTCCCATAGGAGTAGAACCCCTAGAGAAGCATAATGAAACTTTATCAAGTTAAAACCAGGAAAATTACCTACAAATTGTAAACCGAAAGCCCTTCTAGCTCTATAGTTGGTTTCCCTCACATATTTTCCAAATGTATATTTTTTTAAAAGAGATGAAGTTAAAATCAAATGGAATTGGTGTCCCTTATAGCTTGAATTCTAACATCAATGAGATAACTGACACTGACCTAGGCCATACACACCTAGCCAATTTATGGACTAGGATCAATGCATAAGTCAAAAATAATTAGATGCAAAGCATATATGATAGTGGTTTACCTTAGTCTATAGACTTTCAATTCTTAATGAAAATTATTGAGCTTGTGTTCACTATGGCAAAGCATTATGATGCAAAAAAAAAAGGTAGTGAATGATAAGCAGGAAAATATTCTAAAACTAGATCCGAATTTCATTGATACTATATTTTTAATCTTAGAGTTTAAAAATTTATATAGATATTACTCCTAAATCTTCCAAGAAAATTCTACCAAGACAACACCTCAGCCTATTCATGGATTATAAACAAACAGTGGTTGAATACCCCTAAAGATTCAAACTCAATATTGCCTAAGATCGTGGCCAATATAAAATTCAAAGATGAGGTATGGGACACCATTGTACTCTTACATATAGTTACAAGAAGCCAGGATGTAAAGAACTACCAAGATTTGATGTACCAATATATATGGGTAGTCCAATAGAATAAACAATACATTCATTAGGGTCAATTTATTAGTGACTCCAATTATAGACAATTAGTAGAGGTCCAAACTATTCACAAATTATACATGACCTCCTACCTCATCTATGCTTTGACAAAAAGGAGGGAATTCCCAAGGTTAAACATAGTGCTAGATTAGGTTATTAAAGTTTATAATTACTGTCCTAATATCACTTTTGATGGGATTAAACAAAAATTTAGGATATTTAATTATGCCTTTATCTACTACATCATAACTATATTCAAACAAGAACTAGGGAAGATAAGGTATTCTAATGCTGTGACAATAGATTACAAATTGGAGATCATACTTCATCTAGTTCCCCATATTTTTCATATATCAAATTTGGTGGTTTTAGTGAGTGTCCTTACACCCTTACAAGATATGTCAGTGATAGGTGGGCCCTAATGGAACTTATAAGACAACTAGTAGAAATCCACAAGTTCCTATCAAGTAGGCATAAAATAGGCATACACTTCCATATTAGTATAGGGAGATACACATTCCCTTCCTTATCTCAGGCCAAATGTGTATAGGTAGAATTGACTCAGATGAATTTAAGAACCCTTAAGGTTAAGCCCCTTTATGATGTTACAATTTTTATTGCTAGTTTATTAGGTTCCTCATTTTCTCACATTCCCTTTTATGAAGATTATTGGGAGGACATGCAGGATGAGGAAGAGGTTAGGTTGAGGGATTAATCTAGGATGACCCTATAATGGATTAATAACTATGACATAACATTAGTTCTAGATGATTTTAAAGATGAGGAACAACTAGTGGATAGGGTTTATTATGATAATCATATCTACCTTCAACCCCTTCCTCAAATCAAGTGGTCTACACTCAAATCCTTTTATTTAATAGATAGGACTACCCCAATCATCAATAGTAATTTAAATTGGTTAAGAATTAAGGGGGTAAAGCTAAGAAAAGAGAGACTAAACATCATGGATAGGTTCTAAAAGGTAAAGGATAAAGGGGTAGAGGCAGAAGTAACAGAGTTTTCCAGCAGTGGCACCCAAGTAGATCAGGCAGTGGGAACAATCATCTCATACAAAGGTAATAAAAAATAGAAGGCTAAAAGGGTTGCTTCCATCACCCTGGTACCAATAACCCAACCACTTAATCAAGCACTACCATATTCTATAGGGGACTCAACTATTATAACCCCTATTCCTATTTATACCATCAAACCTATATAATTAATTACTCCCCCATCTTACTCACCAGTATAAGTGATCCCTCGATAGTAATCCAATAAATTTATCTAGTTATCCCAATGCCATCTTCACCTCCCTCTTCCATAATTACTTCGAATTCATCCCATATATATACTACCACCCCATTAATCACCAACACCACCTAACAATACATGGTTTCAAAGTCATTCATTTTGACTGAAGTCCCACTATCCACCACAACCACTAGGTCAATAACAATTCCATATTAATCTTCTATCACATTACCCACTACTTCTACTCTAGCCATTCTAACCACACTTCTAGATTCTTTTTCTACCTTGGGAAACATACTTCTACAAGTTACCTTGTTACCTCTACACGTACCTACCTTTGCACCTGTGTCACTCTCAGCTTCCACATCCCTTGTAAGAAAATACACTCAACCCATCTAAGTATCCTTAACTTTTCCCACTCTCACCTTGACACAAAATCCCACCAAGGAGGTGGAAATAGAGAAACCCACTAATACAACTATGGCTAGTCAACCCACTAATGGGGTAGAGATAGTCAAATCATTAGCTAAGTACTTAGTGGTAGATATGTCACTTGTTATAGTAACTACTAGTGTGGAAAATTTAGTAATAGATACATAATAGTGGTTATTGGAATAGGACAAGATTCATTGGTATCCATTCCTAGTTAGCTTGCACCATCAGTGTCCAAGAAGAGGAAGCAAATGATATCTCCTAACACCCTAGATTTTGGTCTATTGAAAGCATCTAAATGACCAAAGAGAGGTACCAGGACTATTTCAATATTATCTTATGATGTAATATGGGATACATATGTGAAGATGGCATTTACCCTACCTGATAAATAGAAACAAGATTTAGTGATGGGGGATTATTAGGTATCCAAGGTACACCTTAGTCATTCAATGAAAGAGGGACTGAAACATGATTTCCAAACAATCATAAGTTCCCTCTTTGATAAAATGGATAGTGATAAGGTCACCAAAGTTGAGTTAAAGAACAAGGTAGAGTAGTTGATGACTACCTTTAAAAAGGTCATAGACCCATCACATCTTCTTGAACCAACCCAATGAACTCAATTTCACCCTCAATTCCTTGATAAAGAGACATTTGATACAATGACATAGATTAACATAATTGGTCAAGATATAAAGGACTGGGCTAAAGAACTAGTCACCAAAGGGAACAAGGTGATAGGGTTGACAATGGATTATTACATAACATTGAAGGATAACCATGCATATCTAAAGGTAGAAATAAACAAATATGATGAAGTTGAAAGACTAAAGCTCTATTTTCTGAAGTTATAGGCCACTAAATAGAGAGAGAGTGACATCCTCATGTCCAAAAATATACTCAAAAATCCTTTGGAGAATGATAAGCTAGAAAGGGCAGCCAAGTTCAGAATCAAAATACTTAGTGAAATTATTGATAGGGCCAAGAGAACAAGTGACAAGTCCACTTATGTAATGTTTGACATTGAAGATTCAATTTGTAATTTTTCATGTGAGGTAACAGATTACCAAGATAAACCTCTTCCTATTTAGGTTGTCTAGGATAAATGCAAGGAGGTGATTAAGAGGGAGTCAACACATGACAATTTTCAATTTGGATTCCATCCACCAGTTTATCAATTACCATATACACTTGATCAAATGGGCAAAGATATCAAAATCTACATAGCTTCTTCGATATAATTATCTGAGGTAATGGTAGAATGTGACATCAGTAATCTTTACATAATTAGTCTTGATGAAGAGCACCTACAATAAATATTTGGTATCTTCAACACTTACATTGAGAAGATACAAGTGGAAAAGCACAAGGAATCCTTTAATATCACTGTTATTGATTAATTATTTGAGAAGAATGCATTATGTAAATTATAAATTTTGTAAGCTACATTGTAAAGTTGAAAGTTGTAAATTGAAACTATCATTTTGATATATCTTATCTTTAAGTTGAAAAAATGCTACTTGTAATTTTCAATTATCATTTCATCAACTTTAAAATAAAAAAAGTACAACTTGTATTTTGTACTTTTATTTTTGACAAGTTGAATGATTTAAAAGTTGTAAAATCTCACATTGTAATTTTCACATCCTTTTTGTCAAGTGACTTATAAGTTACAAAAGTCTCAGCTACAACTCACAAGATAGGTTTTGCAAGTTATGTTTTAAAATATTCAAATATTGAAAAAAACATTCAATTTTGTTAAAATATTGACCAAGTCATGAAGTTTCATTTTGGTGCCCCATTTCTTGGTGAGAGACTTCTTCAACTAATTTCAAAGAGAAATGGCTCAAATGGAAGACTTCAACAACATTTTATCCTTCTTTAACACTTGAAAAAGTGCCCATATACTTTTAGAGTCCTCTTATTCCTTATACTCCACCAAAGATGCCTCTTCAAGCTGAAATGAGGACATTTGTATGAACACTCCCTAATTTCTTGCTATAGGAGTAAGTGTAATTTTTTTTAATTTCTTCTCTCTCAAGAGAGTATGTTTTTTGTATAAATATGGGTCTCCTACATATCCCATGGATCATTTTTCTGATAGATTAATTTTTTTGCTTTTGAGAAGTTCATCTACATGCTATAACCTAGAGAATATTAATATACTAAGGTTTTTCCTTCCTTATTTTGTGTCATCCTTGTGTATGTATAGATTTTATTATATTTTTGAATGATATAAGTCTTATTTCAGTTATATAGGATCATGTGGGGTATTTATCTTGCCCTTTTGACATCTTATTGAAGAAAATTTGAGAACTTTGTTCCTTATTTGATAAAATGTCCAATATTACCTTTGATGTTATACTCGTGTAAGATTATGTTTCAAGATATTTCAGTATATTGTTGTTGAAACTATGTCCAATAAAATCAAGCAATAATTTCCACTAGAACCCTTTGGTGCATCACCATTTCTAGTTTTAAAACTCCTTGAAAACTCTTTTCCTTAAAAATAAAATTCCAATTAGGAGCAAAATCACAAAGAAGTTGTATTTAGAAGTGAACTGATCATGTATCAGTTGCACTAAGCTTAGTGAAAGGAAGTTGGCCTTATCTAAAGGTTCACCTCAATTCATCAAGGTCACACAATGTGTAGGTGATCCCATTGTGTCATTATATTTCTATGGGTTACAACTCCTATAAAATATAGTGGGTGAAAATATAATTGATAATAGTTTCTAGCATGCTTGGAGGGACCCAACTATCATAACTAAGAAATTGATGCTATTCTTAGAAATCATTGTGTGAAATTCACACGTAACTCAAGAGCATCTATCAACTATGTTGGCTTACAAATTTAGGAAATTCATGTTTAGGAATGCCAAAGATATAAACACAATCATCTATAAAGGTAAGAGGACGATCTTACAAGAATTTCCATTTCCATATAAAAAGAAATCAAAATCATTTTTACTTAACCCTAGAATAAATCCTAAAAAGTTGTCCACATCTCCCAAAAATACCCTCAGGTTTTTCACACCTCCCACTATGGCACAGAGAAATAAGAATTTCCTACCATTTAATGGAGGTAACCTAGTTATGTTGGCCTAGTATGATGATATACCCACCTTGGCTCTAAAAATCCTTCCATATTTTACTGGTGAAACTACCACCACACCCATCGAACACATCCAAGATGTTTCTAACATCTATTTATTTCATAATATTTCATAATAAAATGTTACTATCAGACTTCTTGCCTCATCATTTAAGGGAAAATCCCTACAATGGTATAGACAAATGCTTCCCAATTCCATCCATGTTTAGGATGATCTAGGGTTTGCCCTATGCATATAGTTTGAGGATAAGAATGACCACCTCTTTTTAGTTGAGAAACTAACCACCATTAAATAAGATCCCCATGAGTTCATGAGTGACTTTAAATTTTGATTTCAAAAGACATGTAATAGGATCTTAGTGTTGGTCAAACCATCCCCAAGCAATAATATGTTGTACTATTGAAGAGATTTAAATAGTGATATAGATGTCATTATCTAATCAATGGGTGGCATCACACTCCCTGATTCTTATGACATTGTAATAAGATCCAAAAATTGTCTCATTCAAACCAAGAAATTTTTTCCTCGACCTCTAATGTTGTTGTTCCTAGAATTGCTTCCCACTTTACCTATTATAACCCTAATTCCCACAATAAGCAATCAATTAGATTTACCTGATGTCCCTTATAATGATTTTTATGAAGTTAAGGCATTGATTCAATGCTTTGGAAATGATTTGGTAGCCATGAAAAGGCAATAATCCCAAAATTACAAGCCTTACCAACCACCTAACTAGGCATATCAGCCCAATAGGTAGCCATACCAAGGAAATTCACAACTCCAAATCCAAATCATATAATCAAAACCCCCAAATATCCATGCTCTACCTACCCCAAGTAATTCTAAGGCTATCATTCCCATCTAGAATAACCTGGCCCAAGAATATGAGTGGTGTTATCCTTGTGCCCATTCCTATAATCAAAACACATGCCCTCATGATGTCATTAATCAAGACTTGATGGTATAAAGTGTATCAACCTCCCCCCCATGAGCAGCAAGAGGAAATTTCTATTCATGAGGAAGAGGTACATATGCCTATTCAAAATGAGACCACTCTTTTAAACTAGAAAGAAGAGGATTTTTATGACATAAACTAGGATGAAGTATTGACCAATGGTGGTAGTTTAGTGGTAGAAAATACATGCTCCAAGAAGAGAGAAATAAAAGGTTATCATGCCCTGAAGGTTGAACAAGTTAAAGCTTCTAAATTTGTATAAGAGGTTACAAAATTTAACATGACTCAAAAGCCACATAGTGTGTTGATGGGTCAACCAAAGCCAATATTTTTTATCCCAAATATCATAAAAGAAGATGCAGCTCCCATAAAGACACAAGCAAATGTTAGTAGCATTCATTTTAGTATTCTAGAATAAATAAAAGATAATAACTTAAATGTTACCATGTGAGAAGCACTATCTATGCCAGCATAGAGGAACTTGCTTCAAGAAGTTTTAAAAAATTTCCAATAAATAAAGGTCTCAGTTAATGGAGTCAATGTTGTGATTAGCTTGTGTCAACCTCAAATAGGCATAAAAATAAGTAAAAATATTAATCCACCCTTTTTATCTTTCCCTCATATTTTGAAAAAGTCTTGTTCATAACTTTATGATAGACTCTAGGGATAGCAACTCTATTATGCCCAAGAAAATAGTAGACACATTAGGTGTTGAATACACACATGTCACAAAAGGCATGGTTCAATTGGATGGAACTATTGTCCACATAGTATTGGTTATTAAATGTCTAAACATTACCATACATGCATGTCTAGGCTTATCCATATCCTAAGACATCTAAATTATTGACCTACCCCCTATTTTTCCATCTAACTTTCCCAAGACTTCATTGAAAAAATGGGAGGGCGCTTATCTACTAATTGGTCATATATGTTGCTCAGGAGAAGATATGGGATTAGAGTGACCATAAGGGCTAGACCAATTTCCAAAGACCAAATTTAACGATACACTCTTGTCCCTATAGATATGAATTTCATAATGCAAGACCAAAAAGAAGAATTTGATCATAAAGTTGCAACACTCTTGGAATAAATCCCAAACACTCACCTTGATGAATGGGGATCAAATTTTTAGTTTGACCCTTATGACTATGACAAAGAAATAGGGTTGGGTATATATTGCATATATGAAGACGATTCAATCATCCTAAATCTTGTTAAACTAGTCAAAGATCATAAGGGAATATGGCAACTATACTTTGATGGATCAAGGAGTGGGAATGGTGTAGGTTCTGTTATTATTTTGGTCTCTCCCCATAAAGAGAGTTATTTTTATTCTTTTAGACTATAGTTCAACTTTACTAATAATGTGGTAGAATATAAATCATTGATTTTATCTCTCCATTTTTTAAAGGAAAGGGGGTTTCAATCACTACAATTGTTCAATGGCAATGAACTAATTATTCACCAGGTAAGATCAAGAAGCATGACAAGGAACAACTTGTTGAGATGTTATGAACATAGGGTTTGGGCCTTGTTTGATAATTTTATTACTTTAAACATTCAAGCTATATCAAGAACATAAAATAAGGAGGTTGACCTCATGGCCTTAGTGGGTTCTCAATATAATATACCTGAAGAGATTAAGAAGGATAATGGTTAGTATGTAAAGATGATAGTGAGACCATATGTCCCTAACAATGCAACCAACTAACAAGTTTTTAATAATGATGAACATATTGTTAACTTTATGCAAGATGAGACTGAATTATTTGACAAAAATTTGTGAAAGCTCCAAGAACAATATGGGGAACAAATAATTTAGTTGAAGACTAACAAGTTGCCCATGGGTCTTGTTATTTTAGAAAGTATTTTCAACTCTGATGATCAATTGAAGGGTGAGAAGAAAAATATCACAATAAAGGAGGAAGACTATGAGCAATGTCCATCTTAGAAGGCAAGGATTTGAAGATCAAAAAGGTATGTAACACCTCTAAAAATCAAGTTTTTATTGATTTATATCAATAATTTGATGACAAATTTTCTTGGAGTTACAAAGATCTAAGGGGTTTTGACCCTAGCCTATCCAAATATTCAATAGAGCTTGACCCAAACACTAAAATTGTTATAAAAAATAGTGGCTACTAAACCCAAAAATAGATCCTTTGATGAGGAGTGAGTTGTCTAAGTTGATAGAAGGAAACATTATTTTCCCCATTAAACACTCATCCTGGGTTGTTAACCTGGTCCCTATTAGGAAAAAGAATGGTGAAATTAATATTTGTGTAGATTTCTATAACTTAAGCTACACATCCTTGAAGGATCATTGTCCCCTTCCACCTATAGATCAAATCCTCAAAATAGTATCTATAAATGAGAGGTTCTTCCTTTCAGATGGTTATTCAGGATATAACCAAATCCTAGTTCAGGAATCTGACTAGTTCAAGACCACTTTCACTATTAAATGGAGTGCATACTCCTACACGAAGATGACTTTCAATCTAACCAACACTGGTGCTACCTTTTAAAGGGCCTTGGATATGATTTCAAGGGTTTGATCAATGAAATGATCTTGGTGTATCTAGATGACATCATGGTTTATTCAAAATAGGTCAATGACCACCTAGATCATGTTAGGAAAGTTTTTGAAAGGTGTAGAGAGTTTGGAGTTTCCCTCAATACAAAGAAGTGCATATTTATAGTTCATGAAAGGAAAATACTTGGACACGTAGTCTCTAAATAAGGCCTTGTAATAGATCCAAAGAGGGTAAGTTTTATCTCTTCACTAGAACTTTTAAGCCACAAAAAGGGGTTACAAATTTTCTTGAGGAAAATCAACTTCATGAGGAGGTTCATTCCAAATTTTGTTGCCATGGCCAAAATGTTTACCACTAAGCTTTAAAAAGGGGTAGATTTTAGATAGACAAAGGAAGGAATAGATGGATTTGAAGCCATTAAGAAGGATATTTATCAATCTCTAACTCTTTTAAATCCCAACTATGATAATGAATTCATTCTCTGTGCTTTTGAAGGGGAAAGTAGTGTATCAACTATTTTGACCCAATAGAATAAAGATTAGTTGGAACAACCCATAGCCCTTTTCAATCAAACCTAAAAGGATTATGAGGAAAGGTACAATTTTGTTGAGAAGTAAGTGTATCCAGTAATAAAATCCCTTAAAAGGTTTAGACACATGCTCTCAAATAATAAGATTGAGCTGATGGCTAGTCACCAGAGTGTAAATGAGTTCCTTCTACACTGGGAAATAAATGAGAAAAGAGCGGGTTGGATCACAAAATTCATGAAATATGACATGATCATTAAAATAACTAAGCTCATAAGATTAAAAGGCTTATGTGATCAATTTTATTCTAATAATATAGTTATTAACTCAATATACATTCAACAGGAATTTCAACCAATGAATCCTCATCTGTTCAACAATTGGATCTATGACATGACTACTTTTTTGCAAACTACAAAATACCCACACAGGCTTTAGTAGTCCAAAAAAAGGTACTTTAGGATCCAATATATTCCTTGTGCTCTCATTAATGGGATCTTATTTAGGAAAGATATTAATGTATTTATGTTAAGGTACATTAAACATGATAAAATCTCCAAATTACTTGAAGATTTTTATGATGGCTCATCGAGTGGCCATTTTTCTACAAGGACCATTACTATCAAAATAGTGAGGGCAAGCTACTATTAGATTAACCTATTAAAATATGTACATACATGGGTGTGAAATTATGAGAAATGTGCCTACTTTCCAAGCAAGCAAAGATTAACAACTCTTCCTTTCCAACCAATCCAAGTTGACTAACCATTTGCTTAGTGGGGGTTGGATTTTATTGGCAAGATCAATATGCCATCAAGTGTCAGAGACAAATGGGTCCTTATAGTGAATAATTATTTTACTACTGAACTAAATCAATTGCATTGAAATATGCCATAGAATCATCTAATTTGTAATTCATAAACAATACCATCACTACATTTGGTGTTCCTTACATGATTATCTCAGATAATGCCAAAGCTTTTATGGGCACTTAGGTGAGCAAATGGGTAGTGAGACATAATTTATACTGGAATACCTCATCCAATTATTACCTTTAAGGTAATGTATTTTTATAATCCACCAATAAAATTATCATAAGTATTATAAAAATGACAATGGAAGATAATCAGAGGATCTCTAAACTAAAATTAGCACTTTGAGCTGATAGGTTCACTCCCAAAATAGCCATTGACTATTCTTCATTTATGTTAGTCTATGGAATGGAAGCTAGACTTCCACTATCAATAGGCTTACCATCTTTAGAACTCATTTAATAGTTGGAATTACCTAAAAATGATGCGATGAATATATGGTTGGCAGGACTCATTAAGCTGGAGGAGGTCAGGAACTAGTCAATGCAATTTTTGGAAGTCAGGCTCAAGTAAAGAGAAATTTTAACAAAAAATCATCTGATAAGATATTTAATGAAGGAGACATGGTTTTAAAATGGGATGCTGAAAGGGAAAAACCAAGCAAGCATACAAAATTTGATGTAATATGGAGTGGTTCATACATCATAACTCATTGCAAAGGAGCCAATGTATTCCAATTATCTAGGCTCGATGGATTGGAGATACCTATCCCAGTCAAGGGGATATACCTCAAAGCATGATTCTGAGGTTTTAATTCTTTCCAAAACTTTTTACATGTTAGGATTAGTTGGTTTCCCATAAATAAGTGCTTATGCACACTTTACAACTCATTAGAAGTTTTGCTTCCTTATTTTGTTTAAATTTTTTGTTTTCCATGTTTTGTTTCTTATTTAGGGGAATTCCTAGTTCTGTTTCTTCTCCAAATAAGATGTGATAAACTTAAAATGAATCCATGCCCAGTGAATTAGAAGGTTACTGGGAAAAAATTGATTAACAGGCAATTCCCCATAAAGGTTTCCAAAAATGATGATATTTTTGTGCCAAAAACCTAAAAATAACTTGTGCCTTAGAGGAGACCTATAAAAAAATTTGAGTAAAATATTCAGAATGGCCTAAGTACTCTTTTTCAAGACACAAGTAGAAACCATAGATTTCTATACACCTTGCATCTTTTCAAAGTTGTAAAGTGCACCTAAATTTTTGATTTCCCATCTACTGATTTTGAAGTAGAAACTAGAGTTCACATTACACTTTGT
This sequence comes from Torreya grandis, assembly GCA_037957365.1. Lineage (NCBI taxonomy): Eukaryota > Viridiplantae > Streptophyta > Pinopsida > Cupressales > Taxaceae > Torreya > Torreya grandis. The sequence goes on along the minus strand of JARHVA010002490.1, from coordinate 1,022,296 downwards.
AACTTTGCAAAGTTGCAAAGTGTGATGCAGACTTTGTTTTCCTCTTTTCATTAAGACCTAAGTGGGAGCCAAAATTCCCACTACACTTTGTAACCTTTCAAAGTTGCAAAGTGTAATCCAAAATTTTCTCCCTACTTCTTAAAGCATATTTGCCTCTAAAACCCCTCAGTAGTAAGCAGATTGTGGAGAATGAATAACATATTTAAAAATTTCAAGAATGCAGAGGTTTCCTAGATATTTGACTACCAAAACAAGAAGGAAATGGAAAATTTCAAATATATTGCAATTTATAAACTTTCAAGGCGACTCCAAAAACTTGCATTTCTACCTATTAACCTATCTACCATAATTAATGGCACACTTATAATTAATTAAGGGTTTTTGGTATATAATTTAGGTTTTTTATGTCATTTTAATATATTGCAAACTAGAGCCCATTTAGATCCAAGCCAAGTTATGCCATGACCACATCCATTTACCTCCATTACCAAGCAATTCCATGAACCAAATCACCATTACCAATGAGTGGAAACCATATCCATCACTTGAAAAAACCTACATGAGCATATCTGGTATTCTCCTAGGTCACATCTATTTCTTTCAGTCTACTCTAGATTTTATTGGCCATTGTTCTTCTTTTTCTTCAAAGCTTACAGTTTCTCACCATACTTAGGGTTTTTCTCTAAAAATATTAAAAGCATCATCATTGGACCTTTATTTCTTGGAAATTTCTAGTTTTTACATTCATGTGTTAAAAATCTTACTAAAATTTATCTAGGTGCTTGTTTTAATTACCTTATGATTTTTTCTAAAAGATTATTTTCCCAACTTGAACCTCCACTGGAGATTTTGATACCCAAAAATACCTAGAATCCCCACCTAGTTCTAGGTAGAGATCCCTCTTGTTTTCTCACCCTGAGTTCCTACTAGAGATCTAACTTACAAATATAAACCATAACCCCACCAAGCCTTTGGTCAGACTTTGCACGTGTTTTTTCAAATTAAAACCCCAACAACTCTATGTCAAATTTTATAGTCATTATTTCATATTATATTCTCATCAAAGAACCCCTACAAAAGCATAGAGATACTCTTCTAATTTAAAAGTAGGAAAATTACTTATAATTTACAAACTCAAATCTCAACCATCTCTATATTTAGTTTCCCTCACATATTTTATTAGTGTATATTTTTTAAAAGGAGACTAAGTTCAAATCAATGGGACCTGGTGTCCCTTCCAACTTGGATTCTAAAATCAATGAGATAATTGACACCAACCTAGGCCACATAGACTTAGCCAACTTCTAGACTGGGATTAATGTATAATTCAAAAATGACTGGATTCAGAGCATATATGATAGTGGTTTACCTTGGGTTGCATCCTTTCTATTCCCAGTGCAAATCCCCAAGCTTGTGCTCACTATGGCCAAGCATTATGATGCAGAGAAAAGAGAGGTAGTGAATGATAATGGAGAAAAGATTCTGAAACTAGATCCAAATTTCATTGACATTGTGTTTTTAATCTTGGAGTTTGAAAGTTATATAGATATTATTCTTGACTCCTCCAAGAAATTCTACCAGGACAACACCTTAGCCTATTCATGAATTATAAACAAATAGTGGTTGAAGACCCCTAAAGCTTCAGCCTCAAGACTCTATAAGACCTTGACCAAGATAGAATTCAAAGATGAGGTATAGGACATTATTGTACTCTTACATAGAGCTACAAGAAGCTAGAATACAAAGAACTACCAAGATTGGATGTACCCATATATCTAGGTAATCTAATATAATAAATAATACATTCATTGGGATCAATTGATCAGTGACTCCATTCATAGATAGTTGGTAGAGGTTCAAACTACTGGTAAATTCTACATGACCTCCTACTTCATCTATGCTTTGGAAAAAGGGAGGGCATTCCTTGGGTTAAACACAGTGCTAGATCAAGTTAATAAAGTTTATAAAAACTATCATAATCTCAATTTTGATGGGAGTCAAAAATTTAGGAGAGTTAATGATGCCTTTATCTACTACACATAACTATGTTTGAACAAGAACTAGGGAAGATAAGGTTTTATAATTTTGTGACAACAAAGTTTATAAATTGGGGATCATAATTCATCTAGTTCCCCACAAATTTCCATATTAGAGCTGGTGGTTTTAGTGGGTGTCCTTACACCCTTCCTAGATATGTCAGTGATAAGTGGGCCCTAATGAAACTTGTAAGACAACTAGTGAAAACTGATAAGTTCTTGTCAAACAGGCACAAAATAGGTATACACTTTCCTATCAGTATAGGGAGATACATATGCCCTTCCTTATCTAAGGCCAAATGTTCAAAGGCATAAATGACTTAGATGAATATAAGAACCCTAGAGGATAGGCCCCTTTATGATGTTATATGTTTTGTTTCAAGTTTATTGGTTTCCTCATTTACTCACATTCACTTTTATGAATATTATTGGGAGGACATGTAGGATGAGGAAGAGGTTAGGTTGAGGGATTATTCTAGGATGACCCTAGAATAGATTAATAATTATGACATGGCACTAGTTCTAGATAAGTTAAAATATGAATAACATCTAATGGATAGGGTTTATTATGATAATAATATCTACCTTTAACCCCTTCTTCAAGTTAGGTGATCTACACTCAAATCCTTTTCTTTACTAGATAGGACTAACATAGTCATCAATAGGAATTTAAATTGGTTAAGAAGGGGTAAAGATAACAAAAGAGATCTTGAACATCATAGATAGGTTCAAAAAGGCAAAGGATAAAGGGGTAGAGGTAGAAGCAATAGAGAGTTCTAACAATGGCACCCAAGAAGATCAGGTAGTGGGATTAGTCATCTCACATAAAGGGAAGCAAAAATAGAAGGCCAAAAGGGCTGATTCCATCACCCAAGTGTCAGTAACCCAACCACTTGGCCAAACACTACTAGTTTTTATAGGGAACTAAACTACTGTAACCCCTCCTATTTTTACCATCCAACCTGTGCATGTAATTACTCCCCCATTTTACTCACTAGTACAAGTGATCCCCTTAGCAGTAAGTGAATCAATGCATCTAGTTATCCCAAATCCATCTTCACCTCCCTCTTTCATAATTACTTCCACCTCATCCCCTATATTTACTACCACCCCATTGATCACCAACATTACCCAAAAATACATGCTTATTGACTCAGTCATTTTGACTGAAGTCCCACTATCTACCACAATGATTGGGTTGGTAACAATTCCATCTTCATATTCTATCACACTACCCACTACTTATACTTTGGCAATTCCAACCACACTACTAGATTCTTTTACTGCTTTATGAAATATCCTTCCACAATTTCTCTTATTACCTTTGCACATGCCTACCATTCCACCTGTGTCACTCTCATTTTACACACCCCTTATAAACACTTCCACTCAACCCATCCAAGTATCCTTGCCTTTTCCCACTCTTACCTTAACCCAAATTCCCACCCAGAAGGTGGAAATAGAAAATCTCATTGACACAACTATGGCTAGTCAACCCATCAATGGGGTAGAGATAACCAAATCATCATCTAAAGACTCAATGACAATGTTAGTGGTGAATATGACACTTGTTATAGTAACTAATAGTGTGGCAACTTCAATCATAGATTCATAGGTATTAGTGGCTATTGGTATAGGATAAGATTCATTGGTAGCCACTCCTAGTTGGTTTTCACAATCAATGTCCAAGAAGAGGAAGTAAATTATATCTCCTAACACCCTATATTTTAGTCTATTGAAAACATATAAATGACCAAAGAGAGGTCCCAATACTATTTTTAGAATATCTTTTTATACAATAGGGAAAAAGTATGCAAAGATAGTAGTTCCTTGACTTGACAAACAAAAATAATTTTTAGTGGTGGGTGATTATCAGGTATCCAAGGTATACCTTGGTTATCTAATGAGAGAGGGATTGAAACATGATGTCCAAATAAGCATAAGTTCTCTCTTCAATAAAATGGATAATGACAAAGTCACCAAAGATGAATTGAAGAACAAGGTAGAGTAGTTCATGGATGACTTGAGGAAGGTCATAGACCCAACACATCCTCTCAAACTAACCCATCCAACTCAATTTCCCCCTCAATTCCTTGATAAATAAATATTTGATATAATGATATAGATTGACACAATGGGCAAAGTTATAAAGTATTGGGCCAAAGAACTAATCACCAAAGGGAATAGGGTGATAGGGTTGGTAATGGATTATTACAAAACAATGAAGGATGACCTTGCATCTTTGAAGGTAGAAATAAAAAAATATGATGAAGAAAATGAAATACTAAAGATCTACTTTCCCAAGTTATAGGCCCTTAGCTAGATAGAGAGTGATATCCTTATGCCTGAAAAGATATTAAAAAATCCTTTAGAGCATGATGAGTTGTAGAGGGCAGCCAAGTTCAAAATAATAATACTTAGTGAAATTTGTTAGCACATTTAATGTCTAAGTGGGCTAATTTAGACCTTTAGCATACTTTAGTTTATTATTATATAATAATAATTTATATTTATTAAACACAAGGTGAAAACCTCATGTAAATAAATAATAAAATATTGTAATTTATTATTAACCAGTTAATTTAATTGATTCTCAAGAAAGATGGACCCATTGGTTATAATGGTCACCTCCCTTCACATTTATTATAGATAGGGTATTACCCCTATTGTATTATTCACTATAAATACATTCAGTGAATTTAATATTTGTGTGTGGCAAATATTTACAAAGGTTCATGTGAAGGCTTATGTGAAGAAGTGAGAAGGGAAGGCTTTGTATTGGGGTGCAGAGTTTCTTAATTATTGAATATCATCTTCATAAATTTTTTACCTCTTGTAAGTTTTCCCACTTTAAATTATTGTGTATTGTGTCAATTCAGTATACTCTTTATCATCATTTATTCATCTATATCTAATTTATATTACATAAATATTTTATATTCTATTGAATTTATCATGGAATCAGAGCCATGAGATAATTGAGTGATTGGCAAGAGAGTTTTTTTAGAATATTCAAAGCTTTGTCAAATAATTTTTTTATTTATCTAAACCTGAGGCACCATAACTAGCCCAAAAAAACTCAAAAATTGATTTTTTAGTCAAAATTCAATTTTTTAAATTCTTTCATTATTAATTTTTTTTTGGAAGATTGAAATAATTTTCAAAAAAATATAGTGCCTGTAAAATTTTTTGGTCTCTCCCAATCATTTAAAAGGGTGCCATACTTCAGTTTGGGTAATTCAAAATATTGAATTCTTCATAAAAAATTCTATTTCAAGGGTCCAGTTGTGTTTATCAAATAAAAATAGGAGGGTTGATAAATTTTAAAGCAAATAAAAGACTTGTACAATGATATATGATCTCTTTAAATCTACAGGGGAGTCACTATGAAGCTATAGGTATGTTTTTAAATTCATATAGTTTTGGAAAAGTATTTAAAAAATAAACTATTTATTAATTTCTTTTTTCAAACCTCGAGTCCCACTTTGGAAAAAGAAAGAATTACTAAAAAGCTAATTATTTTATTGTTTTTTCACTTATATTATTTACATGCACATAATATATTTTTATATATTTAAAAAAAATAGATAAAAAGGTCTAAATATAGATTAGTGCATGTACTATTTTGAAAAGTTTCCTAGAAGAGTTGGTTGTCTATCTTTTTGCTACATCTTATAATTAAAGAGATCCCAAATTCAAAACCCCCTAAATCAATATTTTTTTAATTGGTCAAAATATTTTTTCAAATTTAGTTTAATTTAAAATCCATTTTTTAGTTCACGTGCCAACTTTGCTAAACCCTTGACCTATCGTCTAGTTCTTCAACTTTTGACCTAGTGAATAATATTTTGACAAACATAGTCATGTAACTAGTCAATCTCTAGGTTTTGACACATTTAGGATGCATTGGATTGGTCCATTTTTTGTTTTGAATCCTCTTATTAAAATTTGTATACCTTTTTAATAATAGTGTTTAAGTGGTCATTTTGAGTATGACTCTTTTGACACTTATATTAGTGTAACTTTAATTCAATTTTTTACATTGTTTGGTATCTAAATTATGTAATTAAGTATATTTGAATGTCCAATTCACTTTATTTTGAAAATAATTTAAAAATTCATTTAAAATAGTTTTTTTTTTAAAGAATTTGTTTACTATCTTATTTAAATGGAAGCTATGACTTTGCCTCATTTTTTCTCAGATAAATCTCAAATGCTTAATGAAAATAACTATAATATATGGAAAATTCATATTAAAGCTAAATTTATGGCTTAAAAGTTGTGGAATGTTGTCATTATTTTAGACATCTAAAAGTGGCCACCAATGGCTTCATACCATACTTTAGATGGATTTTTACCAACCTTTACAAATCTAGCCTAAGAATCACTAAACATCTCAAATTTAGCCTCATAAAATACAATTTGGATTATAAAACAATTAAATAGGATAAAATGCACACATGAATTAATTAAAAAAGCCTAAAATTTAATTAACCGTGAGAAATTAAATGAATTATCAAAAAGTAAATTCAAAAATCAAAGAATATCCTGAAAATTCATAATTACCTTTTTTTGAATTGTCAAATATCTAAAATATCCCACCCATGCCTATTCATTGCTAATAATGACCATTTGACACCTTTTAACTCTATTGAGGTTAATTAACTCATAAAGATAAGGTTTTAACCCATTCAAATCTCTTTTGCTAAACCTATAAATACAAGCCTAGACCTCTTCATTTGTAGAGCTTGGACATAGTAATGTTATAATGTAAGATTTGGCACATAATTCAAAGCTATAGAGTTACAATGCCAAAATTCCAAGCTAACACATTTTGAGCGATATTAAGCTACAAAGCTAACCATGGTGCCATGGAGAGAAGGAGACACACAAATCCATTTGCCAAAGACTTCTTGAATGTAAGCCGAGCAAGCCAAATGAAGAAATCTCTTGGAGCATTCAAGGAAGGTAAGAAATGTATGTTTTCTTGCATTTTAGTTGTGCTTTATCAATTGGTTTTATTCACCATGATCCCACCTTTAATCTAGGTAAGATAGTGTTATGCATGTTAGTGTGTTTGTTTTCATTTTGATTTCTTTTCATTATGAAGATAATATATGATATAACCACCTTTTTTTGGATTATTTTATCACAAATGGTACTCCTAATGGGACAAGAAGCATCCCATGTAGCAAGGAGATGAATATGCAAGTCAAAAAATTGAAAAATAAATGCTTAAATTCCTTTAAATTTTTAGTTTTAGCTTTGATTTTGATGCATTTTTTATTATTGAATTATTTCAGATCTACATAAAGACCGATACCAGTTAGGACTAACTGATATTAGTTATGTGTGACCATTATTGGTTTAGCCAAATCAAGCTTAGTTCTCTATAACCATCATCAGTTGGTAGGTAGGGTAGAACATAGTTTACCAAGATTGGATTTTGAATGTTTCTAGTATTCTTAATAGTTATTTCTTGATCTTGGTAGCTCCTAAACATTATATTTAACCCTTGTCTTGTAGGTTTCTATAAGTTTTTATCATTTTTTTGGACTAATCTAACATGTTCATCTTTTGTGGTTTTGCCTTTGGGTTCACAAGTGATCGAAAATGGTCTTAATTTATTGGCATCGATTCTCCATGACCAGCATTAGTTCTCTCTATAAACCAACTACCTCAATTGCCTTGAACCATCATCGATCATTTTTGACCGACCACGGTCACTATGTGTTTTAATTAAAAACTCAAGAGCTCTTTTTCTACAGTTCAATTACTTATAGTCAAAAGTGATTCAAAGCATAAGGTTACTATCTAAAAAGTATAGGTCCAAGGATTGATTGGAAAGCAAATTTACAAGATTTGAATATCTTTACACTTGAATTGGGTGTTTTAAAAGGAATCTAGCTAAATCAATCACACTTCATTTTGGTGTTGAAATAAACATGTTAGATCTTGCACATTTGGATGTTGGTGTTTAAAAATAATTAGGATGGATAAGTATTAGAAATACTTCATTTTTGGTGCTTGAAATAAATGCTTAAGTATTACACACTTACTTTTGGTGTCTTAAAAAATCAACTTAGGCTAAATCTCGAACTTTTAGATCTTAGACTTAAAAGAACGTAGATGTATTTTTCTTAAGTTATGTTGTTTAATTATTTTAATTTTTTTCACTTAAGCCAAGGGGCCAAGTAAATAACATCATCACATTTCAATTTGGTACCTAAAATTAAACTTCACTCTCAATTATTTGCAATTTGTTTGTTGATTGTTTATTTTTTTTAAATAGCGCATGCATGCTCTCCCCCCGTCCCCTATAGGGAACTCAGGTAATCAAAATCATAGTTTTGTTGCATTTTTGCCTTAGTCTAAATCATATAAATAAAGTTACCTAGGCTTTCCCTAAGACCTGCATGGTTTTGGGTGATCTAAAAACAACCCTAAAGTCTTTCTATTAGTCTTTTCTTTTCATGCATTTTTGGTTTGTGAAGGGGATGTCATTATCTCTCATGAGTTATCTAGAGAAGCATTGACTTGGGGGTTCATCTCCTAGAAGTTTTTTAACCACACTTCATGATGGGGTATACCAAGATGGGAATGCATACTGCTAGAGCTAGGGGGTTGAACGGCTAACCTCTCCTTTAGTAATGAAGGCCTAAGTCAGGTCTGGTCAACTAAGGGATTCTACGAAGCAGTCCATAGATGGAATTTTCATGTAGAGGAATAGACCCTTGCATGATAAGTTAATCAGTATTAACTCAATTGATGTGATGATTATTTTTTTTTAACCACAATTAGGATCAATCTAGATGGTTGTAACTTGTAAGTTTTAGTCAACCCCACTTACCACACCTTAATAACATCTAGAATGATATACTTAGTTGTATTATGTCATTTATTATTTTATTGCTTGGTGTTTTGAGATTAAATTTTTTATTTTTTTATATGCCACATCAAAAATTAGTTTGTTTATAGTCACTCCTTTGTTCGAGGAGGTGTTATGCTGGCCATATTGTCACACACCTTTACCTTATAATTTTTTTTCTAAACTTATTTATGTGTGTCTTGATTGAAATGGGTAAGGTTATGCTTCCCAAATCATTTCAAGATTTTTTTACCTTAAGTCTTTGAAACAAAACATTATTATATCTTTTGAGAGTGATAACATCATTATGCTACTCAATTTGATTCAAGATGTATTTATGCCCAATGCCATTTTGTGTAACCAATGCCATGTATGCCATTTGAATCTTGGTCTTGTGTCATTATGCCATTCTATTTTATCTAGCTTATTATTTGTTTGGATATTACTAGTTTCCCAAGTTTAGTTTTTAATTAACTTTGACAAGTTTGGATTCAAATATTGATTGATTTCTATTTAGGCCTCGTCTCATAGGGGTTCATAAATAGATCTTTCTCTTTTGGGTAACATAACTTGGTTAATTCATTACCCAACTTTGAAAAATATTAATTGTATCTTTATTTAGTTCCTTCATTCCATTCAATTTTGTTTATCTTGTTTGTTTATAAGAGCCTAGTTTTCATCATTGTTTATGCCTTTTGTTTGGAAGAGAATAGTCTCTCTCTCTCCTCTCTCTCTCTCTCTCTCTCCCTCTCTCATCTCTCTCTCTCTCTCTCTCTCTCTCTCTCTCTCTCTCTCTCTCCTCTCTCCTCTCTCTCTCTCTCTCTCTCTCTCTCTCTCTCTCTCTCTCTCTCTCTCCTCTCTCTCCTCTCTCTCTCTCTCTCTCTCTCTCTCTGCCTTTTGCATTGTTCCTTATACTAATTGACTAAGTTTATGTTTGATTTCATGTGTTGGGTTTATGCCAAAGTGTTCCAAGTTTTTTAGATTAAAATCTCATCATCATTTTTGTTTTAAGTCTAGATTTTGATGCCACATTTGGCCAAAATTCCTAACACATGCCTTATTTTGAGCCTAGATTTTGACACTAGATTTGGCCAAATAACCTAGAAAACTTTTGTTTTCCCCAGTTTAGACCTATTTGGAACACTTTGGACCATAGAGTTTGACATTCCATTTTTATTCATATGCTTGATCTTTTGTGTGTGAGACATTTGACATTAGATTGTTTTTTACCAAGTTTTTAGCATAGACCATTTTGAAGATACAACTCTCATAGACCAAGTTTAAACCATTTATCTTTTGGACATTTTTTTTCAAAGTTTGTATAACTCTAAGGACATTTTTTTAGAGTGTTATAATTTTCATGGATATGCATAGCTACACTTATTGGGGAGTCACATACAATCCAAGTTATGATGGAATGGCTACATAAAGTGACTTTGATTTTGATGACTTTATTGAAGACCTTTATGAATATTATGTTGCTTGGGATATGAATCCATAACCTCATTGCAATACTCAATATGAGAAACACAATCAAGATCTAAAAAAATCCAACTAGAGACACCTACGGGGAAAATGATGATGTTGTTTATGAGATGGATCCGTTATCCACCTTACAATAATAAATCAAGAGGAAAAATTCAAGAACTTGCTTATGACCTAAGCCAAAACCCCTATGAGGACAATGATGATGTTATTTGAGAGGAAGATCCATACCCTTATTACAATCCTCAATATGGGGAGCAAAGCTAAAGTGCTCAGGTACAGGGTGTATTGATCCATTCTTTAGGCCATTTGTGGTATTATACTTGCCCCTATTATGTCACATAATCCCCCACCTATATCATTAACCCTCCTTTAGATTATGTGAGATACCAAGCTCCACAATGTCCAAGGAATACCATTTTCATTCTAGGACCTCATCCTTTAACTTGTGTAAGTAGTCAAGCTTCACAATGCCCTAAAATTGTCATTTAAAGACCTCATACTTTAGTTTGTGTGAGAAACCAAGCTCCATAATACCATACCATTACCATTCTAGGAACTTATCCTTTGGATTTTATGAGTAACCAATCTCCACAACACCCCAAACTTTTCATTTCATGACCTCATCATTTGGCTTATGTGATCAACCAAGATCCATAACGAACTATCCATATTATTCTAGGACTTCTTCCTTTGGCTCATGATAGCAACCAATATTCATAATGCCCTATTCATATCATTCAATTATTTTCTATTTTATCTTGTGCAAGTAATCAAGCTCCATAATGACCAACCATTTCTATACTAGGACCTCATCCTTTGGCTTGTGTGAGTAACCAAGCTCCACAATGCCCTCTCATTATCTAACCACCAGTCATTATTAAACTATTTATAGTCATTCCTCACTTTAAAAAACCCTATAAATCATCTAACCCCAACCAATCCAATTAGTACCTCAATTAAGCCAATAATTCAAGGACTAAGACCAAGACAACTAGCCAATCCACAATGTTTTTGTTGAAACAACCATTTGTGATAAGTCAACCTATGATGAATCACTTTTTATTCTTAGGCCTATTTTTCAATAGCCTCCCCTTGACAAGCTAGTCTCTAAGGAGTTATATCTTGACTTTTGTCCCACCATTAAGGAATCTCACTTTGACAAACTAGTCTCTGTGGAGCCTATTATGCCATCACAGACTGTTACTTGTCTAATACCAAACATTTAGTAAAACATCATTGTAGGAGAATCCACATAAGATGAAGAATCAAAATTAGATTTAGGTTCTATTATTGAACCAAAATCAGATTTAACATTAGAAGAAGAATCAACATTAATATCAACATTAGATTTAGATTCCCTTGATTCAGAATCTAGATTTAGAATTAGAATACATTTGCAGTTGTTACAACATTGGTTATGCATGCCTTGCAGATTAGTTTGAATACATTTATGATATCTCTATAGTTTTTGAGGATAATTAATCTAGCATCAACACAAGTTCTCCTAGTATCTTCTATGAGGATTGTGTTGCTTCCCCCCATTTCATTATCATTCCACATGCCATTACCACCAACCAACCTAGCCATGTTATTGACATTCCATTTCCCACAAGTGTCGATTGGGACCAATAGAATCATACCTTATTGAACTATATCCATGGAAACATATCAGTTGAAGAATAGCAAGGAGGCCAAGACCAAATTCATGTAGAAGAGGAACAATCTCCTAGTGAAACCTTTTTGGAGGTGCTAGGGGACAATCAAATTTCAAACTCAACATCTTCTAGTGAAACCTTTTTGAAGGCACTAGAAGACAATAAAAGTCAAAAATCAATGTTCCTTAGTGAAACCTTCTCAGAGGTGCTATGGGAAAATCAAAATAACTTCATTGGTGAAACCTTATTTGAGGCACCAATAGCTAAACACAAAATTCCTTTACTACTTGACGAAGACAAATTCAAACATCACATCAGTATAGTTTCTAATGTATAGCCTAATTAGATGGTAGCCACTTTTAATCCTAAAGAATAAAAAAATCTAGTGGTCTTATCGAGAGCATATTTAAAAGTCTTCAGCCCTACCATATCCAAAGTTATGTCAAATTTGGAGTCAACAACATTCTATATGCCTAAAAATCTTGATCTTCATTTGTTTCCCAACCATCATACATTCCATTATCATCCAACATTCTATTTCACAAACAAACATATCATCCAACATTTATCCCTATTTACCATCTTTGGTCATACTTTCTTTTACATATGTTACAAAGATACCTTATCTCAATGTTTCAAGGAAATAGAATCAATGGCCAATGAGGATCACAACAACATCATTTACATTCAAATCTATAATTAGTTATTGATAGAATAGCTATTCAGATGAGGTGTGGGCTAGCAATTTACATGATTGATAATTCTAGTTGTCTCATTTATTAATTAGGATGTGCTTCTCCATATCATTAGGAACAATAGAATCATTTACCATACCAAGCCCAAAACATGTACCATACCATTTCTATTTTCCATATCTTGGCCATTTTTCATTTACCTTATCATCTTCTTTTTCCATTCCCTTTCCATTGTTTCATACCTTGCCATTTCCCTCACCTTATCACTTGGGGGAAACCCACTTATCATTTTATCTAATCTTCATACCATTTATCATCCTAAACCATGCCATTATACCATCATATCACTTTGTCATTCTACCATTCCATTATACCATACCTTTTCTATTGACCAACATGTTTTGACTCTCCCTACCTATGTTGTTTGACCTTCGTTCATCCATTAGTTCAATTTTCATCATGAAGAATTAGATCAATTTTATCAGTTATTTCAAGAATTCCAGATAGAGGCCATATTTTGGATTAGTATGATAGAAGTTTGGTAGTTACATACTTCATTTCTTATTTCATTTTATATCATGTTTTATTTATGTGGGCCTAATTATAACCGTCTATATATAAATCAGTGTCTCATTGATCTTATTACTAATTATAACTACCTATGGGAAAATTAGTATCATTGGTCTAAGTTATTATATCTTAATTATAACCAATTATGGGAAAACTAGAGTTAATATTTATTTATTATTCCTTGACATACAAACTTGTCATTCTTATGTCGTATTGTGTCATTATACCAACTATGCCTATTTTATTTGAATTAGCTGCTATACTAGTTAGATTCCTCCACTGTAAGGTGGAACTACTATGACCTAAGGCCATTTTTGGGCAAAATAGAGTTAATATTTATTTATTATTCCTTGACATATAAACTTGCCATTCTTATGTTGTATTGTGTCATTATACCAACTATGCCTATTTTATTTGAATTAGCTATTACACTAGTCAGATTCCTACACTGTAAGGTGGAACTACTATGACCTAAGGCCATTTTGGGACTATGTGGGTTGTGATCAATATTTGTTTAGGTCATCTTAGTCCCCCTTTTTCTTACGCTCTCACCATTTTATGAGCACCCTTTTAGTTTGAATGCTCTCACCCAGTGTATAATATAGTGGCAAATTTTCATATTTTGGTGAATTATATGTTTTACCAGTGTTATTTTTGGTGATTTTTGAGCCCTTCCATGGTTTCCTGGTCACCAAGCTTTGTTGGGTTTACCTGGTTGCCTAGCATTGTAATCTCCAAGGCAAATGTTGCGTTTGAGTTTTTCCTTGGCGATATTCGCCTTTCACGCATCCGACCAGGTAACGCTTATTGTGGAATGTTCATCAGGTTTCAAGTTGTCATCTCATGTAGTATGGGAGAATTTGCCATCCCAATTTCATTTTATTGTGGAGATATCAGCTTGTTTCACGTTATGGGAAGTGGAGGAGTCAGCTCCTTTCGCCAACACACTTTCATTTTATCGTGGAGGAGTCAGCTCATTTGGCATGGTAAATTGGTAATTGTATTGATTTGTAATATGTATAAATATGAATTCACCAAAGCAATGAGACATTCACTAAATACCGCTCCGCTGGCACTCCATCAAATTTTTGGCAGTGTAGGACACATCGCGAGCAAGACTCAGACTCCAGAGATAGCTTCCACAAGTGGTGGTACACTGGTATGTGCAGCTCTACTGTAAATACTTTCCTTGAGATTATGTAGTTTAATTTAATCAGAAGCTTATCTATAGTTTCCTTTCTTATCTCATTTTCATTAGAAATTTTTCAAAAAGTGGACGCAATGTTAAAAGTTGTTGGCGACGTTAATGGTTTTTAAAGCTTGCATGCATGGATATTGACCACCTAAGGTCAATATCCTATTTCCTTTGCCGTGGAATGTCGATTCACCAACTGTCAAAAATCAGATTTGAAATTTAACTTTTTTTCTTTAAGTTTCAATTCCTAGTCTAAAAGTAATATTGCTTATTCTCAGGGAAGTAAAGTTTAAACGGATTATCAGTGGATTGAGATGTCAAGGGAGGGTGAGTCTGTAACTAATATTGCTCAGTCTCAGGGAAGTGACAAGGGTAAAACCCCCAAGGGTAGTGAAGGGATTAATCTTACATCAAAATGCTGAAAACTTAGAGATACTACCATAAAGGCTTTCTTTGGAATTGACAATGTTTCTGGTCCATCAACTTTGGCAAGTACAAGTGCAGAAGGAAATTAGAATACCTCACCACCACTAGAAGAGCAAGTTATTATTCAATTAAATCAAAATGCATTAAATGAGGATAACAATGTTCCAACAATAGAAGATGTTGGTAGGAAGAAAAGAAAAAGGAATGTAAAAATGGGGTGGGAGTGGGAAATGAAAAGGACTTTCCAGGTTGATTGGGTAGCAAAGTACTGGTTTATTGAACCAGTCACAAACAATCATGAACCACCAATAGAATGCAAGTGTACAATTTGTACCTGGAAAACTAAAAGAGAGAAAAAGTTGTAGTTAAAGCTTAACACTATAGAAAAATATATTGGTAAGGTTTATGAAAAACAAATCATAGATGGAAAGGAAGTAGCGGCAATGAGATGGAAATCAAAGGAAGAATGCCTTCATGTTAAGTATGCCATAGAATATGAAGAGCATTTCAAGAAAATAACATTAATTGGTAGTGGTAGTAGTGGCAATCCAATCAAGGATAGGCTTCAACATGCAGCCAATGATGCAAACTTGGCAAAGACCATTCAGATGAGTGTTATTTTTCATATTCTATCTAAAGGGCATCCTATGAGAGACTTTTCAGAATATGGTAATTTATTATCTTTTTTGAGAGTTCCTCACTATCCTATGTCACATTGGTCAATATACGCTGGATGGGAAATGGAAAGTTGTCTTGCTAAGGTGGAAAAGCAAAATGTACAAGAGAGAGTAAAAGAATCCAAGTTCATTTCATTATCCTTAGATGAAGTCACTGCGGTAGATAACACTACTTGGGTCTGTATGCATGTATATACTATAGAAGATCATGTCCATCAAGCTAATATACTTTGTGTTCATAAAATGAGGGCCAATTCAACTGCATAAAATTTATATTTAGAAGTTAAGAAAGCTTTGAATGAAATTACTAGTATGGATGACTTGAAAATTGCAAAGAAGTTAGTGTGTGTCGGAGCTGATGGAGCTACAGTAATGCAAGGGCCAAGGACTAGTTTTTGTGCAAGATTACAAACTAGTATTGCACCTTACATGCTTGGTATACACTGCATGGCTCACTGAATGAATTTAGCATATAAGATTGTAAGTACTTTTCTTACAGTGTCAAAAGTTGAAGATCTAATCCGTGAGCTCTACTCGTACTTTTGCAGAAGTCCTAAACGCTTTGCAAAATTTAAGATTTTTCTAAGGGAATAACAGCAAGAAATAAGATTCTCAAGGATGTTGAGACCAGATGGATATCTTTGCATGGACTAGCAGAATGAGTTCTAGCAGAATATCAATCCTTGATTGGAGTTCTATATGAGCAATGCCTTACAGTGGACAGAGCTCCTGATTTGTTAAATAAGTTAAGTGATATAGAGAACCTATTAACTTTAGATAGTCTTCTCCCCATGCTATATTTAATGAACAAACTTGTTAAGACAGCCCAAAATAGAACTATGTATATTCATGAGTATTCTGATTTACGTATTGCATGGCTCTAGATTCTTTGTATTCAGATCTCTCAGGTCATAGCCCAATTTTTTCAAGGTGGGAGATAATTATAGATTTGAATCATGCTGAGAATTTTTTACAATTCAATGGGAAAAATGAGCTATGTGTGTTTGTGAAAGGATTTGAAATACCAATGCACCAATCTAAAATAACCAAGAGAGGTAGAGTACTACCAGTTAGAAAGGATGATTTTGACAAGATTATTAAATCTGTTAGTGAAAATGTGAAGTCTATTTCCTACCAACTTTCAAGTGAGATTCATGAAAGATTCCCTCGAGAAGAAATTCTTGAAGCCATGAGTTGTGTGTTTCCTCAATTTTGGAAACACTTTGGACATAATCCAACTGATGCAAAGTTGTTTCATAATAAACTTGATGAACTGATAACATAGCTTTGAAAGCATACAGATTGCAATGGACAACTAATACAAGGAATCTTAGATTCAAATAATCTTAAAAATCAATGTAAACTTTTTGCATTGTGTATGAAAAATCAGATGGAAAACTTTGAGAATCCATTCGATCCTGGTGCAATAACAAGGCTCTAGAAAAGGATAAGTCATAGTGAAGTATTACGTACTTCAATATCAAAATATTTAAAACTTCCTGATTTATATCAAACAATGATATTAGGGTCGGTGGAAGATGAGAGAGTTTTCAGTGCATTGGGGTTTTTGAAATCAAATGTCAGAAACAAACTAGACAAAAATTTGGAAGATTGTTTGAGGTTGTTTATAACTTAATACAATGTTAGATATTTTCCTTATGATAGGTCATTGGCCATTTGGAATTCCACATGTGAAATATGAGGCTTTTGCAACACTTTAAAAGATGGTGGTTCTACTTCTACTGCTGACTCCAACACAAATGATGAATTTAGGTCTCAAAGTCAAAATGAAGATGAAGATTTTACAAATTTTGAATACCCGATTCAGAATGAAGAGGAACCTATTAGTACTAGTCAGACTTCAATTTTAGGATCTGGAGTCCATATGGGATATAGAAGCATCACATTTGAGACTGAGTCAATGAAGTGAATCGTGATTTAGTAATGTCAGTCACTTTTTCATCTGTGTCTCCAAGTTTTACATGCAAAGAAAGTTCATTCTGTTTGAGTTTATACAGAAAACTTTTGAATTCTTCACTCTTGATAAAATTATCATCCTTCATGAATTCTTGAGCCTATATAATTTTATCATCCAGCATCATGGACTGCAGTTCTAAACTATTGGGTCTCCTCTCCTCTTCAGTAGCTTGATCAATTAATAACTTTTTTCTAGCATTATCAAAATACCTAGTTCCTTTTGGAATCACTTGTAAGGCTTTCTCTCTAGCCTTTTCTAGAACCTCAATAAATTTTTGTTTCTTCTTGCCCCTTTTATCCCAGTCTGAAGGGCCAAGCTGATCTTCTTCGTCACTAATTTCCAATACAACATCTGCCTTTGGAGAAGAAGGGTTTACCCTATCTCTAGCATTTTGAGGAACTTGAGCCATAATGTTATCAAACTCCTCAATACACTTATCAATTTGTTTAAAATAGGGTAAATCAGAATAGAAGCCCTAGAAATTAGGATCTACTTTCTTCATTTCTTCCTCTGCTGAGAGGATTTGTCTCTACTTCTGCATCCTATCAGCATAGACATCTTCATCCAATAGATCCCTAATGACATCCTCTTCCCAAATTTTCCTTCCAATGATGACATTATAACCCCTCATTTGTTTAAGAGCACTTCTAACAATGTTATATGGGTCATAAACCCTAGTGGGGGCAGTGGGGAAATTTAACTCTCTTAGGAAGGCATCAACTTCCTCAATGGCCTCTTTACCAATTTCAAAATCCCCTACTTTGAAATTTCTACATAGAAAATACCCCTTTTTAATGGTTGGCCCTAGATATTCTCTATTCATGGATAACAACTACCAGAAAATTTCCACTACGCTTACCCTCTCTAGTACATATCTTGGCAAGAAATGAGGGGGTTGGGAACAACCAAAAATTATAATCACTGTACAATTTGCTAACAAAAAGGCATTGCCCCAATCATGATCAATTGTTCCCTCATCATCAAAACACAAAGTTGGTCTAACAATCTTCCTGATTAACCTAGGTAATCTTTCCAAATTTGAACCTAACATCCTTTGAATAGTTGCAACAAAATCATTATAAAAAGAGAGGGAATTAGAAAAAGAGTAGAACCTCTGCCATAATCTTTTCCATCTTTGAACAAGCGATGCCTCTCCGAAATTGTCCAAAGCTTCAATGAAATTGGAATCCACATGGCCCACGTTGTAGAAGAGGATGAGATGCATAAGCAATGAGTAATGTTGAAATTTGAACTTTCCAAGATCACCTTGCTGAGCTGTCACCATCTGGTGATGAATACTATCAGCAATGAATGTTCCCAAATCATACCCCACATTAGTATGTGGGTCCTGAATGTCTAAAGCTATCACATACAATGTTGGGGAGGCATCCATGGATCCATCTACTCCCAATAGTTTGTTCAATCTGAGAACTATTTTTTGAAAGTATGCACAGAAATATGACAAGGGTATGCCCAAAAAATTAAAATTTTACTATGATTATAATTTTTTGTTTGCCAATGTATAATTTTTTTGTGGTTTTAAAATAACAAAATTTGCCCAGATTTTACACATTGTTTGAGAGACTATGAATGATTCACCAATGGAGATTATTATTATTTATTTGTAAACTATTTTTTTTGCCACAAAAAATAAATATTTTTGTCAGGTGTTTTACACCTTTCGCCAAATTTTTACACCTTTTCTAAAGGAGGGGTTTCTTAAAGTATACCCTGCTCTCACCATTTTACAATCTTGGACCATTTAGTGTCTCATCATCCTCGACTAAGTTGAGATACTCCAAAATTCCAAAAACATTTGTAAAACCACTTAGAAAAACTAAAAACATTAACCACTTGTTTTCCTTAAAGATTCTGGGAACCCTTACTAAGTCATAATAAATCACTAGTCATTTAATTTTTCCATCTTTTTTGGCATTTTTATTCCATATTCTCATCATTTTGTGATTTCATTCCCATATTATTCTATCACATCTATCATGTTTTATTTCTCATCATGTTTTTTCCATCTCATATCTTAGGATAACTACACTTGACCTGAAGTTTTTATTGGATATTACATCTATGGAACTATGTAGGTAGTGTCCAATTTCCTAGTGCATCTGAAGATAGCTCAACCACTCCCTTCCTTTTATTTTATTCCTCCATCTTTTTTGTTTGTTAAGTTGTCTCCTATTTTCTAGGAGCAATTTTCTTCATCTTGTTTGTGTTTCATTGTTTATACTAACATTATGATTATCCATTATTTGTTTATTTTTTTATTTTTGTATATTTGTTTATTTATGTGCCTATTATTTTTATTTCAATACTATTGCCTCAACTCAGTCTATATGCATCCATTAGGTGATTCCTTGCACATCATTCTTGAGTCTATCCATATTTATATGTCAAAATTATCATCATGGTTTTTATCATTGGTGCATTATTTTCTATTGAGTATTGGATTGGGAGTCAATCCTTATGTATATTTCATTCAAGTCCTCATGGTGTTCTATCATGATGCCTGCCATCATATGTAGCAAAAATTAGCTTTTAGAAGTCTACACGGTAAATTCAAAAATGATATCTTCTTGGAACTAGTACTTACTCTAGTAACATTCCAGACCTAATCCAAATCATATCCTAAATAGAGTAATTAAACAATGAGAAAATTTTCCTCCTTGTTAGTTCAAACAAACATCTCCCTGCTATTAGGTCACCTAATTCATCTTTATACTTTGAGTCAATTTATCATCATCTTACATCAATCTTGTTTTCCACTATCAGGGTACAATGCTTATAACCACCTTTGAGCAAATCATTATACACTATCCCACTTGTATTTCTAGTGATTATGACCACCTTTGAACAAATCATTATGTTTCCACCAATTTAAGGGTTAATGGTTATAACCACCTTTAGGCAAATCTTTTATTTTATTCTACCCAACTAGGTTTTATTTTCCATAATTGGGATACTAATGATTATAACCACCTATGGGAAAATCATTGTATACCATTCTACTTGCATCTTTCATATCATATTTACCACTACTGGGGTACAATGCTTATAACTACCTTTGGGAAAACTATTGTACACTAACCCACTTGCATTCTCAATTATTATAATCACTTTTAGGCAAATCATTGTGTTTCCATCTATTTGGTCCACTTGTTTCCTTCATTCGAGGGACTGTTTGTTGACCCTTTTTACCAACTGCTCCCTCAAGGGGGTACCCTAGATTTCATCCATTACCATTGAATTTGTAAGCATAATAGGACCTTTTAAATATTTGAGAAGATGTTACTGTGCTTACAACTTGTAATGCCTTCCCAAACAAGGATAACTGTAGACATGTAAATGTGGCCATCAATGGCTTCATACTAGATTTTAGATTGATTTTTACCAACCTTTTTAAATTTATCGTAAGAATCACTAAACATCTCAAATTTGGCTTCATAAAATATAATTTGTCTTATAAAATAGTTAAATTGGATCAAATGCACACATCAATTAATTCAAAAATCTTCAAAATATCAAAAAGCCTAAACAAAATTAATTAACATGCAAAATCAAATCAAATGCCTAAAATTAAATTGACCATGAGAAATTAGATGAATTATCAAAAAGGAAATTCAAAAATCAAAAAATATCCTTAGAATTCAATTTTTTTTTTGAGTTGTCAAATATCCAAAATATCCCATCCGTGCCTATTCATTGCTAATTATGACCATTTGACACCTTTTAACTTCATTGGGGTTAATTAAATCATAAAGGTAAGGTTTGAACCCATCCCAATCCCCTTTACTAAACCTATAAATATAAGCTTAGACCTCTTCATTTGGAGAGCTTGGACATAGTAATGTTATAATGCAAGATTTGGTACATGATTCAAAGCTATAGAGTTATAATGCCAAAATTCTAAGCCAATCCACTTTGAGCCACATCAAACTAAAAATTCAAGCATGGTGCCAAGGAGAGAAGGAAATAGACTACTCTATTTTCCAAAGACTTCTTGAGTACAAGTTGAGCATGCCAAACAAAAAAATCCCTTGGAGAATTAAAGGTAAGAAAGGTATGTTTTCTTTCATTTTAGTTGTGCTTTATCAATTAGTTTTCTTCACCATGCTCCCCTCTTTCATCTAGGCAATATAGTGTTATGCATGTTAGTGAGATTTTTTTATTTTTGATTTCTTTTCATTTTGAAGTTAACATATGATCTAACCACCCTTCTTGGATTCTTTGATCACAATTGGGATTGAAAAAACCCATTTTGGATGACATGTGATCCCTGAGCTTACCAATGCATTTTAACAAAAAATGTAGGAAACTATGTCCATTATCTTGCAGAGTGTTAAGGATGAATTCCTTCTCTACATTGGTAATCAGGAGTCTCCTAGTGATGCTTGAAAACTCCTTGAATCCATACATGATGGCACTCATCTCTTGAATATTATTAATTTAATCCTTGAATTGCTAACTACACCTATGAAAGGTGATGAGAAAGTTGTGAATGTTCTTGATAAAATTCAAAACATTAAATCTCAATTAGATAGATGTAATTTTTTAGGATTAATTTATTTATTTTATAATTCAATTAAATTTTCATGAAAATTTTAGAAATTTTATTTCAATTTTAAATTCTAAGTATCAAACTGAACAAGATATCTCGGACCTTACCACCTTGTCTGCTAACCTGATTCAAGAAGAGTAAGTTATGATAAATTTTTATTCTAAAGAGAATGCCACTTAAAAACTTCTCACAATAAATAATGTTTCTAATAACATTAAAAACTAGAAATTTAACCCTAATTCTACTAAAGGTAAATATGAGAATAAGAAATCTAATAATAAGAATCATATACCTAAGTTTAATGGAAATTACAATTTATGTGGTAAATTTAGTCATAGAAGGGAAACAAGTTATAAAAACAAGGATATAATTAACAATAAATATTTTAAAAATAAACAAGGGAAGAAATCTAACCAAAACAAGTAGAAGAATCAGAATCTTAATCAAAATAACAATCATAATTCAAATATTATTATTTTGCATGTTGTTTTATTTGCTTCAAATGAAAATGAGTGGATCTTAGATAGCGATAAATCACACCATATGACATGATTATCTAATATTTTTTATAATTATAGAGATATATACTTAGGAGATAATTCTTTTTTAGAATCAACTAAATGGGAAAAAACAATGTTTTCAAATGTTACTATAAATGATGTTTTCTATGTTCCTAAGCTTAAAAATAATTTGTTATTTTATTCTTAACTTAAAAATGATAATTTAATTATAACATTACTTTAAGATAGTTGGTCTATTATAAATCAATCTGGTTCTTTGATTGTTGAAGGTGTTTAAAAGAATGGTGTATATATCTTTTCTCCTTATTCTACATGTTTTCTTTTATCACATAGTAAGAATGAATCTCAATTATGGTATGAAATATTAAGACATGTTAATTTTAGAAGTTTACATAATATGTCTGAAAATATTCTTATTGTTGTAATTCTTTCTATCCCCTCTCATCATGAAACTTGTGAGGGTTACTTACATGGTAAGCAACATACTAACCCCTTTGACAAGAATAATGATGTGAATTCCTCACATCCTTTAGAATTGATTCATAATGATGTTGTAGAAACTATTAAAGTTATATCTCTTAATGGTTCTTTGCATATTGTTACTTTTATTGATAATTACATTAGAATGATCTATTTTTTTAACTAAAAATAAATTGGATGTGTTATCTAACTTTAATAAAATTAAAGTTAGTGTTGAAAATGCATCTGATTTTTCTATTAAGAGATTAAGAACTGATAATGGTGGTGAATATGTTAGTAAAGAGTTTGATTATTTTTGCATTAATTATGGTATTCAAAGGTACATAACAACTCCTTATTCCCCTCAATAAAATGGTATTACTGAAAGAAAAAACTGCAGCATCATAGAAATGGCTAGAAAAATGTTATAATCTGTAAATGTTCTTAAGTTTTTATGGGCCAAATCTATGAATATTGTTTTGAATATTTTAAATAGAATCCCTATCAAAGCCTTTCATCTTTCTACCCCTTTATAAATATGGACTAAAAATAAACCTAGTGTGGCTCATCTCAAGATCTTTGATAATCCTACTTTTATCTTTATTCCTAAAGTTAAAAGAAAGAAGTTTGATCCCACTTAGTATTCTTACATTTTTGTAGGTTATGGAGGTAAGATAATAGATTTAAGAGTGTATGATCCTTCTAAATGTCAGATATTTAAGAATAAGAATGTTCTTATTCTTGAAAAATCATTTTTTGATCTCTCTATGGAACCTCTTTAGTGTTTTTCTATCGATGAACTTGACTCTCATTTTTTTTCTATTGATGAAATAGATGTACTTAAGGAATTTGATCTAGTTTTGGATAACTCAAAGTCTGAGGAACCCCTTGAGTTTCATGTTCAATATAAAAGACCTAAATGGGTAGAATCCTTAATTCAATCTTATAATGTTGATAACCTTAATAAATTAACTATAAGTCAACATTATTATCATGCATTAATGACTATGTATGAATGTGAAACTCAATCATTTGAGGAAGCCACTCAAGATGATAGATGGAATGCTACTATACAAGCTAATATAATACCTTAATTAAAAATTAGACTTGGGATCTTGTACCTCCTCCACCTAAAAAGCATATTTTTAGTTTTAGGTGGCTTTTTAAGATCAAATATAATCCAATTCATAAAATTGATAAGTTTAAAGATATATTAGTTTCTCGTGGGTTTACTCAAAAACCCAAGATTGATTATATTGAAAACTTTGCTCTTATAGCAAAAATGAGTACTGTTAGACTTCTTATTACTATTGCATCCTAAAATGGTTGGATTATCCACCAAATAGATACCAAAAAAGCATTTCTAAATGGTGATTTAGAGGAAGAAATCTACATGAATCTACCTAAAAGTTTCACTGATATTAATAAAGAACATTATGTATGCAAGTTAAAAAAATCTTTCTGTGGTTTAAAACAAGCTCTTCAAGCTTAGTATTCTAAAATTACTTCTTTTTTAAAAAAATTAGGTTTTTTAACTATTATTTAGATAATGATCTCTTTATTAAAATTGAAAATAGTCATTTGATTTTAATTGTATCATATGTTGATGATTTGTTGATTACTGGTGATTTATCTAGTTTAATTTATAAATATAAGGATAAACTAAGTCAAATATTTGAAATGACTAATTTATGCATTTTACATCATTTTTTAGGAATAGCTATATTTCAAGATAAAAATTCAATAGTTGTATCATAATCTCAGTATGCACATAATCTTCTTGTTAAGTTTAACATGCTTGATTGTAAATCTACTTCTAATCCTATTGAAGTTGGTATTAAACTTGATCCTAAACCTACATGTGAAAAATCTAACCCTAATTTACATAGAAATCTTGTTGGTAGTTTGATTTATCTTGTATGCACTTAAAATTGCTTGTTTCATTGATGTCACTAATATTCTTATTAGTCAATACTAATTTTGCTTAACCTATTTTATCCCACTAATTTATCCTAATCCTAGCTATTTATCTAATATTCCACTTCTATTATCTTATAATCACTAACCTTATTCATCCCACCTCTTTCATTAATTATATCCTAATCTAATCCTAGTTATCCATTTATATGAGAATTTTTAATTCTCATAACCCCACCTACTAACCTACACCCTAGCCTTTCCTACATCTCTAGTCCCTAATCACCTACCTAATCCCTATCTAACCCCCACCTAATCCTCCATTATCCATAAACTAATCAAGAAGCCTCTAGAATTGGAGAAGCTCTTCCAAGAATCTAGAAGTCTCTAAACTAGAGACTTTTATATAATTTAATATTCCTTGAAAAATCCATTTCCATTGGATCTCCTCATCCAACTTCAAGTATTAACCCTTGATCTTCCCTCCCAAATATATATAACCAAAGCTCCTCCTCCATGGAAGCTATCTTCAAAGCTTGTGAGGAAGTCATGCCAAATCAATAATCAAGCATCCATTATCAAAGTCCAACACCATGCCATAATTATGCCAAAAATCTGAGTCTACATGCAATCAATCATCCTTTTGAACATCCTAGAAGGAGGTATGAAGAAACAAGGAATTTGGTAAGTTTCATATCATTTTGATTTGTTAATAAAATCTTTCTTAATAGGTAGTTTACTTTTTTGAGTTTGAATTAGCTTGGTTAATTCATATAGAGCTCAAAATTTTACTACATTTTGGTGAATATGATGGGACTTTGCTCCCATTTAATCAATTTTACTTGTTAGTGTTGTTTTTGCTAACTTGTAGTTCCAATTGGATCAAGAAAATTTTGAAAATTTTCAAATTTTGTGTGTCTAGGTTACAGTCATGGTGTTGTATTGGTAGTCATGACATTGTCTAGGTTAGTTACGATATTGCCCTTGTGATTCATGATATTACCTTAAATACTAACTATCTGCTTGACTACACATGTTTTTTATGTCCCTTGATATTATCATGATTTGATAGTAGTGATATTATTAGGCTAGTTATGATATTTCCTAACCAAGTTGTAATTTTATAAACTGCTAATGGTTTATGCTACAGGTACCTATTTTTGATAATACCATGACTCTCATAGTCATAACTTTATCTTGTAAGTCATGATATCATCGATGATAATTGTGATATTATCGAGTTTAAATGTAGATGTAGGGTTATCAGTGTCTTTGGTTAATTATCATCCTATTTAACCCTCCATGTGCATATTATGCAAGATCCTATGTGTTTTATCAAAATCTTAACCATCTATGTGTAAGACCTAAGAAAAAGAAGGGATTTAGAAGTGAGATTATCAGGCAAAATCTAAGCCATAATGTTATTTCTCTCCCAATAGTGATATTGTCTTGGTAATCTCCTAACAAGAAGGGAGTTAGAAGTTATAGTATTGTCATTTATCATAAATATCCTAATGATTTACCTCTATGATTTGATCTATTGTATACTACTCTTATGGTTTATGTTTTCACAAGAGGATTTTGGCATCAATATAATCTACTATTCAATATTTTATATGTTTTTGCTTTATACTCATACCTATCACCTAACCCCAATTTTTTATCAAAAATTTGTTTCTATCTAGTTTTTATCTATTTTGTGTGATCTACAAGGTTATCAGGGAAGGATGAACCATTTGAATACCAAATCATATCAAAGTTTACCCCTTTCTTGATTTTTGATAAACCTATTTGTCTCAACTTTCTTAGAGTCACAATATCATCCTGGTAAATTATGGTTTTATAATCCTAGTCACGACTTTGAAAATTTTGTCATTTTAACTCCTACTTTGTCTGTTGTTCATTCCCATATCATACATAACATATCTATAATTATAGTTTACTACGGTGATCTTTGCATTTTTTAAATTTATCCTATATTTGTTCCATTTTCACTAATCATCTCTTCTTGAATCAAATTTTGTTATATCATAATAAAACTTTAATCTAACATTAATCATCATGTAATAAACATATTTAGTATCTGAATAATCTTTCATAACCTTTATAAATCCATGTTTCTATCATATATATAAATCTAGAAGTTTTGTCATCTTTAATAATATCGTAACTATCGATTTATTTGTAATAGTGATTTTATTATCCTTAGTTGTGGTTTTGTGGTTTATGACAAAACCACAACTATTAATTTATAGTTAGTAGTGATTTTATCTATTTCAATTATAGTATTATGTAAACAATCATGGTTTTATAGCTAAAAATCATAGTTAAGATAACTACAATAATATCGCAACTCATAATCTACAGTTTTATCCCCTTGAGTTGTGATTTTGCATTGTGTAGTTACAATTTTATGTTTATTTTTTTTCATTTTTAGTGCATTTTTTAATTAATATTTTGTGAATTTTTAGTCACTTTGAGCCTCCCATAAATCCAAAATTACATTTGGTGATGAGGGGCTTTACCCCTCGACCCTGCTCTGTACCACAACAAGGAGCATACCAAGGGTGTTTCCCCTGTACCCCATAAGGGGCTCTAGCCCTTGACCCTGCTGAGGTCTACCACCCCCAAACCCCCACGTCATATCCTACTCACCCTAAATAAATTATAGAGCCAAACCATAATTTTTTTAGGATGTTTTATTAAGGCATATTTGACTAACATCTTGTTTCTTACAGGGGTTATTTTGTCTTACTAACATCATATTTTTGTAGGTCATATTTTGGTTATAACATTTTATTTTACAAGTTTCCCTCAATATTATCGACCAAACTACTAATCCCTTTCTTGCAAGTTATATCTTTTTGAGTGCCACCTAAACTACTAGTTGTGTGCTTGCAGACCACTTGTCAAAGACTCTTTCTGGCACTTTGAAAATCATTTTTCATTTTAATCATTTTTGTCTTGTATATATCATTTTTAATCATCTTTTTGTTTATATATATTGCATACTTGTATATTCTTAACTTTACTTCTTATATATAGATCACACATCTTAATTTAATTAGTAAATTAATCTTTTTATTTTCTTGTCTATTTCCTAAGGCTATGGTTGGTATATACTCTCTCCCTTACATCCTTGTAGAAATTATTGAGAGATAAAAAACCACCTATAAACCCCTTCCTTTTTTATTTTTTAGGGGGTTGGTGACATGGATTTCATCACCATGCACCACTCAAACTCTATGTTCTGGTGGATTCTAAATATTAAAATAGTTATCACTATGGCCTAAGAAAAATTCTCCATAAAGGGTTCTATGGAATGAGGGGCAATTAAGCTCTAAGACCCAGGGTTATTAGACAACATCCTACATGGACTTGGGCCCCAACATACCATTACATATATCACGAATGTACCTAGAAATCCTTGTGTAACCTAGCATAGGAACCCTTGGCCATAATAGCTAAACCACTGTAGGAATTAGTATTAGCTTTGAAATAGCCATCATATATGAGAAGGGTTTAGAGGGTTCATCAATTCCTTAATGAGTCACCAACCTATAGCCTCACCTATGAAACCATTGGATGATGCAAGCATCAGGTTACATACCCATCAGTTTACTAATCATAGGGTGTGGCTTGCTTACTTGAGTGTGTGGTGTGTTAAACCCATGTTATTTATGAGCTAATTTATCCTTGTACCACAAAATTATACACCTATCTAGGTCCTTTACACATATCACCTTGTATATTCCATCCGTATCATTCTATCACCTTGTACATCTCCATCCCATCACCTTTTGTACATATCCTAGTCAATATCCCCACCATCATCCCATTATACATATTACCTTTGTATATCCTTGGTCATACCATTATTACCTACATATATAATCACATCTTAACCTAAGTATACCTCATCCATAATCAATCACACCCAACCTTGAATTGTTTAATCCTTTAGTCCAAACTTGACCTTATCTTACCCACCTTTTTGTTTCACCATCATCCCCATAGTATATTGTCTTCCTCTTATATATCATCATCATCATCATCCATTTATATATATTGTCTTTATACTATCCTATTCCCCATCTTGTCTTCATCCCATCATAGGCCACCATACCCACCCATATCACATACCCATCACCATCCTTACCTCATAATCCTCTTGTATACACTATCTTGTATCCCATTTTTATCTTACACATCCTTATCATCATCCTATCCCATCTATCATCTTGTCTCTATCTCATCCTAGTTTAACCATATCCACTCATCATTATTCATCACCCCATCCACTTTTATATCCTTATCTTACCTTAAAACCACCCATCATTGGTCATACCCCCATCACCTACATCTTTTCTTGTATATCCTTATCCCATCATCTTCTTGTATATATCACTTGTACATCTTTGTCATCATCCCATTATCCTTTTAAACATCCTTTTCATCATCCTCTCCTATCCCCCATCTTGTCTTCATCCTATCCTAGTCTAACCAGAACCACTCATCATTAACCATCACCTTGTCTTGTCTATCCTTATCTTACCCTCTTGTATATATTTTGCTTTTTTGTACATCCTACTAGTCATATCATATCCTAGTCTCACTTATCATTCATCATCCCATATCATATTTGAATCACATCTTATCTGATCATCCATATCCTATCTTATGTCTACTTTATACCTCATCATTTGTATTGACCTTGTTTTCATCACCCATCTAGTCTAACCACATCCTATATTATCCTAATTGGATCTTTAAGTCACATAAAGGTCTAAATCATCACCATCACATTTACATCATCCCTTATCATCATCCATAATAATTATCTTATCTTAATAACATTCATCACATAATCACCTATAATTATACCTTGAGCAAATTAGTCCAAGGTTTGAGATAGTCCTATTTCCCTATCCACACCATCCTCTCATCCTATCTACTTGGTCAAATCTCATACCTAGTCAATATCTTGTTAGCATCTTGTCACCTTATCAATCTCAATCTATCAAAACCATGAATCTAATATAATCATCTCTAGTCCAATCATATTTCCTTATTCATAACTATCACCCATCATATCATCTTCTTTCTAGATTAGATTTAGGCACCCATCAAATATTTAAACCTTTTTAGTATCTTGATGACTAGGCATTATTGATAGGATGTTAGCACCTATTGAATTATCTATCTAGAATCTAACCTTGGTCCTATATCATCTTAATCACATTTAATCCACCTCATCATTATCAGAAACATCATCATCATCTATCATACTAGCTTAGTCATTAGACCCACTTTATCTAAGGAACCATCCCTTATCCTTAGCCTCCCTCCCATCATCCATCTCTTATCATACATCCCCCATGGAGCTAAGACCTACTTTCATAAACCAATACAGATCTACTCATAAGGATGAGATCCTCTTAAAATTTCTTATGATGGGTGTACCATTTTTCAAAGGTGTTTATCCCCTTCACCTCATTTCACCTCCCATCTAAGCCCCTTCATGCGAGTCCTATACCTATCCTTCATTTACTAGTAATAAAACCTCATCCACCCCTTTCCATACTAGTAAAGGGAATCCAATCTTGGCCACCTTGACTCCCTCTACCCCCTTGCATCAATAACCATTTGATCTAAAGTCTAATGCTTCCACATCTAAATCATAATGTGAATTAGGTATTTATACTCTCCTTCTTATGTCATTGGAATCCCTTTTTAAACAACTAGTCTTCACTAACATGATCGTTTATCCACCTATCTAATATCTTGATCCCATTAAGCCTATGCCCTCTTAGTATAATTTAAACCAATATTATGCATATCGCTGAACCTAGGGGCATACCATAAATTGATGTCAACCTTTTCAAGACTATGTTCAAGACCTCATCAAATGTAGTGACATAGTGATTGAGGATGAACTAGATGAGTCTAAATTCTTGGGTGAAGAATGCCAATATTCCAATCATGATCAAATCCTTCCCTTTCTAAGCTAAGGTTTATACTCCACACCCATCCTACATGATCCCCCCATCCTTGATAAATCCTCCATCATAATTGAGTTTATTCCCCATAAGCCTAACCCTCCCATCACTCATGAATCCTTTCATGGGACTACCATTATAAAATTCATCCTTCATCCCTCATCTCCCTCTCACCCATCACATTAAACACCCCATGTTGAGAGTTTAATCATGGGAAATGCATGTACTAATAGCAATGCATCATCATCATAATTTTTATCTTCATCAGGATCATGTCCAACACCCGCATCTAAATCATATTCCTCATTTTAAATGTCATCCCTCAATAATGTTGATAATTCCTATATTCCTGAGGATACCTCTAATCCATCATCAGGCATATATTTAGATCTCGATCAGCGTGATGTAGTTATAATAGAATTCTTAAAAGCTTTATGTATTGAAGATTATTAGATTGAATCTGATCCTCCTTTAGATGTGTCTACTCCAGATATTCTTAGCGATCCTTTTGCTTATCTTGAGGAGATTTTCTCTAATGTTGAAATTGGGTCTCGTAGGAACCCCTATGAAGACTATGCTACCCCATCACCACTTATTGACCTCATCATGCCCTCACCACCACCTTCATCCATCATGAATCCTATTCTCCTTGTCAATGATCACTTAATCACCTCCCTCCATAAGGATGAACAAGAGTATGAATCATTGGACTCTTACATAATGTGTGCCAAAAATATAAAGGTCAAAGATTATAACCCAAAATTCAATCACAATAATCAAATCATCTTTGATCCCATAAGTCAAAATCAAGTAAAATCAAATCATCAACCTATTCTAAATGTATCTTCCCCTAGTGAAGCCCAAAAATTAGGCACCAACAGGTAATGAAAGTCAAAATATAAATGATGTCAAAATCATGGCCAATCATCCATCAAATAATTAGATCAAAGATGAATCATAAAGTCAAAGAATCTTGGATCTCTTGTAGTCATTTGTCACATGAAACCAATCAAATGAAGGAATTTGAACACCTCCAACAATTCATGTGACTTCTAATCCTAATCATCCATCACCCATCACACTATCCTATCCCAATCCTAATCTTCTATCATCCATCATACTATCCCATCATGATCCTATCAGTCATTCAAACCCCACACATCCTCATCATGATCTAATCAAATACATACTTCCCATCACCTTCTCAGGTAGCATTATCTCTCTTAGGGGCAATGATGATACCTGATCTAGATATCTAAAGGGATCACCATCAAGAATCACACTAGATCACACAAACCTCAATGTATACAGTTGTGACAACATGCTCTTAAGATCATATTTCTCTAGAACCGGTGTTGGTTAAGGATCTATCTAGTATCAACATCCTTCATCTCACCCATCACCAATAAATTGAGATGCCATCTAAAAGTTAAAATAAACAAATCATTCATCCAATGGTGAAAAATAGTCTTTTGACACCTTGGGCAAGTACCATGATGAAAACCAATTTTTGACATCATGGTATAATAATCAATTATCTAAATTATACCTCATCACTTGGGGGAAAAACCCATCCATGTTTATCTCATCCCTTTTTCCAACCCATTATTTTCCATAATATCATCCTATATCTCCTTTATTCTCATCTTGACCTTCATAAGGATGAGGAAGGTGTCTTGAGAACTATCCCAAAACCATATTGGCATATCCTCCAATGGACACTCAAGCAACCAACCATCTGGTTCCTTCATAATGTGGTCATTGGCCATCCCTACTCCATTCCTCGTGTGGATTGTAAATCCACATTTTTCACTTTTGTAGTAGTTCATTTCTTTCTTTGGGCTCACTCAATAGCTACATGGTTCTTTGGCACCTCTTAATAGATCTTTTTTGGATCTTTATTCAAACCCCCTTTTGCATTTTTTTTGAGGTTCCAACCTTCATCTACCCACATCACATGGTATTTTCATGTTTGACCTCACCAAAGAAGTCCCCAAATACTTTGAAGAAGTGCCCATGTGACACGTGTCATCTTCATACTTACCCAAAAACTGTGTTTGTTTGTCAGTATTCAAATAAGTGCCATTAAATGATGATGTGGGTCCCCCTATCAAGTAGATATTTTGAAATACTTTAAGCTTAGATTAAAGTGTAATCCATTTATTATTTAGGGGACCAAGGCCATTGAGCACAACATAGGTGGGAGGTCTCCAAGAGCATATACATGGTACCACCTTGCTTCTCCCAAACATAGTGTCCTTAACAAAATGTAGTTACGTCATATCCATGATCAGGAAGCCAATTGCACTCATGAGCTTGAGACCTATTTTTAGTTACAATGACACCATCATGGTCGCATAAAGGGAATCTCTATGTGTCTCTTTTTTTGACATTTACCTTGCCTATTTATTTAGAGCTCATTTCTTTTGGAAAGGGCTGGTGATCATTTTGTTTATTTGCATTCTCATTTTTAATGAACAACCATTTTAATAGATTAGGATAGTATCAATTAACATTTTTTATATTATGCAACCTTAGAGGATTCACCTCACAGATGTTAGTAGATGCTTTATATGTGCCTTTTACGACATTTCATATTTTTTTCCCCATCCATCAATGAAGGGGATGTGATGTTCTGAGTTAATTTGGAGTTTGAAGTTATCTCTGTGTGCTATTTATATTCTTTTGATTTTATAGTGTAGATCTTTGTTCATGATATGGATCTTAATTCATGCTTCAAGCTCCTTTATGATCTATAAAATTAAGGATTTATGTTATTTTATGTAAAATATAGGTAAATGTTTTAAATCTCTCAGCGCATTGCCTTAGACTAGATTTACTTTCCATGTTATTCATTTCTATTAATCCATCCCTTTTCATCCCCCAAAGCTGAAGAAGAGCCAAATTCTAAAATCCCTAAGGTCTCTCTATAGACTACACTCAGTCCCACATCTATAAGTTTCCCATAAAGGCTATCTAAAATTGAAGCAAGAGTTTTAGGCATCAATAGTTCTATTTTTTGGCATGTCTAGTGGGATAAACTACTAATCAGATCAACTAGAATAAACATGAGTTTATGAACCATAAGCCCATAACAAGGTCATTGACTACAAATAATTTGAATCTATTAACACCACCTTTGGGACCTTCTACCTTCCAAGGAGATTTAATGTGTCTTTCTACATAACAAAAATAGCAAATGGAACATCTAGGCCCATCAAAAAACTTTGTGTTGTGGGAAAGTGGCAGCTTACTTATCCCTCCAACACCCCCAACCATCTGGGATCTGATCCCTACAAATGCTCTAAAGGCACTACCCAAGTTTTTGGGAGAAGATTTCAAAGTATCCACTAAACACCTCCAAGATGTGTCTAACATGTACATTGTGCACTATGTAAACACATAAAACATAGCCTTAAGGCTACTATCAACCTCCTTCAATGGGTGAGCTCTTAACTAGTACCATTTTTTATCAACCAACTAGATCAAAACTTGGGATGACTTGGGTAACAAGTTCTTTGAGTGTTTCAATGAAAAGATAGACTGATCATCCTTTTTTTAGTAATTTATAACCATCAAGAGGGTCCTAAAAAAGGCCATGGTTGACATTAATACCATGTTTAAAAAGACCTGACAAAAGATCCCACTAGTGGCTCGACCACCCATGGGAATGGTAATTATTTTCTATCTTAAGGCCCTCAATTTAGACATTGCAGTCATGATCCATTCACTTGGAATTCAAATGCTACTTGATGCATATGACATCATAGTAAGAGTTGAGAATAACTTGATAGATATAGGGAGACTGCCTCCTTGATTACTGATGTTTATGTTCCCTAAAATATCTATGCCCTCATGAGAAGGGATCTTAATCACCTTAAGATCCCCACCTCCTTTCATGTACATGTACCCACTCACTCAGGTGAGAGCACCTGTTGCATCATCATTGGCTACCAAAATGAATGATATGAAGATTATTTAGAGGAAATTCTCTAATGAGATAATTAATCTCAAGAGACATCAAGCAAAACCTCTAAAGCCCTCTTAAAATAACTATCAAGAAAAAAGGCCACCCTACCAGTAAAACCAATATCAAGAGAGGCAAAGACCAAATAACCAGGCTCTGAATCATCAAGCATCAAACCATAGAATGTAGCTTGTCAATCAAATGATCATGGTCCCTAACCCCTTGCATACAGTTTTACCAAGCATAAATAGAGAGATGGTGGCTAGTCAAAATAACTTGGGGGATGCTTCCAATCAATGGTGTTTCCCCTATAATGAACTCTATGGACCCCAAAATTATCCAAGGGAAACTTACAATATAAGATCACTAAGTAGAGGTGACAAGGGAATGCCCCAAACTCATCCTATACATACTAATCCCTAAGAGTCAAGAAATCTATGATGATGTTAAAAATGCAAGGCATGTCCCTGGAGAAAGAATAAGAAATAGTCTTAGACCAAGCACTTTTATCCTAGATAGAAGGAGATGATGTGATATTTATAAATGAAATGCCTATGTATAGAGCCCCATAGGTTTAATCAGACTACTATATACACTCCAAGAAAATACTATCCAAAATTATCAAGGATTCTATGAGGCCCATAGTAAACTTCAAAAAAACTCTAGCACCATAACCCCCACCTACAGTCTACCTGAGAAGGAGTGAGGTAGTGCAAAACAAAGAAAAATCCCCTAAGGTCACACCTCTAAAGTCATATGATATGGTTAAATAGCTAAAGAAGGTGCCAGCTAACATCTCCCTTTGGGATGTCCTATCCATCCTTGAATAGAAGATGTTACTAAAAGAAGATTTAAAAAAGAAGGAAAATCCTATACTAACCAAACCAACCATAGAATCTACAAAGGGAAAGGGAAAAGAAGCTAACATGAGCATGTAACCCCAAACATCTTCCATATTCATCAACACCAATGAAGGTGTAAACAAGACAAAACCCACTGTATTCTATTTGATTTTAATTATGGGTAAAGGTTGCTACATAATTCCATGATCAACTTAGGTGCGAACACCATAGTGATGCCCAAATAGATAGTTGAAGTGCTATAATTAAAATATGAACCTCTAATCAAAGGGGTAATATAGTTAGACAATAAAAAAATTCAGACCCTTGGGGTCATTTGGGCCCTCCCCCTCATGTTTTATTCTTGTCCCAGCATCACTGTACTCAAGATATTGTGGTGATAGACATCTCACCTATGTTTGGGCTATACCTATTAAGGGTGTAGATGTTAGTTTTATACACCTTTGTGTATTAATGTAGTGCACTATCACATTATCATGTTATTTCTATCATAATGGCCCACATTCATAATAATTTAAAATAATTACATTCACCTCACCCATTTACCTTTACCACATAGGTTAATTAAACTTAATTACTATAGTTAAATAGTAATTAACCTCATTTTTACCATTTTTAACCATAAAATCCTAAAAACCAAATAAAAATAAAACCCATCCAACCCCCCAACAACCCTTCCAACAACTTCCCTTCATAAAAAACCCATGCAAATAACTTAGTGTTACATTCACTTAGTTTAACACATGATTTGAAATAACCCAAGCCAACTTTAAAACCTAATTGGGCTAAGCGACATTGATCTTCTATGATCGACGTTGATTCTCCTAGATCAACATCGATCCATATATACACAACAAACCTCTATGGATCAGGAGGGATGGTGAGTATGCTTTTGGACTTCAAAACTCTATCAAAATCTCATTACAACCTACATATAAATGTTGTCATCATCTTGTTATCTTGTGGAACCTCTACTTGAGATATTATCAAAGGATTGTTAAGGTTCTTTAAGTCATCTTGTCAAGTTTATTTTCATCCATAAAGGTTAGTATTGCACTTCATTTCATTCACATTTTAAAATTACAGTCTTCTACATCTATCTATCACTATTTTACATTTGGTTTTTATTCTTTTATTGATGATTTAAGTCATTATTATAGTCTATTTTTAAATTTTAGCATTTTACATAGAATCAATGCCGATCCATCTAAATCAATGTCGATCCTAGAGGATCAACATCAATCCTTGCTAAACTTTCAAAGCATTCTTGCAATATATTTTCATAACATTCTCAGTCTTAAAAACCTTTCAAAACCTCACATTCTATTTTTTGAAAACCTGTCTTTTATATGTAGATGACTCTGCCTAGATTAGCACATGATATTTTTAGCATATTTGATCTTCCGATTATTCAACAACCATTTTTCATTGATCAAAGTGACATTGCATTTGAATTAGGTCTTTTTACTATGGTTTTCACACCTAATCAAGAAAGCATTAATGAATAATTGGTTGTAATTCAAGAAGATGTTGATATTGCTACTAAATTCTAGGATAATTAATTTGATCATATTTATCTTGTTATAGATTAGATATCTTTGGCATTGTCTATTTATATCTTATCCATATATATATTTATAATTTCATTTTTATTTATAAACTTGAATGTTAAACATGGGTTGACATCCATCTAAGGAAGTGTATCACTTCTTGGTTTTGTACTAGGCAGCCCACTCATTTTTCTATTAATCCATTTTTTTGTGAGTTAGTGTGATTTGTAGGTCATTCCTCCCCAACCAAAGAGGATTTCCCACAAATCTTGATCAATGGTGCACAACCAACCTTTGTCTCCAGGTAATCTTAAAAGCCCTACATTTACTTTGTTTTTAGTAGCTAATTAGATCACATTGTAAAAGCAAAAAAAAATACTAAAACATTATGGCACGCCAGTGGGACCTCGATCTCATATTTTGTTTTAAAATTCAAAATTCTTTAATTTTCTTTCTTTCCCTTTTTTTGCGTGAATTCATCAAAATAACATTAAATTTGCATTTTTTTCTTTTAAGGTTAAAATACATTGCATCCATCTTTCCTGCTTAGGTTCTTTCACATAGAATAATCTAGGCAACAATCTATCGTACTCATCACTTTATACACACACAAACCAAATCACTATCATAAATTAACACATCTAAAAACTTGACATAAGGAAATCGATGGGGATTTCATCACCTCATGGCAACCTTTTTCTTGATGATCCCACTTGGATTTCACCACCAAGGGGAGGACCAACTCAGTTCTCTAGCTGAGTATAATCTCTAGACCATCGGTATATATTGGTTAAGCACCCATACTGGTTTTGGGATTATGACATGAGGGGAGCAAGCCCCAAGTATCAAGCCACATACCTATACCAATATAGATTTCCTTTGAGTGCCAAAAAAATACTTGAAACCATCCTTAGATTACCATTTCGTAGGACCATTGTTATCCTTTTTCTTTATTTATTTTCACATCTTAAAATTAAAAAGAGATAAAAAAATTTTGGGATGAATTTAGTTTGTGCATCTTTCATCCACAATTAAAAGAGAGATAATTCAAAAATAAATTATTGTTTTTCTTTTTCTTTTCCATCTCATGGTTTTGACTAGACAACAGTCAAAGAAAGAATCTAAGGAGGGTGTCACATCCTCTCCTATGGAACATACACCTAGTCTCTCCTTTACCCCTGAGTCCTTTGAGAATCCTATGTTTCCACACTTTTATTTTAGGGAGATCCTTCCTTTATAGAAATATTGGACAATAACCCCATTGCTCTCAATTACTATCTTAATAGTCGAGCAATACATATTTCTCCTTCCCCCCATGCCCAATATTCTTGATATAAATATAGGATGTTGTTTCAAACTATTTTTCACTTTTCTACATTCAAAGGAAGTAAGAAACTAAGATTAATGGTCAGGGGTTTGTATGTACCCAGATGAAGTTTGCGCACCGTATCCAGACATTGTAGGGACTCCTCTTTGGCTGTGGAGGATGACACCTGTAGAGAGAAAGACTTAAACAAGGAGATTGTTAGATGGAGATAAGGTGGAATGCCAAGCAAAGCCCAGTCCCAAAAGCACAAAGACTTCCTTGAGGGATGACAGTCCACTGTTTATAAGTAAAAGTGTCAGAAATAAGGAAATGACAAATGACTAGCATAGACGAAATTAGATAATGCATACCTATTTCTTTGCAGTCAGTCTGCCATAGTCACCGATGCTAGTTAGTCTACCGATGTCGGTTAGTTAAGGTTATCAGCATCAGTTATCTACCGATGTTGATAGGGGCAATGAGCCTAGAGGCTGGCATCAGTCAGGGAAATGGGGCTTTGGACGAGTTTCAGATCTGTCTATGGTTAATAGAATGGTTTGGGGTGTCTACGGGAGTTTTAGTGGCTTGTGCTGGGTTTTCAGGGTAGAGAGTGTGGCCTGAAAGATGGACCAGATGGAGGACAGGGATGAGAGGGAGATAAGCGTGAGAGAAGGCTTTTCAGCCTCTCCAAGAGGAACTGATTGGGTTGTGTCAACAGTGCTTGGAAATGGACAATGGACTGATTGCTAATGTAGTTAAAAGGACACTAAAACATAAACCAGTAGAAATACTTAGCTGTGAGTGGAGAGGCAGAAGTGCAGGAGGTCTGTTTCCATTATGGCTGATGCGAGAGATGTCATGCAATCTTTAATCTAGTTTGGAATGACTGGTGTAGAACCTCTGAGCCTAGAGAGTGTTATTGAAATGTTGATGCCTGCAAGGAGTCGAGGAGCGAGAGAGCTTGAAGCCTAAAGCAAGAGAATTCACGTTCATAGTCTGTGATTGATTGATTCAGCATCCCAGGGGGGAAGATAATTCACCTTTGGGTTGTTTTAAGTGATTGACATCAGTGATACCGCTGGCGTCGGTCGACTAGAAACCGACGTCGGTGGCTAGAATATGGGAAAAAGGGCTAAAATTAGCCTTTTGCCCATTCTTCCAACTGCCAGGGTCAAATTGTCATTGGAAAATGGTCGAAGGTGGATTAAATAAGTGTGAGAGGGTTGAAATAGGTCATAAATTGGTCATAGGGTGATGGGAGGCATCCAAGGAGAGGTATCCAAGGTGGGGTGAGGTGTCATGGGTGATGTGTCAAAGGGGGTGTTATTAATTTAAAATAAGTTATTATTTTAAATTAATAAGTGTGTGGGTTAGGAATGTGTTAGAAGTGGACCAAGGGGACTAAGGGGGGAGAGTCGACCAAGGAGTAGACACAATTTTGGTGTCTACATTTGCCCCTTTTTGTCTTGTTGGTTGTTCTGACGAACTGCAAGACAAAAATAGGAGTAAGTTGCCCCAGGTATGGGATAAGGTCATTTTTGTCTTGTTGGTTGTTATAATGAACTGTAAGACAAAAATAAGAGTTGATTGCCCTGATTATGGGATGAGGTATTCCCCCCTCAAAGCAGGAGTCGAGGGAAGGGAACCTGAAATCAGGGGCCGATTTGATAGATAGTGGATGGATATGGTGAAGTTTGAGTGTGAATGCTGTAAAAAGTTGAGATTACGCGTATACCACTTCACTTGATGGTCAGGTCAAATTGTCGTAGGTCAAGGTCGAGGAGTGACAAAATCAAAGTAATCAGGCCCTAGCATTTAGTCATAGCTGATTGGGTTATTTGATCCAAGGTGTAGCTCCAATGGTCATCATGTTCCAAGTATCCCGGGCTCAGGAAGTGCTCTTGGAAAACATGAAAATGTCACAAGTAGTGGGGATCAACTTGCTCACGATCCAATAATTGTGAGGGTCTAAATATTGGTGCGGACAATTTTGCTAACCATTCATGAGGTAGCATACATGCAATCAAAACAACTAAGGCAAAGTTGTCTCGAAAGTGGTCATGGTCTGAGGAGATAATCGCAATCTCCATAGTGATTGGTCGAGTCAAGTCGAGATAGATAGTTGGTCCATTAGATGGACGAATGAAGGAATGGCTGAGCTAACCTCAGAAGATCCCATGTCAATTAAGTGCTGCCTATATAGCCCTTGTTGGAAGGGCCTCAAGCCAATGTAGTTCTCCCTAAAAAGGGAGGAAGGGTCGGTTGTGGATGTGGGTTGGATGAGACTAAGTCATGGTTAAAGGTTAAATGGTTTGTCCATCAAGTAGATGAATAAACGGATGTGGCTGAGCTAACCCCAGAAGATGTCATGTCATATGAGTTTTGCCTACATAGCCCTTGTTTAAAGGGCCTTAGACCAATGTAGTTTAGATGAAGAGTTAAAATGGTTGATTATTAGTTTGGTCATGATGATGTTACAGCCTTTTCCATATTGTGTGATGGTGTATTCTGTAACATTGGTTGAGTGGTCTTTCATCCCTAGAAATTTTCCATATTGGTAATGGTGTATGCTAAAAATGAATTGAGATTATTTATGCTTCAGCAAGTAATGGTTTATGCTTAACATAAATTGTGTGGTCGATAGTTTCCATGTGTATTGGTGTCCACAGAAACTAGTGAATGAGCTATGTCATGGCAGTGGTCTGAAAATGTTTGGTTTGATTTGGTTGAGTTTAGAAAATGATTTGGTTGAATGTGTGACCAAGATGTATAAGAAGTGAAAGGTGCGTTGCTCTTTCATTGACAAGGACCATAATGATAGCATAGGTAGGGGGTTGTTTAGAAACAAAAGCCCCGTTCATGCATTACGTCATTGACCATTGATTGTGTTAGAGAAGTACTCAAATCACTTGACGTTAAGTGAGCTCAAAATCCCTTGAGTATGTTGGGGTGATAGATGTGATTATGTGAGATGTTAGGGTGGGGTAACTCATTTAGTAGGGATAACTTTGCCCCTTTTATAGGTGACCCTGAGAACGACTATAGACAAGTCCATGACTTTATAGTTTGTCAGTCAGTTTTTTTTTTTTTTTAATTTATGTATTTATTTTTTTTATTTAGACTGATCGATGTGGGAAGTCTACGTGGGGATGTTGTTTTGTTTTATGGTCATGTTGTGAAGCTGATCGATGCGGGAAGCTTCTGAGATAGTGTTGTGTGGAGCAAAATTTAGGCATAGCCATCCTTCGAGGGAGTGGTCTATATTCTGCTTTGTATGTTTAAATGTCTTTGAATAGCTATCCTTCAAGGGAGCAGTCTATCAATTACAGCAATTATGCAGTTGTCCTTCGAGGGAGTAGTCTACATTTATAATTTTATGACCTTTGAATAGGCATCCCACTTATATATATATATATATATATATATATATATATATATATATATATATTGGTTTTTGACTGGACTTTGCTCATGGACTTGACTATAGAAGTTTAGAGGGTTTCCCTTTTAGTAGGACAAAGCATTCATGCTTGACAAAAGGGTTGACTAATGTTTGTAGGGTTGAGGGTTGAGGGAGATAGGAATGACGATGACGGGGATTGCTCAAGGGACGAGCTCAAGTTAACATCAAGTGATTGAGTACGTGACTAACAATAGAATGGTCAAGGATATAAGGCATAAAGGGGCTCAGGTCTTGGTCAGCCTTTGAAAGAAGATGGATGATAAGTCCTTGATCCATGCGTTATGATGTAAGGTCTGAGTCAATTAGGAGTAAACTTGCCCCATTTGCTTCATTCCAAATTGGTCACATGTTGGTTGATGTTAGACATGAAGATGATTAAGAAGTTGGTTGATGCTTGGTCGATGCTTGGTCGATGCTTGGTTGGGGTCGAGGTTTGATTGGTTGATGTCTGGTCTATGCTTGGTTGGGGTTGATGTTTGGGCAATACTTGGTCGATGCTTGTTTGGTCGATGCTTGGTTGTGGTCGATGTTTGGTCAAGGCTTGGTCAGTGTTGTTGGCATTTGGATAAGGAGGCCATCGAGATCTCATTTGTAGAGATGACCCCCCAACATGGTGTAGCGAGCAGTGTTCTTGATAAAAGCTCACCGTCTATTGATAGAGAGTTTGGGAGGGGTGATAGAATATGTCAAGTAGTCTACGAGTCGCTTATACTAAGCGTCATGTGGACTAGTGAGGTTAGGAGGAATATCCTCCAGAGATGATGGTCGAGACATGTCCAAGATAGAAATCTTGGGTTGTGTTGGTTGAGAGGTCTTGACGAATAATGGATATGTCAAAGGTGTAGAAGTTTGGTCTTTTCCTTTATTCTTCACAGTTTGGGGTCTGGTGGCCACATTAATTGTGTTGATTTTGAATAAATGTTGAGGAGGTGGTTGAGGGACCATAGTCTTATGTTAGGATCCCAATTTAGGTGAAGAGGTTCGAGAGGTATGAGATGGTGTTGGTAGTTGGTCAAAAATGTGGTCAAAAGAAGCTTCAATGTGAGGGGTGTCCTTTGCCAGATGTTGATGGATGATAGCCTTAAGGGTGCAACAATGCTTAGTTTCATGCTCGGGGGTGCGATGATACTAGCATATTTTAGTGTCATCAAACCAAGGTGGTTTTGGTCTGAGAGGTTGATGAGTGTGACGGTGAAAAGGGTTGGGAGACATGAGACAGTGTTGGAGATTTATCAAAGGGGTCCTTAATGAGACAAGTGCCCTTTTTCAAGTGTTGATGAATAACAACTTTAAGAGCGCAACAATACTCAGTGTCATGCCCAAGTGTGCAATGATACGCAAAAATTTTAGTGTCATCGAACCAAGATGGTTTTGGTTTGAGAGGTTGGTATGGCTTGATAGGTGGGAGGACGATGCTAGATGACTGTAACAATCGACATAACATTAAAGCATAAGAACCCTTTAATGGGTCTGCACTCTTTGTTGCAGTAGAGGTTGACAATTTCTATTTAGGAGTTGTTTGGAGGGTTTGCTATGTCACCTTTTTAGTTGGCGGTATGGCCACATGTGGAGATGGCAGGTTCTTGTTGAGAGGTGTTGGTTGTGGGAGCAATCCTGCTAAAGTAGATGGATGTGGACCCAAGATGGATGGTAATGGCGAAGGTGGGGGAGGAGTTCTCTGATGAGGTTTAGTAGCCTTCTTTGGTTTAGTGTGAGGACTACTATTGTGAGGGGTGAGGTTTAATTCTACCATCACTTATGGGTGAGTGAGGTTGGATGTAGGGTGCACACCAAGGGATTTAACCTGTTTTAGCATGGTAGATGACTGCAAGGGTTTAGATGAGGTTGCTGAGGTTTTATAGTCGATTATTTAAAAGATTGAGGTGATTGTGAGAGAATTGTCACTGGATCTTCTTTGGTCAAAGTTTGTGAACTGATAAGTTCTTCTCTCAGTGGAGAATGAATTGGATAATGTGGCTCTTTAGTTGGGTAGAGCATAGGGATAATCATGGCTTCTTTGTGTGGTTGAGGAGTGGAAGAATTATGATCCCCCATTGATGATAAGAAGGATGAGGGTGAGACAGTCGGCGTTGGTGTCATCAAGGCATCCTCCAATATGTGAGAGGTCAAAGGAGAACTAACAGGAGAAGAAGGTTCATCCACCTATGGAAGAGAAATGGGAGAAGAAGGCTCTTCTACTTGTGGTGGAGGGATAGATTGACTAACCTCTTTGGTTTGTGGAAGAGGTTGGTTATGGATGATAGGAAAGACCATGTTGACTATGCGTATATTGCGTTCTTAGGAGTCATTAGCCATGGTTTGCACGTTGTTTAGGCTAAGGGGATGGTTAGGAAAAGGTTGTCTAAAGATGTCTATGTTTTGATTAGGTGG
Source organism: Torreya grandis (assembly GCA_037957365.1). Classification (NCBI taxonomy): domain Eukaryota; kingdom Viridiplantae; phylum Streptophyta; class Pinopsida; order Cupressales; family Taxaceae; genus Torreya; species Torreya grandis. The sequence continues at coordinate 977,705 of JARHVA010002490.1, read as the reverse complement.
TGCATGCAGGTTATCCAAGACAAGATCCCCCTTGTCTAGCATGTCCTGAATAATGTTTTTAAAGGTTTTACAGTTGTCTGTGTCATGGCCTTTGACACGATGATAATGACAAAAGTCATTTTCCCTGTACCATGTAGGAATAGGTTTTGAGGGGTCAAACTGGGGTGGTCAAATTTGAGGGAGATTGAGGACCCCCTGCTTGACAAGTTTATCTAACACGAAAGCGTATGATTCTCCTATAGGAGTATACTGACACTGTATATACCATTGTTGGAATTGTTTGGTGATGCTTTGTGATGTGGAAGGTTGAGATTGGTTAGTTGTTGTTGATGATGGTGATCTAAAGACCACAGGGTTGGCCACTCCCTTGGGTTTGGAGTGGGTAGAAGAAGGTTTGGATGAAGAAGGGTCATTGGATTTTGCGTTGTTATTTCACAATTTGACCTTGTCCTCTTCGACCGCACGGAGTTCAAGCTTTCGGGCCATGGTGAAAGCTTCGTCAAATGTGCAGAATGTTTGGACCCACAAAGTAGATGAGATGTGTTTGGCACATGCTCTAGAGAAGAGCTCGATGAGCTCAGGTTGAGGTAAATAAAAGGAGAGTTGGTTGATTAAGCCTCTCCAACGGGCAACAAAATCGGCTATCGATTCATCGTCAAACTATCAGATAGAGTATAGGTCCGTGATGGAGACCTTTTTGGTGATGTTGATAGAAAAGTGGTTAAGGAAAAGTTGAGCCAGTTGAGTGAATGTAAAAATAGAGTGACTGGTAAGGGAGATATACCAATCGAGGGCAGCACTAGAAAGTGACATGGGAAATGTACATAGTAACAACGCATCATCATGGGCTATAAGGTAACAAGCATGTCTAAATGCTCGTAGATGTTGTTATGGGTCTTCCTTACTTTGGAAATGAGTAAAATTGGGAAGTTCCCATTGGCTTGGATATGGTCAGATTGGGACTGAAGGATGAATGGGTTCATTACAAATTTGCTCATATGAGAGAGCCTTGCTTGAACCAGAAATGGATGCCTCAAGGTTAGACATCTTATCCATCAACATCTTGATTAGATCGATTGATGGATTTATAATTGGGGCACCCCCTAGGTTTTAAGGTACCTGGACGGTGTTAGAAGGGGCATATGATGTAGTTGGTTGCACTTGTATAGGCGCAACATATCGGTAACTAGTCATAGGGACTGATGTTGAAGCCAAGGGGGCTTGTGTCATGAATTTGGAGGGCATGAGTTGACTAGATACCGCCAAAGATGGGTGAATGGCAGAATTGGCAAAAGGGGAGGTAGAAACTCCTACATTTATAGGCACAAGAGTGTGTGGATTCGAGACAATCAAGTTCTACAAATGTGATGAACTTGGTTGAATTGAAGAGTCTCGCATTTGGCTCTTAGCGAGATAGTGTTGGAGAGCCTTGACGTTATGGTCAAGGAATCTCTCAAAATTTTGATCCCCTTCAGGAACAATAGGAGATTGATCGGGGGTTGACTAGATAGGAGAATATTCAGCATTTGAAGTACACTCCATTAGGGGACTTGTTATGGAGGATGAAGGCGGAAGTGGTTGTTGCCTTGCATGGTCAACAAGCATTTTGGTTTGACTGCGTGTCAAAACCATCCAAGGCAAAAAGGGTCAGGTTCCAAAAACTATGTTTTTTTAGTTTCAAAAAATTATAATGTGTGTCTAATAGCAAGAAAGTTAGTTTTTAAGCCTGCTGTTTTGGAAGAAGTTGTTGACAGTGACCGATTTTGATAGAAAAAACCGATGCCGGTAAAAAAAAGTTGCTGACGTCGGTGGTAAAACTGATGTCATTTAATGTGTTGTTGGGAAGGAAGAAAAAAAAGGTTCTAAGTTGTTTGAAGCTCATAAAAATGTGTCCTCACCAGCTCAAAAATCTAGATAGAGATAGAAAAATGGATGAAGACAAGCAAACCCCTAAACGTTAATTCCTAAGAATAAGTTTTAGAGTCTTGTTGGCTTATGCCTTAGAAGAGTGTGTTTGGGAAGTTGGATTTTAGAGCGGGTCCTAGAAGAAGTAGTCTAAGGTTGGTTTTAGGTTAGTTTCAGTGCTCAAGAGTCTGTATTAGGTTTCGTACGTGGCCTAGTGCTAAGGAGCAAGCTCCCCTCACTTCACGAGCCCAGAGATTAAGCTGGGTCGCTTAGCCAGTATATACTTCCCCTAGAGTTTATACTCTACCAGAGAACAGAGTGGGCTCTCCCCTTGGTAGTGAAGTCCAAGTAGGATTGCCAAGAAGGGTAAGGTATCCGCTAGGTGATGAAATCCTAGTCAGGCCTTGTCTCAGGTATGTTTAGATGTTTAGTTTGTGAAAGTGGTCTGGATGTGTAACATAAGTGCACTACGCTTTATTCATAATGTGGTTTTAAGTTACTAGGTGAGCTAAAAATGCATGCAAGCAAAAATGAAATGCAAAAGATTTTTAAGCCCAAATTGAAATGTGTGTTCGGATGCAGACAAGTGGAGAAAAGGTTGAAGAGTATGAATTTCACTACTCTAGATGCAGGAAAGAAAGAAAAAGAAGGATTCTTTTTAACTTTGCTGATAGTGTCTTTTGGAAGAGATAGAGGAAAAGGATGCAAGAAGAGACCTAATGCACCTATATGAAAATTTTATTTTTAGAAGAAAAAGTATGAACCCAAGAAAAAGTCCTAGGGTCCCACCGGGCATGCCAGAATGTTTCAAACTATTTTTCGCTTTTCTACATTCAAAGGAAGTAAGAAACTAAGATTAATGGTCAGGGGTTTGTACATACTTGGATGAAGTTTGCACACCATATCTAGACATTGTAGGGACTCCTCTTTGGCTATGGAGGATGACACCTGTAGAGAGAAAGACTTAAACAAGGAGATTGTTAGATGGAGATAAGGTGGACTGCCAAGCAAAGCCCGGTCCCAGAAGCACAAAGACTTCCTTGAGGGATGACAGTCCACTATTTATAAGTAAAAGTGTCAGAAATAAGGAAATGACAAATGACTAGCAAAGAGGAAATTAGATAATGTGTACCTATTTCTTTGTAGTCGGTCTGCCACAGTCACCGATGTCAGTTAGTCTGTCGATGTTGGTTAGTGAAGGTTGCTGGCATCGGTTATCTATCGATGTCGATAGGGGAAATGAGCCTGGAGGCTGGTGTTAGTCGAGGCAATGGGACTTTAGATGATTTTTAGGTTTGTCTGTGGTCAATATAATGGTTTGGGGTGTCTACGGGAGTTTTAGTGGCTTGTGTTGGGTTTGCAGGGCAGAGAGTGTGGCCTAAAATATGGACTAGATGGAGGATAGGGATGAGAGGGAGATAAGGGTGAGAGAAGGCTTTTCAGCCTCTCTGAGAGGAACTGATTGGGTTGTGTCAACAGTGCTTGGAAATGGACAATGGACTGATTGCTAATGTAGTTATAAGGACACTAAAACATAAACCAGTAGAAATACTTAGCTGTGAGTGGAGAGGCAGAAGTGCAGGAGGTCTATTTCTATTGTGGCTGATGTGAGAGATGTCGTGCAATCTTCAATCCATTTTAGAATGATTGGTGTAGAACCTCTGAGCCTGGAGAGTGTTGTTAAAACGCTGATGCCTATAAGGAGTCAAGGAGTGAGAGAGCTTGAAGCCTGAAGCAAGAGAATTCATGTTCACGATCTGTGATTGATTGATTTAGCATCCCAAGGGGAAGAGAATTTGCCTTTGGGTTGTTTTAAGTGACCGATGTCAGTGATACCACCGGTGTCAGCCGATTGGTAACCGACATCAACGACTAGAAGATGGGAAAAAGGGCTAAAATTAGCCTTTTACCCATTCTTCCAACTGCTAGGGTCAAATTGTCATTGGAAAATGGTCGAAGGTGGATTAAATTAGTGCGAGAGGGTTGAAATAGGTCATAAATTGGTCATAGGGTGATGGGAGGCATCCAAGGAGAGGTATCCAAGGTGGGGTGAGTTGTCATGGGTGATGTGTCAAAGGGGGTGTTATTAATTTAAAATAAGTTATTATTTTAAATTAATAAGTGTGTGGGTTAGGAATGTGTTAGAAGTGGACCAAGGGGACCAAGGGGGCGAGAGTCGACCAAGGAGTAGACACAATTTTGGTGTCTATAGATGCCTTTCGAGGGAACTGAGAAAACCAAAGAATTTACCACATCTCTTCCATTTGGTTCTAATACCTAGGTGACGTAACCTTTAGAAAAACAACCATCCATAGTATCTAAAAATTCTCCAACCCCCGTTACTCAAATTCAAAATAATTATACCACTCAGCCTATATCCACTATTCCTCCTCAAATGTTAGTAGTATCAATTCCTACAAGTCTCCCACCTGTCAAAATGACTCTAGCATATAGTTCTCAAGCTCTACCTCACACACAACAAATCCCTCACACACAACAAATCCCTCATACACAACAAATCCCTCTAACACAACCTCCCCAAAAACATATCTCCTTGGCTACCTAGTACATGGCTTCATCACAACCATCAGTAACCACTTACTTCCAATCTTCTACATAGCAAAATATTTCACTACAAATCCCACAATATATGGTGGAATCCCAACCCATTATGTCCACTACAGTTGGATACTCTTTTTCATAACCCCTGTTTACTCCCTTGCCAAATTTTCAAACTCTTCAGCAAGGTATCTTAGGGAACGTGCCTTAGAATAACACCCAAGAAAACCTCATAAACATCCTTATGAATAGGATGACTAATTTGGAAGCCTCCACCTCTAGACATAATAATATGCTCACATATGAGTAAATTTTTAATGAGCCTATCCACCCATTTGTTCCTATTCGACCATATCCCCCACAATAGGAACTTCCCAAGTTTAATAAGTTTTAGAACAAAGAAGAGCCCCATCATCATCTTAGAGCCTTTTGACATGCACGTTACTTTATAGCATATGATGATGCATTATTACTTAGGGCATTTCTCATGTCGCTATTAGGGGTAGCATTAGATTAGTACAACTCCATTCCTTAGTATTCACTCTTTTCCTTTGGGTAATTGGCCCAAATTTTCTTAGAACACTTCTCGATCAACATTGCTCAAAAAGTGACCATCATGGATTTATACATCATTTGACAATTTGAAGATGAGTCCATATCAAACTTTATGGCTCGTTGGCGTAGCCTAATAAACAAGTTAATGTTTTCCTTGTCACAGCCTGAATTAATTGAATTGTTTTCATGCTCTTATGCAAAACATATCTCATCCATGTTACAAGTCCAAACTTTTAAGACTTTTGACGAAGCTTTTACCATGGCACAAAAACTTAAAATTTGTGGCATTGAATAAGGAAAAGTTAAATTATGCAATAAAAACCTCAAACCTAACCCATCAAAAATTAATAAAAATAATCCTAAATCAAAAGGGACAGTAAATGCTATTATTTTGAAAACTTATACCCCTCTAACACCCAATCAATCAGGACCATCCACTTCACAAACATAATCACCTAGGGGCCTTACTCATTTTCCCCCTAAGAAATATACCCCTTTAGGAGAACCTTACACTTATGTATTTGATAAATTCCTACAAGAAAATGTTATTCAACTACTTCTGATGAAACTAGATGATACGCATCCTAAACCCACTTGGTATAAAGAGGATGAATTTTTTGCTTATCACAAGGTAATAGGACACGGCATAGAATGATGCCAATCCTTTAAATGGTTGGTACAAAACCTCATTGACAAGGGGGACCTTCAGTTGGACAATCCCAATTCTCTTCCCAACCAATCTTTAGATATTTTCAAATAGCCATTTCCAAACCATCCATCCACATCAAAGATAGTCCAAGCCAAACTTAGAGAAATGAAAAATCAAGCTACACATATGATTGATACAATCTATGACCAATTATTGCCTAAAGAAACTCCAGAGCAATTATTAGTCTTGGATCCCTTCACAGGAGATGATTTCAATGTAAGTCAACCTAATATTATTGAGATAACCCCTAAAACCTCTATAGAGCTCCTAGATCTCATTACATGGGATAATTCACATGAACCTTCCCCTTCATATTCCTACACTGAATCTCATAAATAGGAAAATTAAACTACTCCTCAAGATGTCATAGATAAACATCTTGATACTTCCAAAGTTTAACATTATACCCCTTTGGTCCTTGGCAAACCTATTCGTAATATACAAAAAAATCATAATATAATAGGATCCTATCAATTTACTTAGTACCAAGACCCATTGAAATCATCCTCTATCACAACACCTCCTTATCATGAAACTACTAAGGGAAAGGGTAAAGGTCATATCATCAATAACTGGGACAATTGTCTTGGTATTCCACCAAAGAAAGCCTTAGCTCATCCTCAAGTTAAAGTCAATTTTTTTCAAACATTGAAAGACAAAAACCTTAGTCTAAATACCCCCTCTTTTCTCAACACATGAAAGAACAAAGGGCCTACCCTTTTGTATCATCTCCATCATCTATTTCATGTCCCCATAGATCTTATGTCCTGATCATAGGTTCCAAATACCAAAAACCATTATTTCCCAATCCTCAATAATTATCCAAACATTCAATGACACGATATCACCCATAGTAGGAATGATCATCCTCCCTATTTACGTAGGCTCTCACACCCTCCACAAAAATTTTAATGTAATAGAGGGGACTTTCCAATATAACATTTTATTAGGATGTTCATGGATTCGCACGATGTGATGTGCCCCCTCCACAATCCATAGATGTCATAAGTATGAACATAAAGGCAACGTGCACATCATCTCTACCGATCTTCATCCATTCAAATCATTCAACTTCAATTTTAGACCAAGCAATGTCATAATACCCTCACCTGACATAATCCCATCTTCATCTTCTAATCAAGCATCAACTAGCACAACTATTCTTGCTTCAAAACTACGAGCTTAAGAGTCCATTGATTCCATGATGCAACATCTTTCAATGAGGGAATACCAGTTATTAACCCTTAATGCATTACCCACTCTTAGGGAATATGGTCATCCTAAAAAATAACCCATGTATTCACCCAACCTAGGTGAGCTCATCCCATTTGGGCTACCTTTCTTATGTACTCTCTTAGTAAATGGTGGAATTGATCAAACTACCCTAGGACCTAACATTGTCACCCATGCTAAACCCTTCATATCTAATTTATCATTTCTTAATAAACCCTAGTTCACAAAAACCTACCTTTATTGTTGTGCCTAAAAAGGCTTTGACATGGGTAAATATGAGTAGGGTCCCCATGATGTCACATTAGGAGATTTCAAAAGACCACATGAAAATTATGGCTTAGGCTTTGAAAAATATTCTAAATCTTCTCTTGAACCCATTCTTCTACAATTCTTAGAAGAATAAGTACCATCTTCATCATTTGATACCTCTTCCTCAATCAATGGCATTGTATCCATCCCTCCTAACTTTTTTTATTCAATACAATATCCATAGAACCCCTCATCTTTCATCACGATGGTAAGACCTAAACCATCCCTTTAGCATATCTTAACTTAATAGGACCTGATATGCCAACTATCCCTATTCTTTAGTGTCAAGATGATGAGTTAATCTTGACTCATTTGGGTGCTGAAAACTCTTATTTACACCATTATCTTCCATCTGAAACATCTAGCTTATTAAATGAAGCCACTAGTAATATTAATATTAGATCTCAAGAAACCTCAAGAATTATTAAAATTAGCAAAGCCTTAAATTCTCAATAAAATTAGGATTTTACTACTTTTTTATCAAATCATAACAAGGCATTTGCCTGGTCCTATAGTGATATGCGTGGTATTGACCCCAAAATCATTTTTTATAATATCATCACCTTTCTTGATGCTAATCTAGTAAAACAAAAGCTCCACAAAATGCATCCTTATGTTGCATTCCTGATAAAAGAGGAACTGCAATGCCTTTTATCTGTTAACTTTATTCAACCCATTGATTATCCTCAGTAGATTTCCAACATCATTCCATTCACCAAGCCTATAGGGGGACTTCATATTTATACTAACTTTCATGATTTAAATCTTGCCTGTCTGAAAGATGATTTGCCTCTACCTAACATCGACCAATTAGTGGACCTAACAGTTGGCCATAAAATGTTATCCCTTTTTTTTGGTTACAATCAAATACTTATTATACTAGAATATCAACATAAAACTACATTCATTAATCCTTAGGGGACCTTCTTCTATCGTGTTATGCACTTCAGCCTAAGAACACAAGACCTATCAATGGGCCATGACTTATATATTTCATGATATAATCCATAAAATCATTAAAGACTATGTAGATGACCTCCTTAGGAAGTCAAAATTCTCTAAGGACCACTTATCCATACTTAAGGTTATTTTTGATAGTCTACTTTGGTATCATGTTTGTCCAAATCCAAAAAAGTGCATTTTTGGTGTCTTGATGGGTAAATTCTTGGTTTTATTATTTCTATTCATGGAATAGAAGTCAATCCCACTAAAATCAAGGCTATTTTAGAAATGTCTCCTCTATTCAACCTTAATTAGCTACATAGTTTATAGGGCAAGCTCTAGTCTATCCATCATTTTATCTTCTAGAATTTTGGTTGATGTCAACCTTTCCACCATCTATTAAAGAAGGATAGTCACTTTGTGTGGGATCTTAATTGTAAAGACGCTTTTAATGCACTCAAAAACTATATTCTATCACCTCTAGTCCTCACTCTACCTAAGGAAGGGTAACCTTTCTTCCTTTATATCTCAGCTACAGATCATGCTCTAGGTATTAATTAGATATTTATTATATAAGTCATACCCTCATAGAATATGAAACATGTTATCCACATGCTAAAAAATTATGCCTAGTATTGGTCCTTGTAACCTTTAAGCTTCATCATTACGTACTTAACCATAAGATGTAAGTAATTATGACTACCAACCCCCTTAAGTTCATGCATTCTAATACTTATCAAAATTAATGAATGGCTAGATGGATTATGCTTCTAGCTAAGTTTGATCTAAAATTTATCCATCAAAAATCTATTAAAGGTCAAATTATTGTTGATCAACTAGCTGAATCACCTCTTAGCAACAATTAACCAATCAATTATGAATTTCCTGATGAATCTATTGTAAATACTTCCCAATTAGTCCCAAAATATCAAATGACTCTATTCTTTGATGGATCCAAATGTGTGTGGGGAGGCGATGCAGGAATTATATTAATCCTTCCTAAAGGCATTCTTATGCCTCTATCTTTTAAATTAGACTTCAATTGCACCAATAACATGGCTGAATACAAAGCATTGATCATAGGCCTCCAAACTACCCTTGCATTAGGAGTTATATCCCTTAATATCTATGGTGATTCTCAACTAGTGGTCAATCAAATTATTGGTGTATATCAATGCAATAATGATATCCTCCAAAGATATAAGACCTTGGTTGATCATCTCTTATCTACTTTTAAATTTTAGGCTATCTAAACTACTCTTAGATCAACTAATAAGTTCATTGATACTATGACATCTCTTTCCTATTTTATACCATCTTCATCTTAGGAGTCCAATCTATTTATCCTTATCCATCGAGTTAATCAACCTTCTTACATGAGAACTGATCTTTTGTTTATTAATAATATTGAAGAAAACCTAGAGGAGCCATGGTACACACAAATATTTAATTATTTGTCTATAGGACAATCTCTTCCCCATCTATCCAAAGGTGTCAGGCGTGTCTTTCAATAAAAAGTCACTTGTTATACTATATTGGGGGTGTTCTTTATAAGCATGGTTTCTATGGCATTCTTTTTCATTGTCTCCAAAATCATGAATCTAATTTAGCTATCCAATTACATAACAGGTCATGTGGTGGACACTTTAGTGGCCATGTAATTGCTAAAAAAATATTACGTTTAGGATATTATTGGCCCACTCTAAATCAAGATTATTGTGCATATGTTAAGAAGTGTGGAAAATGTTAGTAGCATGTAAATTTATTCCATGTCCCTAGTAAAGCCTTACAGGAAAAAAGGGACTTCTGGCAATTTTCCCAATGGGGGTTTGATCTTATAGGGAAAATCAACCCTAAGTTTTCTTAGCATCATAGTTTCATCATTACCGCTATAGAATACTTCACCAAGTGGGTAAAAGTTGTGTCGCTTATCTCGACCAAGGAAGAAAATATTGTAGAGTTTATCCACCATCACATTATCTATCATTTTATAATTCTATATAAAATAATAATAAATAATGGAAAATCTTTCAAGAATAAGAAAGTATAGGCATTATGTGACTCATTTAAAATTAAATTAATTTTTTCCTTGCCTTACTATCCCCAGGCTAATGGTCAAGTAGAAGCATCTAATAAAACCCTAGTCAAAATCCTAACCAAAGTTTTTAATGAAACTATGAAATATTGGCATCTTTGCATCCCTTTTGCTTTATGGACATATCAAACTAGTATTCGAACCCCTATAGGTGCTACTCCTTTTTCCTTAGTCTATGGTACATAAGCTATACTTCCTTTGGAAGTCCAAATTACCTCTCTTCATGTCTCTCTTAAAGACATTATTTCTAATGAGGATTTTTATTAGGAGCATTTATCCCAACTCGAACTCTTAGATGAGCATTATGTGGCAGCCCTTGATCACCTTTGTATATATCAAGAATGATTAAAATGAACATATAATCAACATATAAGAGAATGAGAATTTAATATTGGAGACCTTGTACTTAAATAAAATCAACATGTCACTAATATGGAATGAAGTAAAATGGGTAAATTTGCTCCTAATTGGCTTGGACCATACATCATAACCCATAAATACGGATCTGGAGCATATCATTTGGCCTCTCTTAATGGTAAACTAGAATGAGAACCTCTTAATGCATTGCATCTATGCCCTTTCTATATTTAATAGATATTGGCTCATTTTGGTTAGGTTATCTCAAATACTATCATATCTCCCTTATCCAAAAATACCAAATAATGATATGAGAGTTATGTGGTTATCTAGTAGTCACTATAACCTCAACCTTGAATATGTATACTCTGGCTCTATACATAGCATTCTCTCATGGATAAGTTTCACCTGTAATGGGAGAAACCCTAGATCATTATTTTCCCTTATTTTTTTTAAAAATCCATTAATTTCCCAAGATAACATCATCATCTCATGTCTTGAATTCATGAAAACTATCCTAAGGTATCTTTTTATGCCAAACCTTGCATTACTATTTTTAGGATCCAAAATGAAGTAAGCAATGAAAATCAAAAGTTACAAAATGGGCTAAATAAATAGATTGATCCCTTGAAGGACAACTGTAATCAAATGTAATGGAAAATAACAGATTGATCCCTTGAAGAATAACTATGTAAAAATGTCAAATTGTAGACCACTCCCTTGAAGGATGGCTATCAAGCAAAAAACTTCCCGCATTGATTAGTTTTCAAAATTATGCCACTTAAAATCCCTAAAAAGTAACAAAAGCAATAAAATAAATTTTGAAAAACAATATCCCAATAAAGCTTCCCGTATCGATCAGCTTTCTAATTGTAGACTTCCTGTATTGATCAGTCTACCCATTGGCATAAAAGTGATTTCTGAAAGATAAATCTTGATTTTAAAATATGAGGTGAACAAAGTTATCTATAAAGTAATCCATCCCCCATCTTACAAAAATCATATCATCCTTGCCTAAGGTTAAAGCTCTAGCTAACCAAGGTTGAGTCAATATCTTTTATCACCTAGCTAAGGATGCATAGGCCATGCATAGGAGAGGTTCTATTTTGGTTATCGTTCAAGCTAATAATGAGCAAATCCATAATATATAAATAACAAAATTCATAAATCCATCACAATAAAGCTATAATCCATAATAATCATTAAGCATAAATCTAGAATCCATAATTTATTTACATTCAATCATCTAAAAACCATAAACATCTAAAAAGGTTAATAATGATCTATATAAAAAACTAACATAATCCATAATCATAATCCATTAGTAAAAACTCATCTCATGATATAACATGTCAAATCTATAATCCGTCCATAGCGTATATGATAACAATGATCAAAATTAAAAACATAACATTTAATCTTTAATCCATCTCCTCACATCATCAATAAAAGCATAACATATCCATAACCATCAGTAAATCCATAACAACACACATGATCCATCCATAAATATAAACATAAATGTTTGTATGTATATATATATATATATCAAATTTTTGTACAAATGTCATAATTTGAATAAAATGAGACTCTCAACCCATAAAATGTGATTTACTTAGTAAAATTAATCATGTTGAGGTGAATGTTATCACCTCCTTTATCATCTCCTCCTTGACTCACTGCACTCCCTCTACTAATAGACCCCTAGGTTTCCTTCATGATCTGTTACGGCTAGCCACATATGAAGTAAACTGAACCATATATGGTAGCTATCTATGTACTATCCTCTCATAATATGACATCTCAATAAACAAATCCTTATATCTTTGGAGTGGTACCATATCTGAAGGTGCATCACTAGATCCTATAATGTCTAGAGTGGGTCTCTCTACCAAAGTAGACCTCATCTACGCTAGCTCTACTTTGTATCTATATCATTCCTATATGACTTGGTCATGTTGACCTCTCATATTATCTAGATCACTCTATAATATGGAAATCTATCCCTGTAAAGTAACATGGGCTACCCATGCCTCCTGTAGCTCAGCCCTCAGACTATCCTTCTCAGCAATAACTAAATCCATATCCATAGGATCATTTATAGGGCCATCTTGTAGTGGTGCCTCCTCCATGTGTATATATGGGGCCTCTCTCTCTACCTCTCCTCTCTCCTCATCCTCTTCCCTCACCTCCTCCACAACTACCTCATGTCATGGTCTCACTGCTCTCTCCTACCTCCCCACCATCTCAGCTATAAACCAAACTATATAATCATTTGTATATCTAATATCATCTAGGTCTCTCATTGTGGTCTCCTCTTGTGGCCCCCCATCAAAATAACTTAAGTGTCAGGTGTAGGCTAGTCCAACTCTGTATCCTCTCACCTATACAAGTATGGGGCTAAGGGAACATCCTATAACAATCCAAACTACTGACAGACCCTATCAAAATAAAATAACTCAAGGTGCTCTTGGCATCATCCATGTACCCATATCTCTCGAGTAACATCACCTATCTCCACCACTAAACCAAGCCATGCTGGGAAGTGTATATAAGGCCTCTAGATAACATCTATTTGTAAGCTACTAAACACCTATTTATATTGTGTTAAGTTCCACACTATCTTGTCTATGTATGGAACAACTAGGTCTTCCTTCCATCAAAGGAAGCCTATGTTGTATACCATGTCTCTAAAACTAGTCCATGGGGTCCCTATGGGGAAAATCACATGGATGTGCTCATACATCTAGAAATGTAATATAAATGTGATGTTAAGCCCTGAATGGTGCCTAGTACACTAGCTCCATAACTCCCTATATATATACCCCAATAGTGTGGGCACCCGAGTAAAAATAATTCAAAACTCTACCATGTCTATTACAATGCCATTAAAACTCCATGGTAATCATCCTCCCCTAGAATTAGGTAGCACATAACAGGTCAATGCCAGCATTATCATCATTGGCACTAGTCTCTCTATAGGATCCTAGTCATATAATGGCTAAAAGGAGAACCCCCAATAAATAATTTGATGTCTAATACATCCTCATTGTATAATCATGCTATCACCATCACTTTCCCAACCTCATCTACAATATATAGAGGAGCACCTAAAATCAACAGTTGAATAATACAGTGGATGTCCTCTGTGGTGATCATCATCTCACCAGTTGATAACTAAAAAGTGTTGGTGGTATAATCCCACCACTCTAATAATGCCACTATCATATTGATAACCTAATGGAAATGGTGATAATGGTGAATGCCTCCAAATCTAACCACCTCTAAATGAGCCCAATCATTGTCATTCATAAACTCTCAAAATTGATCAAATAGTGGAGGGACCCTATCCCTCATCATCAATATCTCTCATTCCTATCAAAAACATCTTTTTAGTTAATCAAAAGCCTAAATTTTGTGCTTTCTATCAAGGATTGATGTTGATTTGAACCTAATCGATAGTGATCCTTATGGATCATGGTTGATCTATTTGAACTACATCGATCCTAATGGATCAACATCAATTCCCTCACCCCAAAAAATTTCCCCTTAGGTTGTACATATATAAAAATAATAAAAATCTACCTATATACCCCCCTTCCCCCCAAAAATTTCTTAACAAACCAAATTTATTATGCCAAACCAAAAAAATGAATAAAGTAATAAATTTAGCCAAAAATACATAATTCTTACCTCATACTATAGTCATTGTCATCATCATTCACTCTTTCTCACCTCCATTATCTCTCACATTTGCTTGCAAGGTTGACACACATAAAATTTTGCTCTTGAATCCTTGTTCACATTGATAGCTAAATGAGCCTAATACCACATTGGATGCTTATATATCCTTTCTCATGATCGATATTGATTACCCCAATCAATGTCGATCCCCTAAATAAACATTGATCCACTGTATATCGATGTCTGTTGTCTTATTTTATTGAAATTTTTACCCTAATGGACCATTTTACTTGCTCCCAGTTTATCTCTCAAGCTTTGTCTTATTGCCTTTGCTTCAACTACTCCATTTTTATATCATATTACTCTTTAGATTTGAGGATTTTGACCCTTTATCTATTCTCCAATCTCCTTAAGGTGTACCCTTTTTTTGGTATCTTCCCATTATAATGTTTCAAGGGTATATTTTATCTCAAGAACATTCATCTATAGGTAATGCATACACCATATGCACACTAGATGATATGGTTTACCATTTCTATCTTTTGTTCTTTTTCTAGCCTTTACTTGTGCCTACCTGTTATAGCTATGGCATTTTGTTACTCGATTCAATCTTTAGGGCATTATTGCCTGGATTACTTTTTATCTTGTTAAGTGCAATTTTGGAGCTTCTTTGTGCCATCCATACTTTTGATGTCTTTTTTTATCACCCATTTGTCTCTTTTCACTCACCCTATTGTGTTTTTACATTTCATCTTTTTCAAACCCATCATCTATATTGTCTCACTTCTCAGTGCTTGATTTGAGGGGGAATACCTTCTCAAAATAAACTTGGGGTATTAGACACATTATAGTTTTTGTCTCATAGCTTGCTATTGCATACCACTCCACAAAAAGGGGCAAATGTAGACACTAGTTTTATACACCTTCATGTATTAACATGGTATATCATTAGATTATCATGTTATTTCTAACATAATGGCCCCCATTTATAATTATTTAAATAATTACATTTACCTCACCCATTTACCTTTACCACATAGGTTAATTAAACTTAATTACTATGGTTAAATAGTAATTAACCCCATTTTTACCATTTTTAACAATAAAATCTTAAAAAACAAATAAAAATAAAACCCATCCAACCTCCCAACAACCCTTCTAACAACTTACCCTCATCAAAAACCCATGAAAATAGCTTAGTATTACATTCACTTAGTTTAGCACATAGTTTGAAACAACCCAAGCCAAATTTTGACCAAATTGGGCTAATCAACATTGATCCTCCATGATCAATGTTGATTCTCCTAGATTGAAATTGATCCATATGTACATATAAAACCTCCATGGCTTAGGAGGGATAGTAACTGTGCTTTTGGACTTTGAAACTCTATCAAAATCTCATTTCAACCTGCATACAGACGTTGTTAACATCTTACTATCTTGTTGAACCTCTACTTGAGAGATTATCAAAAGATTTTGAAGGTCCTTTAACTCATCTTGTCAAGTTTATTTTCAACCATAAAATTTATTATTACACTTCAATTCATTCACATTTTAAAATTATAGTCTTCTACATCTATCTATCATTGTTTTACATTCAGTTTTTATTATTTTATTAATAATATAAGTCATTATTATAGTCTATTCATAAAGTTTAACATTTTACATAGAATCAATGTCAAACCATCTGAATCGACATTGGTCTATCATCAATCCTTGCTAAACTTTCAAAATATTCTTGCAATCTATTTTCATAACATTCTCAGTCTTAAAAATCTATCAAAAACTTGCATTCTATTTTCTAAAAACTTATCTTTTACATGTAGATGACTTTTCCTGGATTAGTGCATGATATTGTTAGCATATTTGATCTTCCCATTATTCAACAACCATTTTTCATTGATCAAAGTGACATTATATTCAAATTAGGTCTTTGTATTGTGGTTTTTACACCTAATCAGGAAAGCATTAATGAATAATTGGCTATAATTCAAGAAGATGCTGATATTTCTACTAAACTATAGGATAATTAATTTGATCATATTAATCTTGTTATCTATTAGATATCTTTGGAATTTTATATTTATATCTTATTCATATATATCTTTATAATTTCATGTTTATTTATAAAGTTAAATGTTAAATGTGAGCTGACATCCATCTAAGGAGGTGTATCACTTCTTGGGACTAGTTTCTTACCAGGAAGCCCACTTATTTTTCTATTAATCCTTTTTTTATGAGTTAGTTTGATTTATAGGTCATTCCTCCCTAGCCAAAGAGGAGTTCCCACAAAGCTTGATCAATAGTACATAACCAACCTTCATCTCTAGGTAATCTTCAAAACCCTACAATTATTTTGCTTTTAGTAGCTAAATAGATCACATTGAAAATGATTAAAAAAAATATTAAAAAAAAAGGGATTTTGCTACTAAGATTAGTGGTTACCTATTATTAGATTGGTCTCACTTGATTCTAAGGACCAAATATAGGTCAAAGCTAAAGGTGTTATTTAAACCTCTTCACCTAGAACATATAATGGATGAAGTAATGACAAACTTCAAAGCCACACACACCTCATTCTCAAAGATGGAAATGCACTACATGTAAATGCTCAAATAAAAAAAGATAGCTAATAATAGAAGCCTTGAAGAAGAGGCCCTAATTAATGAATTCATTGAGAATGACCCATTTACAAACTTTGATGCCACAAGCCTTAGAACTTACATTATCCATGATGAAGACCAAGTTATCCCTAAGGTCATAAAGAAATAAGAAGGCTAGAGAAAAAATCTTAAGGGAGAATTTAAATTTTGGAAGCTACACTTTGATGATATAAAGTGAAAAATTGGCTCCAGAGTCAATGTCTAGCTGACATCACCATCAGGAAAAGAGACCCTCTGGGCCTTTTGTTTCCAATTTGCCTATATAAAAAATGAGGCTAAATATGAGGCCCTAGTCTATGGTCTCATTCTCATTGAGCGAATAGGAATTAAGTGGTTAAGGGTATTCAGTGATTCTAAATTAGTGGTGAAATAGGTAAGAGGGATAAAAGCTATAAAGATTGTGTGAATGAGATATTACCACCATCGCATATGGGATATAAGTGAATCTTTCAAATCCTTCAATATTTAGATCATCCTAATAATTATGAATGTAGAGGCCAATAAGATGGTAATGGTGGGCTGCCAATTTGACCCAGTAATAGACTTGTTCACTAAGGAGCAAGCGGTGTGGGTAATCATCAGACCTACCATCCTAGATAATGATAAAAATTAGAAAGTGTTTGAAAATGATGCTCAGATTGTGATGTTCCTCCAGTAATCATGTGAGTTCATAGAACAACTACACCCAAAGATTGAGGAAGCCTATGGGTACTAAATTATACAGTTGAAAACTAATAAGTTGTCAAAGGGTCTCATCACCTTTTAGAATCTCTTTAATTTCAATGATGTGAGGAAGGACAAATACAATTTCATCATAGCTAGAGGTGATTGTTGTGAGCTAGATGTTGGGGGAGAGAGAAAAATTAAGGTTAAAAAAGAGGTTCCTCATAGAGACAAGGAGTGATTAGTATCCTTTTGTGATAAATATGAGGGTGTTATTGCATGGACTGATGATGACCTAAAAGGATATGACCAAGAGGTCATTCAACACACATACATTTTATGGAAGGATCTAATATGGTTAGACAAAGACAAAGGTTGGTCAACTCAAAGATTGAGTCCTTGATGGCCCAGGAGCTGAGGAAGGTAATTGTTTCAAAGATCATATACCCAATCAAGAAGTTGACTTAGGTTTCTAATTTGGTTCATGTGTGGAAGAAGAGTGAAGAAATATGATTATGCATGGATTTTTAGGACCTAATAGGGCATCCCTAAAATAACATTACCCTCTCCCCTCTATGGAGTAGATCCTCTAAATGGTAGTAGGGTTGAAGATGTTTTCATTTATAGATGGTTTCTTCAGGTACAACTAAGTATGGGTGAAACAGGATGATCAACACAAAACCACTTTCACCATAAAGTGGGGAACCTTCACATATGTGATGATACCTTTTATCCTTTCTAATAGTAGGGTGACATTTTAGTTAGCAATGGATGTATCATTAAAAGGTATAATTAATGATATCATCCTCATCTACGTAGATGATCTCACTGTGTTTTCTAAGAAAAAAGACCACTTCAATCACTTGGAAAAAGTCTTCTAGAGGTACCAAAAGTTTGGGGTGTCCTTAAACCCCAAAAAGTATGTCTTTAGAGTTCCCCAAGGGAAGTTGCTTAGATACATGGTATTTAAAGATGGGATTTCTATTGATCTATAAAGGATAAAATCCATAAGAGACTTGGCTTTACCAATAAACAAGAAAGGGGTAGAATCTTTCCTTAGAAAGATCAATTTCATTAGTAGATTCATAGTATATTTTTTTGGATTGGTTAGGCTAATCACCCTAATGCTGAAGAAAGACCAAAATTTAAAGTGGATGCTCAAAGGAAGATCAACATTTAAAGAAATCAAAATCATGATATCCACCATGCCTATACTTGTTAACCTTGACTTTTCCAAGAATTTCATTGTGTATGTATATAGGAGTGAGCATAGCCTCACAACTATGCTAACTCAAAGGGAAGAGGAAGGAATAAAATATCACCCTATCACATTCTACTATAGAATGCTACATGGGTATGAAACCAAATACAACTTTATAGAGAGATAGGCCTTCACCATCATCAAGGGCCTTAAGAAGTTCATGCACCTAGTGGTAGGCAAAAAGATAATGGTGTGTGTGTCACACTCTAGTGTCTAAAAGTACATCATGGAAGGAGATATCATAGAGAAGAGGGAAAACTAGATCACCAAAATTTTATAATATGATGTAGAGGTGAGGTCAATAAAGGTAATTAGAGGATGAAGAATCTATGATTACCTAGCTTAGTATACAAACACCCTAACAGAGAATTAGGATGCACCTAAAGCAATCCTAATGAATAAATTAAAAATATATATATCATGGGTGACTGATAGAATCCTCTTCATGTAGATTGGTAGGTATCCCGATGACCTTTGTGCACATAAAAGACATTTTTATAGACTACAAGTATCTAGCTACATGCTAATCCAAAGGGCCCTATTTAGAAAAAACCTTGAAAAAAATCTCCTCTAATGTGTGGACAAACCTCAAGTAGAGAAAATTCTCAAAGATATGCACTTTACTTCCCCGAGTGATCACTTCTCAGCCAAAACCACCATAACAAAGGTCATGAACACTAAGTATTATTGGCCAGCCATGTTTGTGGACTACCACCAAGTAGTCAAGAATTGCCAAAAGTGTTAATTCTTTCCCAGAAGGAGAAATAATTCAGCCATGCCCCTCAATTTGATCATGATTGATGAGCCCTTTGCATAATGGGGCTTAAATTTTATTGATATGATTAACCCAGTCTCTAGCATAGGCCATAAATGGATATTTATGACCACCAACTATTTCACCCAATGGACCGAAGTGATCTCATTGAAGGAGGCAACCAAAAATGTGAACTTTGGATTCTTAGAAGAAATCATTGTGAGGTTTGACCCACATAAAATGGTTATCTATAACAATTCAAAGGCCTGCCTCAAATCCAAGATCTCTAAATTTTCACTCAAAAGTTGCATATTTTTGAAGACTTCCTCCAATTATTACCCATAAGGGAATAGGTTGGTGGAATCTATAAACAAAAATATGATCTGGTTGATCAAGACAATGAGCAATAGTAGGAAAATTAAGTGGCACTTGCATGTAAAGATGGCTTTATAGGCCGATTGTATCACTCCCTAAAAAATATTAAAAACTTCCCTGTATGAATGTGTATAAGGGAAGGAAGTGATTATGATAATATCATCAAGAATCCTAGTGTGACAACTCCTAAAGGTAGTTGAAATTGAAGAGAATGGGGCAATGGAAGTTTAGCTTATCAAACTTCTCAAGCTCCAAGAAATAATAGAGCAATCAGGTGATGCAAATATCATTCATCAATGAGTAGTGAAATGATGGTTTGATAAGAATTCATCAAACCCTAGGTTTAAACTAGGAGACTTGGTTCTCAAATATGACCAAAAAACTATGAAACTAGGACAACATGCAAAGTTTGACTCCCTTTGGAGAGGACCATTTCACATTATCAGTGATAGTTGAAGGAATACTTTTGTATTATAAGACCAAAAAGGTAATGCATTAGAGATCCCCATCAATCAGATCAATTTAAAGAATTTTAACTAACTCATCCATCTTCCCCCTATGTATTATTAGTTAGTTTCCCATTCCATTATGTGTTTCCCTTTCTTGTTTGTCCCTTCCCCTTGTTGTTTCCTTTTGTAAATAAGTGTCGACACAAGTGGACAACCTAGTCAACATGCATCTTTCCCCTCAATTCTCTTGAATCCCCAAAAACATTCTCTAAATGATGGTTATCTACCCACCTTACCGAACATTAATATCACACACTCCATCAAGCACAAACTCCCATAATGATCATCATAAATCTCTAGCACATGGCTCTCTAGGCATGTATGTCACCCCCATTATTTATGAGGGTGCCTCTTTCCAAAATTTCCCTTGATAGACACACCTAAAAATGGTGATAGTGCATAAATATCCCTTCTCTCCTTTTGAGCCAAACACTTGACACTTTGTGGTTTGGAGTAAGCATTAAGCAATAGGGAAGGGAAGAAAGAGATTTTGTAGGATGGACGAGGTAGTAACCATCAATCCAGTCTTATAAAAGAGAAAGAAAATAAGGGTTATCAAAGTAAATATAAATATGGAGGCCTCTACATCCTCATCTAGTAGTGGAAAACATCTCTCAAAACTAAGAACCTAAAATTCAAGTAGTGGAGGAGACCCTCCCTTTAAGTACATAATAGCCAAAGCCTACTCTTCAGCCCCTACTCAAGTGAAAGAGAAGATGCCACATACCAAACTAGCGACCAAAGGACCCTACAAAGATCAAGCCTTGGTAACTAATTTTGTGGATAATATATTTGACCTGAAGTTAGACCAAAACCCCAAAAATTTGAAAAAAGGCACTTATGCTTGAATGCTTGATAGGGTAAGTAAGAATGATTATGATGCCTTTGGATGTAAATTATGGGAAAATATGTTGCCACAATACATGGTTCCCCAAGTACACCCATGCCCTAAGATTATTTACCTTTGCACAAAATATATGACATAGACACTAGGGTGATTGCTGGTAATGCCCACTTAAGGGTAAAAATTAGTGCAAATGATATCAGAGAGATGTTCTAGCTTCCTTACAACCCCAAAGCCACTATTTACATCATCGAGAGTATCCAACTAATTTGGTATTCCTAGGTCAAGGATAAGGTGGGTTTCCTTAAGACTCTCCTAAAATGTGAGGTCACTGAGATGCCTCCTCTACCCATGCCCTAGTTGACCTTCCCCATGCAGAATCTGAAAGACACTCTACCTATGTTATCTTTCATCTTAGGCATGGATGGTGATGCCAAAATATACAACTTTCAAATAGGATCACTCTTCCTATTTACATCAAAATAAAAGGGATAGGAATTTAGAATGGACTTTACCAAAGCCATTACTTCCACCATGAAGAATTAACTAGATATTTTCTTAGTAATGAGTACCTTTTAGTATTCATCCTTTCTTATGCACTTGATCCTACACCAACATTCCCAATTTTTTTCTAGGTATCTTCAACTCAACACTTTTGATACTAAGGGTTTTCCCCATGTGGTGGCCCCCATCACCATATGGGCTAACTTTTTTTTAAATACCAGAGACTACCATGAGTTGTTAGAGAGGTCTATAGATCCAATTCTCATGGATCTCAACTGAATAGCTGGCACTTCCAAGATGGTGAATTACCAACAATCTTGGATCTCAACCAACAAATTCCCAAATGACTAGTTTTGGGGAGCCCACTTCTCTTTCATATGAGTACATGGTTTTATAAGAGAGCCCTTTTGGCTTCCCTATAGATTAATAGATAGAACCTTAGCCCTTGAGTTATCTCTCCAAATTAATGCATTAGACCTTACTTACAAGGCTGAGAAGAAAAAAAAGGGTGTATATGATGTCCCCTTCTGAAGGGATGGATTCATAGTGAAAAAAAGGAATCAAGGATGCCTCCTCACAACCAAGATAGTATAACTTGGCCATGATTTGATAGATGATCGATGGGATTATGATCCGATAGGATACATAGCCGATTTGAAGACCACTAGGGTTCCCAAGCATCAAGTTGGGCCCTATTTGGAGAAAATAAAGTCCCCCATAGAGGACATTCCCTAGAATCATGTGGAATTTGTTCAAATGTCAAAATATGCCCTTAAACTATGGGAGTCTTTTTATGCCAAGGTTTGAAAATATGACCTGACCCAAAAATACTACCCATCAAACACTTTGGCTCCCCTTGTCACTTCATCATCTACCCTGGTAGCCCCACTACAAGTTGCATCACCTTCCACTACTCAGCCTAATATCACTCTATCCCCAATTTTCTCCTCATCCATTCAACTTATCACCAAGCTCAACCCTTTCTTTTCTACTATACCTATCTCCTCCCACATCCCTCTCCTTACTTCCCTGCCTTCATCATCCACCTCATCCTTCCTCATGATGTAATCCCCATTCACCCTACCCCACAGACTCCCATCTTTCTCCCCTTAAACCATTCCCTTCCATTCACTCCCCTCTATAGGTGTAGGGTCTACTAATTCATAATATCAATTGGCTATCTCATTCATGCTTCCATAAGGGATCCCCTTTGTAGGAGAGATCATTCAAGAACTAGACCAGTTCTATTAGGAGGTAAACTCAACAAGGGAAGCTTAAAAGGCCCAAGTGCAAAATAAAAGGGGAAAAAAAGCCAAGGCTAATTCCCAAGCTCACATGAGCTCATTTTATGACCCAATGAAATAATATCTTATGGTCTCTCACTTGACTCCCCAAGTAGTCAATCCCCTTGAATAGATGCAATCAAGAAACTACACTAACCAAGTTATTAGCTTTAACCTCATTCAAGATTGACCCACTAACAGGGTCAAGCTTATGGAAGAGACACAAAATTATATGACAATAAACTATTTTAAGGTGGCCCATCAACTAGAAAAGACCAATCTAGAGCTCTCAAAGGTAAAGGCTATGGTCTACTACCTCAATGTTGAGTCTAAGGCTAAAAATATTGACCTCAACAAAGCACAGCTTGAGATACAAGGTAGTATCCAAAATAAAATATTCCAAGTGGAAGTTGATACATGCATAGCCATCAAGGCCAAGCTATGAAAACATGAAAAAGAGCTAGAGGAGATTCACTAGAAGCTTTGTGATGTAGATTGGTCATATCAAATTTTATAGAACCAAGCACAATAATACTTCTCAGTCAAGGACCAAGAAATTGAAAGGTTGAAAAATGGCCTCACTGGTTGCTCACAAGCCACTGAGATCCTTCCCATAGTCCAACAAATATACATATCCTTTTGGGAATGGATCAATACCATGATGGCAAACCTGAAGATAACATTAACCTTCATCACAGATGTGTAGAAGTTATCCTCTTAGGTAAAGACATCTATTGACCAGGTGATTTATTACATCTCTCTAAAGGTCTTAGAGTCATAAATCCTTATTCAAAAGCTCTACAATGCTTCTCTTGAAGCATTAATGATAGATGGGGTGACTGATAAGAGTTAGGTAGTGGCAAAGGTAAATGATTTTTTGAGGTATAACAAGGCAACAAATAAGTGTAAGGCATTGTTTAATGCCTTAGAAAAAATGGTTTGAGAGAGGTGGTGACATATACAATAATTGGTCCAGCTAGGACTCACCTCCCCTTTCTCAATAGACAACATCATCCTCCCTAAGGACCAAATTAGGATACTACTTGAGCAGAAGTAAGATGACTAGACCATCTTTATGGCTCTTGATCAACCACCTAATGCCTCTAAGGTAGAAAAAGTCTTGCACCTACTCACCTAGTTAGATTTCCAGACACTAGTGATGGTTGAAAGATTGGGAAACATATCCTTCAAGGAGATGATATATTTGGATAGAGCCTTTGAGGATCTCAATAAAAACACCCATCTAAAGGAGGAATAATGGGCACCCTTGTAAGTGGCCCTTTAGAAGTTGTAGATTTTTGTACCTCCCTCTCTTTCATAGTTTTATTTTGACTGGTCTGAGCACCAGAGTTTTGGGTTCTCTCAGCTATAGGTGAGAAACCCTATGAGTTTCCAAGAACTATGGATTTTAAATCCATGTTTTTTACTTTTGGAGAAGTTAATTTCTTTCCTTAGGCTCACTTGATAGCTATAAATTTTTGTAGAACCTCCCAATGGATCCCCCTTTTAGGTTATTCTTTGTTCAAACCCCCTTTCATATTTTTTATCAGGTTCTAACCTTCATCCTCCTATGACACATGGTATTTCTACACTCGACCTCATTAAAGAAGTCCCCAACTACTCTGAATAATCTCTTGTGCAACATGTGTCATCTTCATGCTTACCTAGGAACTGTGTTTGTTTGTCAATATTCAAAGAAATTCCATTGTATGATGATGTGGGTCCCCATATCAAGTAGAGATTTTGAAACACTTTATGCATATCCTAAAATTTAATCCATTTATTATTTATGGGACCAAGTCCATTGAGTGTATCATAGGTGGTATGTCTCTAGGATCATATACGTGGTGCCACCCCACTTCTTCCAAGTGTAGTGGCCTTAAAAGAGTGATGTAGTTGCATCATATCCAAGATTGTGAGACTGATTACACTCATGAGCTCAAGATCTCTTTTTAGTTAAAATGTCATCATCATGGTCACATAGAGGGAATATTTAGGTGTCTCTTCTTTCGATGTTTTCCTCACCTATTTATTTAGAGCTCATTTCTTTTGGAAGGGGTTGGCAATCATTTTGTTTGTTCACATTTTCATTTTTAATGAATAGCCATTGTAATAGATTAGGATAGTAGCAATTAACATTTTATCTATTCTACAACCTTTGTAGATGCACCTCATGGATGTTAGTTGATGCTTTGTATGTGCCTTTTATGACCTTACATATTTTTTCCCCATCCATAAATGAAGGGGATGTGATGTTCTGTGTTAATTTGGAGTATAAATTTGTCTTTGTGTGTTATTTATATTCTTTTGCTTCTAGAGCATAGATCTTTGTTTATGTTGTGGATATTAATTCATACTTCAGGCTCCTTTATGATCTATAGCATTAAGGATTTACATTATTTTATGAAAAATATAGGTAAATGTTTTAAATCTCTTAGCACATTCACCTTAGACTATATTTTCCTTCCATGTTATTCATTTCTATTATTCCATCCCTTTTCACCCCCCAAAGTTGAAGAAGAGTTGGCTTTTAAAATCTTGGAGGTTTTTCTACAAACTATACTCAGTCCCACATCTGTAAAGTTTCCCATAGAGGCTATCTAAACCTAAAGATAGATTCTTAGAAATCAACACCTCCTTGGCCCTCATTCCTTTTTTGTATCACCCTTATCCTTTTGTCATCTCATCCACCATCCAATCCACCATCCTTATCTTAGTTGGTAAGCTTGATATTCCCTTTGCTAGTAACCCCTTTGTATAGTGTACATATATATTCCAAAAAAAACCCTAAAAATTCAAATATGTCAAAAACCCTAAAGATCATATATTTGAAAAAAATATAAAAATAGTCCATGATGTCTTATATTATCCCTAATCCCCTAGTCACATCTATCTCCACATTGTTCATCATATCTAATATCCATCTCATGCCTATTCATTCCAATCTTTGGATACCACCTTTAGTCCTAGAACCCAATCCTAGGTGGTCACCCATCTCTTAATATCATCCTTGGCCTAGGTAGTATTGGCACATATCCCCTTATCAAGACTTTAATCTGGCACCCATCACTTCTTTATCAATACCTTTTCATACCTAACACCCATCACATCACCTCTTTGCTAGTGTAGAAGATACTTGATCTCATCACTCTCTTTATCATTGCCTTTTCATACCTAGCACTCATCAAATCACTATTTGCTAGTATGAAAGGTATTTGATCCCATCATCTCTTAGTCTCCTTATTAGATCAAACTATTAAAGGGCCTTTTCTATTTGTAATCCTTGGTCATCACTTTTCTCAATCACCTTCCCTAGCTACTTTTTGATTTACTTTCGAAACCAAATTTGTATTCAAATACCTTATCACATTGTCCATCCTTATATCCTAAACTAAGGGCAACATATATTCTATCCATATCCACATCCATATCCTTATCTAAGTATTAATCCTAATCATAATCATCCTATCCAAATCCAAATATATATAATGACCACCATCCCATCATGATCATTCTCACCCATCACTTAGTCACTCATCCCATCATTAGACAAGACATTATAACAGTGTATGTAGATACTTATGTGTTGTTTATCTCTTATTTGACTTGTTTGCATGTCTTTTATGATGAATATATCTTTTTTTGTCATATGTTTTATTTTTATCATGTCTTTTGGTCTATTGGTCAATGAATAGGGATGTTATGAGGACATCAAAAGTGCCATTGAGGATGCAAATTTCGTTATTTTCCCATGCACTTTGGCACCATGTCCTCTTGGTCATGATTATATCATGGGGCATATTTCCAAATGCTATATTTATATGATTACTTAGACCATGATGAGCCTTATGACATTGTGATGGCTTGATGACCTATCCCCTCATCATTCATCTAATCATCTAATCATCCTTATCCCCATTACTAATCTAATCTTCTCAACCTATTTGACTAACATCAAATCTTTTATCTTCATCTCATCATCTGAGTCATCATCTTCTATCACTAATCCTCATCATCATCATTGTCATCTCCTCTATCACTTATCATTTGTCATTAAATTATAACTACATCAACCTGAGGTCTTTTCAGACTATGTAGGTAGCACTTGGCCACTTTTTAGCGCGTAATGATAGCTCAGCCACTATCTCCTCTATCATTCCATTTCACATGCCCTTATTAGGGGTATAATCATTAATCAAATTAGAGCTCATTGATTTGATACAATGAAGTGTAATCTTTTTCCCTGACTTTTAGCCACTTGATCACATCATTCATTCTCTATCATCACCTAGATCATATTGATCAACTTTAGCTTTGAGATACACCCATCATTTACCTTACTAAATCAATATTATCCTAGCCTAGGTTCTCCCTTATACGTGTCCTTTCTTGGGATACATCTAAATATCGTGTCCTTTTAATCTTATCATCATCTTGTGGTTTATTCTCTTTTGGGATGTGTCGATAATCATAACACCCATCATCACTACTCCTTGTGCATGTGTCCTTACCAGGGGTATCATCAATCTATATCTCATTGCTCAAGTTGAATTCACATTCTTCATCCTCTATCCCACATATGGCATCCCATCCCCTCATCTATCCATCACATCATGCGTCTTACTTCTTCTTTTGAGTGGCCATCCATCTCATTATTCCTCACATATCCCCTCAAGGGGGCATCATATCCCCTATCATCATCTACTAACATTCATCCATGACATGATTTTTATTTGAAATACCATTACTCCTTCCATTACTCCCCCACTCATAATTCCATTTCAAAGAGGAGCAAAATATATGCACCTAAAATCACTCACTTCATTAATGTCACTAATATTCCTATTAATCAACACTAATTCTACTTAACCTATTTTATCCTGCTAATTTATCCTAATCCTAGTTATTTATCTAATATCCCACTTATATTATCCTACATTCACTAACTTTATTCATCCCACCTCCTTCATTAATTTTATCCTAATCCATATTATCCTAATCTAATCCTAGTTATCCATTTATATGAAAATTTTTAATTCCCATAACCCCACCCACCCACCTACTAACCTACACCATAGCCTTTCCTATATCCCTAGTCCCTAATCCCTATATAAGCCCCACCTAATCCTCCATTATCCTTAAACTACTAAAGAATCCTCTATAATTGGAGAAGCTCCTCTAAGAATCTATAAGTCTCTAAACTGGAGACTTCTAAAGAATTTAATATTCCTTGAAAAATCCATAGCCATTGGATTTCTTCATCTAACTTCAAATATTAACCCTTGATCTTCCCTCCAAAATATATATAACCAAATCTCCTCTTCCATGGAATCCATCTAGAAATCTTGTGAGGAAGTCATGTCAAATCAATAATCAAGTATCACTATGCCAAAAATTTGAGTCTATATGCAATCAATCATCCTTTTGAACATCCTAAAAGGAGGTATGAAGCAATAAGAAATTTGGTAAGTTTCATATCATTCTGATCTATTTATAGAATCATTTTTAATAGGTAGTTTATTTTTTTGAGTTTGAATTAGCTTGCTTAATTCATATAGAGCTTAAAATCCTACTACATATTTAACAATTACTAGGCCAGTTATTTCATATGTTGTTGGTGTTGCTTCTGGATTTATGCATGATCCATATTTAGATCATTAGAAATTAGCTAAATGAATTCTTCATTATATCAAAGGAATAATTAATTTTGGTTTATTTTATTCTTTCATTATTAATACTAAATTATAGGGTTATTGTGATGTTGACCATGTTGATGATATTATAGATCACAAATCTACATTTGGATATATGTTTAAGTTTGGTATAGGTGTTATCATTTGGAGCAACAAGAAGTAACCTACTATCTTTATCTCTTCTACTGAAGTAGAGTAAAAAAGTGCTATAGAAGCTTCCAAAGAAGCCATGTGGCTATGAATATTTTTGGGAGAACTTTATTTGGATGTTTCTCATTGTACCATCTTTCATTGTGATAAATAAAGTTATATAGTTCTAGTAAAAAATATAGTGCAACTTCAAAGAACTAAACATATTAAAGTTAATATGAATTTTATCCAAGAAAAAATCTTCAATGGTGATATTGATATGTAGCTATGTCTTGTAGATGAACAAGTGGAAGATATCTTCACAAAACCACTTGATGCTACCAAGTTTTATCAATTTCATGTAATACTAGGCCTCTTAGAGTTGTCATTGAGGGGGAGTGTGCATGACAATGCCACTTCTTAATGTCCATGTGTTCCTTCTTCTTCTTTATACTTCTTATAATTGTAAAGCATTATAAACTTCATGTGGAAGTTATGTGATTTAAGTAAAATTTTTGTGGAAGTTTTAATTTTGTATCCCAGTACATAAAATAATAATTTTTAATGGAGGTCCTTATGTTATAAAAGGCTCCAAATGTGCTTAAATGGTTATTCATAAGAAATTGTGAGATGTAGTCTCACGATCATGCTAGCCTAGACTTACTTTATAGTAGTTTATGGATTATAATTTCTTTCATTTAAAAATATGATGTTTGGCATGATGAAGGTTTTTAAATCCTTCAATTTAATACATAGTATAATTCATGTATTAAGGTGTCTATGACATTTAATCTCAATTAACATTACGGGGGAGTGTTAGAATATTTAATGTTTAAGTGGGATAATTTAGACCCTTAGCATACTTTGGTTAATTATTAACTAATAATAATTTATAATTTATTAAACACAAGGTGAAAAATTCATGTAAATAAATAATAAAATATTATGATTTATTATTAACCAATTAATTTAAATGATTCTCAGAAAGGATGGACCCGTTGGTTACAACGGTCACCTCCCCTCACATTTATTATAAATAGGGTTTTACCCCTATTATATTATTCACTGGAAATACACTCGATGAATTTAATATTTACGTGTGGAAAATATTTACAAAGTTTCTGTGAAGATTTATGTGAAGAAGTGAGAAGGGTTGGCTTTGTTTTAGGGTGTAAAGTTTCTCAATTATTGAATATCATTTTTGTGGTTTTTTTACCTCTTGGAAGTTTTCTCACATTAAATTCTTATGTACTATTTCAATTTCGTACACTCTTTATCATCATTTATTCATCTAGATTCAATATGTATTATATATATATATATATATAATATTCTATTGATTTTATCAAAAATATTGATAAGGCCAAGAGCACAAGTGACAAGGCCACCGATGTAATGTATGACATTGAAGATTCAACTTGTAAATTATCATGTGAGGCAATAGATTACCAAGATAAATCTTTTCCTGTTCAAGTTGTCTGAGATAAATTCAAGGAGGTGATTAAGAGGGAGTCAGTACTGACACAATTTTCAATTTTAATTCCATCCATCAGTTTATCAAGTACCACAATACACTTGATCAAATGGGCAAAGATATCCAAATCTATAGAGATTTTTCTAAAGAATTATCTGAGGTAATGGCAGAATGTGACTTCAGTAATATTTACATAATTAGTCTCGATGAAGAGTGCCTACAAGAAATATTTGGTAGCTTTGATTCTTACATCGAGAAGATACATGCAGAAAAGGACAAGGAATCCTCTGATGTCATTATCATTGATTAATTATTTAAGAAGAATGCATTCTATAATTTACAAATTATGTAAGCTACATTGTAAAGTTACAAGTTGTAAATTATAATTTTCAATTTGATAGCTCATAGCTTTAATTTGAAAAAGTGTTACTTGAAATTTTTAATTATCATTTCATCCATTTTAAATTGAAAAATTACAACTTGTATTTTGCAATTTTCTTTTTGACAAGTTGAATGACTTAAAAGTTGTAAAAACTCGCATTGTAATTTGCACATCCCTTTTTGTCAAGTGACTTATAAGTTGTAAAAGTATCAATTGCAAATTACAAGATATGTTTTTCAAGTTATCTTTTAAATTATTCAAATATTAAAAAAACATTCAATTTTGTTAAAAATTTGACTAAGTCATGAAGTTTCATTTTGGTACCCCCATTTTTTGGTGAGAGACTTCCTCAACTAATCTCAAGGAGATATGGTTTGAATGGAAGACTCAAATAACATTTTCTCCTTCTTCAACACTTGGAAAAGTGTCTAGCTACTTACATATATTATCCTTCCTTCTACTCTACCAAAGATGCCTCTTCAAGCTGAAATGAGGACATTTGTATTAACACTCCTTGATTTTTTGCTTCAAGAGTAAGTGTAAAAGTTTTTGACTTCTTCTCCCTCAAGAAAGTAAGTTTTTAATATAAAAATGGGCCTCCTACATATCCCATGGATATTTTTGCTGATAGATAATTTTTTCTACTTTTGAGAAGTTCATCTACATGTTGTAACCTGGATAATATTAATATACTAAAGTTTTGTCTTCCTTTTTTTTCATCCTTGTGTATGTATGTATTTTGTTACATTTTTAAATTATATAAGTCTTATTTCAGTCATATAGGATCATTTGTGGTATTTATCATGCCCTTTTGAAATCTTATTGAGGAAAAATTCAAAAAAAATTCTTTATTTGATAAAATGTCCAATATTTTTTTTGATGTTATACTCGTGAATGATTGTGTTTCAATATATTTTAGTTTATTATTTTTCAAACTATGTTCAATCAAGAAATCAATAGTTTCCAATAAAACCCTTTGGTGCATCACCATTTCCAATTTTAAAACTCTTTCAAAACTCTTTTCCTTACAAATAAAACCCTAGTTAGGAGAAAAATCGCAAAGAAGTTGTATTTAGAAGTGAATTGGTCATGTATCAGTTGAATTAAGCTTAGTGAAAGGAATTCAACCTTATCTGGAGGTTCACTTCAATTTTATAAGGTTCCATAACTTGGAGGTGATCCCATTGTGTCATCATATTCCTATAAACTATAACTCCTACAAAATATAGAAAGTGAAAAATCTAATTGATAATAATCACATCTTCTATCTAAAAACTCACATGTTTAACATCCATAATCATCATCATCATCCTCTAGTCTATCTTTTCATTTATCACCAAGTCAGAATTACATCAACCTGAGGTCTTTTCAGACTATGTAGGCAATACTTGACCACTTTTTAGTACCCAAGGATAGCTCAGCCATTGATTTCTCATCTCATCCTCCTTTGAATTGGGCATGAGTAGGACTATTAATTTAATATTGACTATTTATCCCTTGCATACATCTTTTCTATGGGCATAGTTTCCATTAATCACATTGTAGCTCATTAATTTGTTGTATTGCAGTCAAATTATTTCCCTTCAACCTTCAGTCACTCAATCGTATCATTTATTCTCTCATCCATTTCATCATATTTCTCAACTTTAGCTTTGAGATACA
The DNA here is from genome assembly GCA_037957365.1 of Torreya grandis. Lineage (NCBI taxonomy): Eukaryota > Viridiplantae > Streptophyta > Pinopsida > Cupressales > Taxaceae > Torreya > Torreya grandis. The sequence goes on along the minus strand of JARHVA010002490.1, from coordinate 945,161 downwards.
CTCATCATCTTATCAAATCATTATCTTATATTGGCCCAATGCTCTCCCTCACATGTGTTCTTTCATAGGAAAAGTTGATAGCTTACATCTTTTTATCTTATCATCATCATGTTATAGCTGATTCCCACTTGGGATGTGTCGACAACTATGACATAATCATTTTCATTCCTTGTGCATAAGTCTTTGACATGGGTATGATCAATTTATAACTCAATTTTAATGTTAATTTTATCTTATTTATCATCAATCCTATATCTCGCATCTTATTTCCTTGTCAATTCATCCATCATGCCCTTTGTTTCTTCTTTTTGAGTAGCCATCCACCTCCTTCCTCCTCACATGTCCCCTCGAGGGGGTATCACATATCCACTAAATGTTTTTAGTAACATCCATCCATGAAATGGTTTTTATTTGAAATACCATTACTCCCCACTTCGTCACTCACAATGTCCTTTCAAAGAGGGGCAAAATGTATACCCCTAAATCTACTAGCTCTAACTATTCCACTAATCTTGTTATTTATCTTAATTAATCACATAGCCATAGTCCTAATTAAATAATTAAATCTCATTCCCTATCATATATTTAATACATCATGCTGACCTTATTCCTACCCAAAAATTCAATTAATCCTTCTTCTAATATGTCATTTATTACTTAATGTTATCTTAACCCCACGTGTCTATTATATTGGAATTTAAAATTCCAATCCCACCTAACCTAGCCTATTCTTAGGATCTCCTACATCCCTAGTCCCTAATCACCCATATAACCACCTTTATAAACCCTTAACTAATCCATATTAACTCTTAATTAAATTTATAAGCCTCTAAAATCTAGAGTCTTCTCTAACTTTCTAGAATTCTCTAAACTAGAGAGTTTTAATAAATTTAAAATTCATTTTAATCCCCCTCTATCACCCTATAAATACCCAAGTATGGAGATTGGTTAGACTAATTGAAATACACACAAGATCTCTAATTCATCATAATCTCATTACATCCACTTTATCCTTACATACAAGAATACATTAACCCATCCATGCTCACTTGAAATCTTGAAGCCACCATTATCAAGAAAATCAACAAGCAATCCAAAATCCTTGAAGAATCCATTTGAAAATCTTGGAGGGAAGCCAAGAGAAGAAAGATGATGGTAAGAATCATTAACTAAGTTTTGATTGATCCATATTCTCTCCCTTTAATATTTTTGTAGATTTTGAGTTAAAATTACTATATATAATATATTAACTCCATAACTCAAATTTATAAGCATACAAGAATAGTATAAGTTATCTTGTCTTATGTCATGAGTATCCTAGTTATCTTGAGTATCGGAGTTTTCTTATCCTTATTCTTAACCCAAAATTCAATTAATCTTTCTTTTAATATGTCAATTATCACTTAATCTTGTCCTAACCCCACTTGTCCATTATATTGGAATTTAAAATTCCAATCCCACCTACCCTAGCCTATTTTTATGCTCTCCTACATCCCTAATCCTTAATCACCCATCTAATTAAATCTTTAAACCACTAACTAATCCCTATTTAATCATAATTAAATATATAAGCCTTTAAAATTTAGATCCTTCTCTAACTTTTTATACTTCTCTAAATTAAAGAGTTCTAATGAATTTAAAATTCATTTCAATCCCCCTCCATCACCCTATAAATAATCAAGTATCAATCTTGGTTAGACTAATTGGAATACACACAAGCTCTCTAAGCCATCATAATCTCATTTCATCAACTCTATCCTTACATCTAAGAAGTTATTAACCCATCCATGCTCTCTTGAAATCTTAAAGCCACCATTATTAAGAAAATCAACAAGAAATCAAAAAACCTTGAAGAATCTGTTTGAAGAACTTGGAAGGAAGCCAAGAGAATCAAAATGAGGGTAAGAATCCTTAACTAATTTATGATTTATTCTATATTCTCTTCCTTTGATGATTTTTTAGATTTTGGGTTAAAATTTTATATATAATATATTAAATTCATAGCTCAAATTTACAAACATATAAGCATACTATAAGTTATCTTATCTTATGTCTTAAGTATCCCAGTTGTCTTATTTTATGTCTTAAATTATTCATCTAAAGTCACATCATAATAATCATGAATTACTTTGTTTAATTCATCACCTGTCAATCATTACATCCACTCTAATTGGGATAATAGACAAGACAATAATCATAACACATCTCTATGTAGATACTTGTGTATGTTACTTGTATGCTTTGTGGTGTTTGGCTTGTTTGTATATCTTTTTATCATGTATATATCTGATAGTATTATGTTTTTTTACTAATAACCCATCTAACCACATCCTTAAACCCCTAACTAATCCCTATTAACTCCTAATTAAATCTATAAGCCTCTAAAATCTACAATTTTTCTCTAACTTTGTAGAATTCTCTAAATTAAAGAGTTCTAATAAATTTAAAATTCATTTTAACCCACCTCCATCACCTTGGAAATAACCAAGTATAGAGCTTGGTTAGAATAATTGGAATACACACAAGCTCTCTAAGCTATCATAATCTCATTGCATCCACTCTATCCTTACATCCAATAAACCATTAACCCATTTTTTCTCACTTAAAATATTGAAGCCACCATTATCAAGCAAATCAATAAGCAATCCAAAATACTTGAAAATTTTGTTTGAATATATTGGAGGGAAGCCAAGAAAAGCAAGATAATGGAAAAAATAATTAATTAAGTTCTGATTTCTTCCATATTCTCTCCCTTTGATTTTTTTTTTATAGATTTTGGGTTAAAATTACTATATATAGTATATTATTAACAATATATACTATTATATATTATATATAGTAGTTATATATTTAGTAGCAGTAATTTACATATTACATTAAAATTTAATATATATTTTGTCACATCTTAATTTCTCACTAAGTTAATTTACATGATTATCCATGGATTATCATAGTTGGTAAATTAATTTAATTACTATTTATCTAAGATAAAGTCATATGTTGTTATGAGACAGTTGCATATTGTTTTGATTATATGATTTAATTGCTATGAGTTAGTTATATGGTATATTCATTTCATTGTGATCATGTTTATTTAATATTATAATAGTATTTTATGATATATATATCATAATGTTACAGGCTACCTACTTTCTTATTGTGAATGTGATGCATGAGAGATTCATCCCTCAGAGCATCATTGGAGAAGATGGAGTAGATGGAGGTGTTGTGGGATGATAGAGGATCAATTGGAACCCATGCACACACCACATTAGATGGCACTCATAATATATAGTTTCACCACTCTTCTCCAACTCTCTTTTTATCCTCATTTTTCCATCTATGTATTATATCCTTAGATGGTTTTTTCAATAATATAATTGAGATTCATTCTTAAATTTGATAGACTAAATGTATGTATTTTGATTATTCCTATAATTATCATGTTTTATGTTTGCTATTAGAAAATAATTTGTATTAATATGTTGGTTATATATATTAACCAAATTTTATATCGTTGGTACTAATCAAGAAGTGAGATGAACTTCACTATCTTACTTAGCATCACCAATGCCAGATGAAGGTAATCCGATCAAGTGGTGTATATGAATTTGAATGATCATAGAGATCAATAAATATTGAAAACTTTGTCCAAAAAAATGTTTAGTTAAACATTATCATTTCATATGTATTATTTACATGTTTGTGTAACACCATGTTAGAACATATTTCTTTATGGTACACATCATATTTTAGTAATATTACAATATACGGGTACTAATTTGTCTCTCTAGATTCCCACATTATCACTATCTACTAATATATAAATGTAGGGATATTTTCTAATGGGAGATTATATGGGGGATCGTTTATCTGTGGTTGGTGTAGAAAAATGCTCAGATGATGTTTTCCCTCCCCACAATAGTACTTATTTGGAGATTACAATTGAGATTACCATAGATACTAGAGTTTGGGGAACTCATGCTCCATGGAGCCTTATATCTTGTATTATATTTATTATTATTGAAAAATTATTCTTGATGAAATTTAATTATCTATTCATTTGTACATTGACAATAGTGGCTATATTATTATACCAATCATGACTGGAAATTTGTAATTTCTTTCTATATTCAGCTAAATTTAGTTTCATATATTGATAGTGATCAATAAATGGTAGATGTTACATATTTATAGTTATTAATATATAAGATAATTATTTATATAATATACTATATATTATTATAATATATTATATTTAAAATTAGTATATATACATATAGATTTCAAAAATTGAATGTTTTATCCCCACATCAATAATATTATAGTGATATTTTGATCAACATATCATACACATAGCCTACTAAAATTAAATAAACACTCATGACATCCTCATCCACACTTGACAATACAAAAAAACCAATCAAGTATACTGACACTTTGTAAGTTATGAACCCCTTTGCAATGGGTGTAGTCATGTAAATCCACTAACTACCTTGAATCCAATATTGGTGCATGATATGGGCCTTGTGGTGTATGATATCACCTAAAATGCCCTATTCTTGGTCCTCACCATCACCACTCAACTCAAATTAAAGGGTAGATGCATGATAATGGGGGACAAAAGGGGGGTATAAAATGACATTTTTTTTATGAAAATAACAATAATTGAACTTGGAAAGAATGTTAGAGATACTTCTAAAAGGAATTTGATAATGATGTAAGAACATGAATTGTGGAATTTTGAAAAATATATAATTTTTTTTGATGCCCAAATGATAAGGTGTATATAATAGATGCATTTATGACAATAGGTTGGTCATTTTTGGTGAAAAGATAAAGATATTGCATGTGTACGAACACACTTTTTTTGAGTAAACGATTGAATTTTTGTATGAAACTTCATATATAGATAGATGAAATGTAGAATATTGTTGAAAATATTTTTATTAATTTTCTATTATATATATAATTTTTAAATAATTTTACAAGTCAAGACAGCTAAAAAATTAAAATTGTAAGTGTACGAACATAAATTTTTGACCTTAACTTCATGAAAATCATTTTTTTAAAAGCTTAGTTGACAATGTGTAGATTATTGAGATATAAGTTTTATAAACTTTCGATTAATATTCAAAAATTTATAAGAGAATTTATGATGATATGTATATAGTCCATTATGAGGTATGTTATGTATAAATTAAGTAATAATTATAAATAATAATATAACATTAAAAAATTATATATTCTAAAACTAAACCTTCTCCTCTACAAACCCATATATTTTTTTTAAATAGTAAAAGCTGACTAATTAGAAGTGTCGACAAAGATGAAAAAGACTCTTAAATTTCTTAAAAACTAAGTGGGCTGCTCCATGATCAGTTTCAAGGTAGACTTGGACCTCCCCAGGTCTATACCCAAGTTAGATTTGGAGGGAAAATGTAAAAAAATTAAATATTGAAATGGTTTACATGTTTTTCCAAGGATGTATGCCCTATGTAAAGGATGCATGCCCTTTGAAAAGGATGCATGCCCTTAGGGCTTACATCATTTTTAAAGAGTGTACATCATTTGTAAAAGACATACACCCTTTTTGGACTATAATTTTTTTAAATAATAAAAGCTACCTGATCAAATGTGTTGACAAAGATGAAAAAGATTCCTAAATTTCTTATGAACTAAGTGGGATATTCCATGGCTAATTTCAAGGTAGGTTTAGACCTCCATAGACCTGTACGTATGGTAGATTTGGAAGAAAAATGCAAAAAAAATTGAAATGATGAAAGGGTGTACACCCTTTGCAAAGAGCATATGCCCTATGTAAAGGACACATACCCTTTTTAAAGGACACATGCCATTTACAAAGGGTGTGCATCCTTTCTAAGGGCATACACCCTTTGCAAAGGGCATACACCATTTTTAGACTGTAATATTTTTTTTTATAATTCAAGGTTTTTGAAACACACACACACACACATATTTGCAATTAGTAGAGGTTGTTGTTAAGCATTTTGGACTGTAATTTTTTTTTCATATTTGATGTTTTATAAGGATATATTTAGTAAAATAAATGTTAAGTATAAGAAAAAATTTATATTCTTATATTTTAAATTTATTTTAATAAATATAACAAAGTAGGGCCACTCAACATCTTTTGAAATTGATTAAAAAGCTGTAGGAGTTACCATTTAAAAGTTAGTTTTTCAAATTCCATTCCAATCAATACTTAGTTTTTAAAATTTTAGGATCAGAAGATATAATGAGAAGTGTCAAGAATCTAGAATAAAAAACATGATCTGACTCCACTGTTAGGATCTAGGAAGCACAATTGATTACCATGTACAAGTAACTAAATGTGGAATTAAACCAGAAGTAACAAGTAACTAGAATTTAGAAATAACACAGAATATGAGAGACAATACCCAATTGTATTAATACTCTTCCAGAAGGAAATACAACAAAGAAGATGCCACAGTCTTCTTCCTTACACACCTCTAGGGTTCCCACACATCTAGGGCATAAACAGTAAATCTCTTCAAGAGTTATCTCCCCGTTGTCCAATTACAACCAAAAACTCAAACACAGAGTTGTCCAACCAGTCAGTAACAATACTGCCAGTACACAAGTGCTCCATGCACTCCACAAGTGCTCCACGCACTCCAAGTAGATCTCCTTGATCTTGCACCTTGTTGTGTTGCCCGTCTCCTTTGACCTTGCTATCCTACAGATCCACCTTAGACCTTGCACACACAAACACCTACAAATCAACTGATCATACTTACCATGTAGATCTCTCTACACCCTGAAGAACCCTTGTCCTTGCCTCACCAAGTCCTTATGATTCTCCAAAACAATACCCCGATGGATCTTCTACTAGAAATTGCACAACCTGTAGCTCTACCTAATCATACACACTCGGCACCTCTATGGAACTAGGAGGAGCTACCCTTGCTCTCTTCACTCTCAGAAGGAGCTAACCAAGCTCAACTCTAACTAGCACAAATTATAATACAGCCCATGAGTCTATTATATAGATCTCATGCAAAAAATAATTAGACATCTAATTACAATAATTAGATCCACAGTTCAAGACTAAAATTAGCCTCTTAACATGTAAACAACTGGTTTGTTAACAAATTGTTCGTGCAACCAATAGTTTTAGAACCGCACAGGCGATCGATGTCGGTCCCTATCTCACTGGAGATGACCGACATTGGCCGATCCCTGACCGATATTGGTTTGCTCTACACTGGATATGACCGATGTCAATTGATCAGATCGATGCCAGTTGCTATGCAACTCAGCAACCTGTCAACAACCTCCTCCATGTCTACATCAGTGAATCTTTTAGCTCCACAACCTAACAATCTCCCACTTGGAGATAAATAGTTGCATTGTACCTGTACCTGTACACCATCTAATTTGTTTCTTGGCTTGTATCCCTCTTCAAGCTCAATCTTGAAGACCAACCACCACACATCTTGTGGTGCAACACCTATCATCTAAGTAACCTGCCAAATCCAAAGTACTTGACCCTGCATAGCATGAATCCCTACTGCTGGTCCCTCTCAGATACCTGAGAACCCACTAAACTGCTTTCCAGTGCTTCCTTCTTGAATTGACTACAAAAATTTTGACATCACCCACTACTTGGGCAAACTCAGGGAGTACACATGTACTCAACCTCATCATGTGATTGGGAATCCTATTCTGTGAACTATCCATCCATAGATGTGCTACCTGATTCTGCAACCTGCACTACCTTCACACAATCATCCTGTGACAACATCAACATGTGATCTTCCCTATCTCTAGGATTACTCATGCCAAAGAATTTCCTTGCTCCCAAATCCTTCATGGCAAACCACTGAACTAACCTTACCTTTAGTTCAGCAAAACCTTGTATGTCTAAACCTGCAACAAGCATACCATCCACATATAGTAACAAGATAATGTCGTGACCATCATCCACCTGGTAAGATAAACACAATGGTTACACTGACATTGACTAAAGCCCTGCTTTGTCATCCACCTGTCAAAACTTGTACCACTATCCTGCAACTTCCTCAAGACCATATGACCTAGCCTTCTATCTCACATGTCCATTCTCTCTATTCTTTAACCAAGGAATCCATTCGTCTCTCAGTGCTTTCTTTTGGCTGGCAACCCTACCAAATCTCCTATTTGGTTCTGCATCCTAGGAATCAAATTCCTCATTCATGCCATGCTCCCACTATTTCTTGGATCCATCCTGCTTTGCAGTGAGCAACTAGTATAAAGAAGAGGAACAATGAATTTGAGGCTTACTTACCCTTTCAGTCCTCCACATGGGTGTTTGAGACTCTTTGATAGCTTGTTGTCCGCCCAAAATCCATTCCAGTGACTGACCTCAGTCACCACACAGTCTGCATCTGATCGATGTTGGTTCCATGCGACTATCTAGGTCACCGATGCCGATTATCCTACCGATGTCAGTCTCCACCTGCCTGACACCACTGACTATGCCTGTTTGCACATGACCAATGTCAGTGCCTATTTGTTCGACATTGGTTACCCTTGACCGACGTCGGTACCTGTGTTTGCCTGTGAGTGATAACTCTTTACCCATGAGCTTTCTTTGAATCATACCCATGTCCAAACTACCCTACTCAGAGTTACTCAACCTTCTCCACTGATCTCTATCCATCATCTCCTCCATAAACACAAAGTCTTTCTAGTTCTTAAGTCTGTCAAACACATCTGTCTTCTGCTTAAGAACATGCATCTCTTTCTTGCTCTTATGACTAAGCCTACAAAGCCACATATTTGCAACAGAAAAAGAATCAGTAACACAAGCAAGTAGATAAAGAGTACCTGCTTTCTTACCACATGCTAATTCAAGTGCATCCACTGTGAGAGTTCCTGTGCATCTCTCATCACCCAACTTTCCTAAAGCAATTAGCCTCATCTTCAAGACTGGGACCTCCATAACCTCCTTCAACACCCATGTGTTGGCCGCCTGCAATTTCAGCCACACTTCCCCTTTGCCAAAACTTTGACAAGGCACACCAGCCCCTCTAATTGGGGCTGCATGGAAAGAGGCAACAAAATCTATAAACCAATATTCTACTTTATCTAAGGAACATCCCAGAGCATCCTGTGCAACAACACCTGCAACATCTGATTCTTTAGTTCCTTCATGTTGATCTTCTACCAACCAACAATCTTTCTTTTCCTGCTCTTTCTTTCCATAACACCATAATTGACCATTCATGCTTTTCAATTCTTCCATTCTTAGTGTACTTTCTTCTGCCATTGCTATACTCCCACTCAATTAGAAACCCCTGAGAGTGACCTGTAATCAAACACAAACCTACTCCCTGCAACCTTAGCTCTGATACCACTTGTCAAGAATCTAGAACAACAAACATGCTCTGACTCCACTGTTAGGATCTAGGAAGCACAATTGATTACCATGTACAAGCAACTAAATGCAGAATTAAACTAGAAGTAACAAGTAACTAGAATTCAAAAATAACATAGAATATGAGAGATAATACCCAATTGTATTAATACTCTTCCAGAAGGAAATACAACAAAGAAGATGCCACAGTCTTCTTCCTTACACACCTCTAGGGCTCCCACACCTCTAGGGCATAAATAGTAAATCTCTTCAAGAGTTATCTCCCCGTTGTCCAATTACAACCAACAACTCAAACACAGAGTTGTCCAACCAGTCAGTAACAATACTGCTAGTACATAAGTGTTCCACACACTCCACAAGTGCTCCACACACTCCAAGTAGATCTCCTTGATCTTGTACCTTGTTGTGTTGTCCATCTCCTTTGACCTTGCTATCCTGTAGATCCACCTTAGACCTTGCACACACAAACACCTACAAATCAACTGATCATACTTACCATGTAGATCTCTCTACACCCTAAAGAACCCTTGTCCTTGCCTCACCAAGTCCTTATGATTCTCCAAACCAATACCCTGGTGGATCTTCTACCAGAACTTGCACAACCTACAGCTCTACCTGATCATACACACTCGGCACCCTTGTGGAACTAGGAGGAGCTACCCTTGCTCTCTTCACTCTCGGAAGGAGCTAACCAAGCTCAACTCTAACTAGCACAAATTAAAATATAGCCCATGAGTCTATTATATAGATCTCATGCAAACAATAATTAGACATCCAATTACAATAATTAGATCCACAGCTCAAGACTAAAATTAGCCTCTTAACATGCAAACAACTGGTTCATTAACAAATTGTTTGTGCAATCGATAGTTCTGGAACCGCACAGGCAACTGACGTCAGTCCCTATCTGGCTGGAGATGACTGACATCAGCCAATCCCTAACTGATGTCGGTGTGCTCTGCACTAGATATGACTGATGTCGATTGATCAGATCGATGCCGATTGCTCTGCAACTTAGCAACCTCTCAACAACCTCCTCCATGTCTGCATCAGTGAAGATTTTAGCTCCACAACCTAACAAGAAGTGAGGTTATAAATCATGTTATGTATGTAATATATCTATACCATTGATTATACCCCATATTTTACATGATTGAGTATGCCCTACCTATTTTAAGTACTTGAGTATGCCCTACCCAATTTCATACCCATCTTGAATGTGGATTTTTAAATAATTTGTGGGTTTTTCAATCAATGGGTCTATAAATATGCATAAATGACTATCCTATATCATGTAACTTGTAATATACCTATATTCATGATATGGTCACTCATACATGACATTTATCACATACCTATTACATATATGTATGCATTCACTCATACATGACATCTACCTGTAATCATGATACAATAACTTATACTAGACATGAATGTAGTTAATCACCCTAATAGACTCCATTCGAAATAGAATAAATAAAAACATAATTTAAATTAATTCTAAAAAGATACCATTCACTCTAAAACAAATATCAGATAAATGGTCAATCCATGCATTCTTCAATTCTAATCTCATGCATTATTCCAAAGTCACATAGAATAAAGTCATATTCTAGCACTCCAAATTCATATAAGACACTTCCTTGTTGACCCTCATCATCCTTAATCACTCCCTCTTCAACCCTCATATTCACTTATCATCCCTATTAATTCCCTCACTGGTTCTCATTGTCCCTCATTATCCCTAATCACTCCCTCATTGGCCATCATCATCCTTCTTTATTGCTAATCACTCCCTCATCAACCATCATCATCCCTAGTCACTCCCTCATCATCCCTCATTGTCATTGATCATCCCTAAACACTTCCTTATCAAAACTCATCAACCCTAATCATACTTAATCACTCTCTCATTATCTTAAGCATCAACCCTACTCACACTCTCATCATCCCTCGTCATCCCTAATAACTCCCTCATTAACCATCATCATTTCTTATTATCCTGAATAAATCCTTCATCATCTTTCATTGGACCCCTTATCATCCCTAATCAGTCCCTCATCAGCCCTCATCATCCTTAATCATCCCTAATCACACCCTCCTTATTTTTCCTCATCCTTCATTATCCCTAACCATTCCCTCCTTGCCCCTCATCATACCTAATCACTTTATCATCAACCTTAGTCACTCCCTCATCTAGTAGAGTATGTTCCAATCTAGTAGTCAGTATAAATTTGTTTTAGACTGAATAATATATTTTTTAGATGAATCTTGAATGGTGTTTCAATTCCTTTTGTTCTAATTGGAGTGTATTAGGGTGATTATTCTCATTCATGTCTAATATATTATATAGGGTCATAATGGATTACTCTAGGGAGATTTTTGAATGATTTACATGGTGGAAATAAGATAATATCCTCTTTGAAATTACATGGAAAAAATTTATTTTGAATGATGAGGGATGATGATAGATCAAAAATTACCTCTTTGTGCTTGCTTTGTATGAGGTGAAATCCTTATTCTAGACACAGTTATTTCTAAATCATTGATCAAAAGGGATAAAGTATTCTAGATCTTCTCATGTTTGTGATTTATTCTCAAAGAATGATATGGGTCATGAGTATAAATTATTAGCATTTGTGCCACTAACTTTGTTATGGCATGTTTTCTCCTTGAATTGAAATATTTGTGTTTGTGTAGGAATTATGATAGGAAAGTGGAAAGGGGGTTGATTTAAACTACAAATGCTTGCATAAGTCCTCTATAGTGTGGTCTCCACAATGTATGTTTAGTGTTTTTTATTTAGGTTTCATTTTTAGGGTTTTTGGTTAAGGGGTTAGGGTTCAAATTTTATAGTTTAGTGTTTGGAGTTGAGTGGTTGGGTTCTAGAATTTAGGTTTTAAGGTTTAGGGTTTATCCAGTTTTAGGATTTAGGGTCTATAGTTTTGGGTTTGAGGTTTTATGGTTTTGGGTTTATGGTTTTGGGTTCAACTTTCAAGGTTTAGGGTTTAATGCTTAGGGTTTTAGGATTACGGTTTAGTGTTAAGAGTTTAGGGGTCAAGGTTTTGGGTTTAGGGTTTGGGGTTTGATGTTTAGGGTTTAAGGTTCATGATTTTGAATTTTGTATTTAAGGTTTAGTGTTTAATATTAAGGGTATAGGGTTAAGTTTTTATGTTTTAGTATTTAGGATTTTAGGCTTATAGTTTGGGATTTAGGTTTAAAGTTTTAAAGTTTATGTTTTAGGGCTTAGGGTCTAGGCTATAAAGTCTAGGGTTTAAGGATTTAAGGTTCTATGTTTAGGATCTAGGTTTTGAGGTTTAGGTATTATTATTTTGGGTTTAGGGATAATATATTAGGGTTAAGTGTTCAAGGTTTATGGTGTTTAGGGTTAAAAATTGAAGGTTTATGGTGTTTAGAGTTTGGGGTTTGAGGTTTGGGTTTTAGGGTTAATGGTTTAGGTGTAAATGGAGTGTACTAAGATGATTAGCTACATTTGTGTTTGTTATGAGTGATTGTATTGTGAATACATGAATATGTCATGTATGAGTGACAACATACCTACATGTAGTATTAGGTATGGGGTAGATGTAATTTTTTAATGACTGTATCAATTATATATATATATATATATATATATATATATATATATATATATATATATTAGGTTAAATGCTACAGGCTAGCCATTTATGCATATTGATAGAACCATTGATAAAAAAACTCACAAATTATTAGGAATTCATCTTGAATCCAACTCAAGCCTTTTACACGAATGTCCCTAGTCACTCCTTTCTCTATATAAGTTAGAATAACCCCTATCCTTTCAAGATATGGATTAGCCAATGCCCCCTCTCCTTTCTCTGTATAAGTGATAACTCAAGATTTTTGTTTATGGATAGAGGTATAGGATTTATAAACATAGGTTTAAGGTTTATGGTTGATGGTTCAAGATTCACATCGTAGGGTTTAATGTATAGGTATTATCATTTAGGGTTCAAGTTTCAGTGTTATGGCTTAGGGATTCAGATTTAGGGTTTATAATTTATATTTTATGCGTAAAGGTTTAGGATTAATGGTTTATGGCTTAAGGGACCAATCATTTAGCTTTTGGGGTTTAGAGATTGTTATTTGGGGTTAGGGTTTTGCATTTATGGTTTCACACTTAAGGTTTAGGGTTTAGGGTGTAAGGTTCAAGGTTTTGGTCTTGAGGGTTTGGTTGAGGGTTTAGGGTTTAGAACTTAGTGTTTAGTATTTAGGGTTTGGGATAAATAATTTTTGGGGATTAGGGATTAGGGCTTAGGGTTTAAGATTTAGGTTTAGTATTTATGGTTTAGAGTTTATGGTTTGGGTTTTAGGGTTTTAGGTGTAGGGATTAGGGTTTAGAGTTTACGGTTTAGGGATTTAGATTTAGTGCTTAAGTTTTTGGGTTTTTGGTTTTTGATTTTTGATTTGGGTTTAGAATTTTTAGTTTAGGAATCAATGTTTAAGGTTTATGGTTTTAGGCTTGTGGTTTAGGGTTAAGGGCTTACATTTAGGTTTTAGGGTTTAGGATTTTAGGTTTATGGTTTGGGGTTTAGTGTTAAGGGATTACATTTAGGTTCTAGGGTTTAGGGTATAAAGTCTAAGGTTTAATGTTTTAAGTTTATATGTTTAGGGTCTATAGTTTATGGATTGTTATTTTAGTTTAGGGATACTGTATTAGGGTTAAGGGTTCAAGGTTTAGGGCTCAGGGTCTAGGGTTTAGGTATATTATTTAGTGTTCATGGTTCAGGGTTTATGGCTTAGGGTTTGGGGTTTAGGGTTTATGTTTCAATGTTTAGGATTTAAGGTTTAGTGTTTGAGGTTAGGGGTTAGGGGTTTGCGGTTAATGGTTTAGGTGGAAATGGAGTGCACTAGGATTATTATCTACATTCATGTCTAATATAAGTGACCATATTGTGACAACATGAAGATGTCATGTATGAGTCGTCGAATACCTATATGTAGTACCATGTATGTGGTAGATGTAATGTATGAATGACTATATCATTACTATATATATGTTATAGGTTGCATGCTACATGATATTCATTTATGCATATTGATAGACCTATTAATTAAAGTTCATTTTCTAAGTTGAGAACAAGGTTGTTAAAAATATTCCAAGGCAAAGATAACAAACTCCAAGTATAGTACATCTCTAACTTTGTTGATTGAGTATAAACCTATTATGAAGGTCCAATGTTATTATGCAAACACTATAACATACTTAAAAATAAATTGATTCAAAGCATTTGACACTTAATCCAAGTCAATATCCTTCCAAGTAAGTAGATTAGGCCATCCAAACCTAAAGAGTAGAGTTTCCATTGAATTCTAATTCTTAAGAAAGCAATAAAAGAAATTGGTTTCTTATCCTTCGAGATAGTCTCCAAACATCTTAATAAATCTTTATAAGAATCCTTTGATGAGATTAGATTAATAACACCTTTTCAAGACCAAACACGCCTATACACAATATTTTAGCAGTGCTTAGGACTTAGTCAACTTTTTGGGCACTTTGGTAATCGAACTGGTATCTTGAGATTGTGTAAAGACACTTATGAGTCTTGTATCATTGTCTTGATATTTTCCTTGAGTTTTTGAATTGATTGAGTCCAAAAAACAAGGTAGTTGTAGACCTCTTTGTATCAAGTCCTTAAGAGGTAGAATTTGGCCTAATAGGCCTATAAAGGGTAGAGTTATTGTCATCTAAATTTTGAGTTGAAGTTATTCATGCACTAAGAAACTTGAGTCAAATAATTAGTGAAACCCTCATAGTATTGTTCAAAGAAGTGAGGATGTAAAATTGAGTGCTTTAGGAGTCAAAGAAGGGTTTTTCTTGAAGGTAGATTACTATCTTGGGATTGAGTACCCTATTTTAAATCATTGAAAGTGTCTTTTGATCTGAATACAGAGGATAAGAAGTCAAGAGATAATACTAAAGAATAAAGTCATTAGTCTTTTAATACCAATACTCAAAAGACCTTTTGTGATATACCAAGAGATAATTTATGGTTGGGAAGAGACATACTTGCAAGCAAGTTTCTAGAGGACCTTGAAGTAGACCAGTTTGAGTAAGTGGAGCACTTAATTTAACACCAGTAGGAAATAGTAAATATCAAGATATGACTTGTGTATTTAGGTAGGGCATACTCCTTGATATCAAGTCATGGCTTAGTTATTTAATCAGGTAGAGCATACTCAAGTAGATAAATTAGATAGAGAATACTTAAGTAGGTAAAACAAACATGTAATCCTCGATGATATATATCTATTACATATGTAATATGATTTGTAACCTTGTTTCTCATTTTATTTTATGATCTTAATTTTTTTAAAATTAAGTATTGACTGGAATAGAATTTGAAAAACTAACTTCTAAATGGTAACTCCTACAGCTTTGTAATCAATTTCAGAAAATGTCGAGTGACCTTAATTTATTATATTTAGTAAAATAAATTTAAATTATAAAAATATAAAATTATTATAATCTTATACTTAACATTTATTTTAATATATATATATATATATATATATATATATATATATATATATATATATACTTTCAAAACATCAAACATGGTAAAAATATTGTAGTCCAAAGTGCTTAACAACAACCTATATATATATATATATATATATATATATATATATATGTATATATATGCAATTTTTTTAATATCTTTCAACAACCTCGAATTGCAAAAAAAAAAATTGCATATATATATATATATATATATATATATATATATATATATATATAGGACTATTAAGAGCATATGCCCTTTAGGGTCGGGATTGACCCTTCCTTATTTTTGTATTATTTTTTAAAAAAAAGGGCATATGCCTTTTATAGAAAATGCTTTGTATTTTTCATTGTGTCATTTTTTTATCCTCCAACTTTGTGCATCTACCCTAAAGTCTTTCACCACTTGCATATTATTAATATCTGGAGCAATTAAATCAGAGTTAACAACATATAGAAACACCAAACTCAGATCTTTAGAAAAAAAGGCAAGGCAATAAATAAAATACAAGTGAAAAAATTCAACGTTCACTAGGCGATGACAATGAGTGGTGATGATAGTGTATTTCAGGGAATACCATATGCTAGGTGGACCATATTATACACCAAACCTGAATTCAAAGTAGTGGTTGGATTTACATGACTTGCATCACCCATTGCAAAGGGGTCTATAGCTTATAGGGTAGAGACATATTTGATTTGTCATTTTCTATTGTTAAAGGTGAATGAGGATGTCATGAGGGCTGATTTGATTAAAACAAAATATCACGTCTAATATGTGACTTGAAACAATGATGCAATATTCTTAATGTGAGTACAAGACATTGAAGTCCCAGAGTTTTTCTTGTTGCTTCCATTCATCCATATTGCTAATATATTATCCCCTAAAAATAAAAAATTATATCTCTTTCGACATTCTTTATACCATCAAAACAATTAATAATACACTTTCAAACTAAAAGATACAATCTCTTAACCACAAACACCTACATAAAATAACTTAATTTATAATATAATTAATGATTTTAAATTAACATTTCTAAAAAAATGTTAGGTTGTGGAGCTAAAAGCTTCAACTATTGCAAACATGGAGGAGGTTGCTGAGTTCTAGGGAGACCGACGTCGGCAGAGTATAGTGCAGAGAACAACTGACATCGACAGGTGTGAACTGAAGTCAACCGGCATTGACAGGAGGTCGGCCGACATCGATCACCTCCAGGTAGACAGGGACCGACGTCGGTCGCCTGTGGCGGTTCCAGAACTGTTTGTTGCACGGACAGTTAGTTCGTTGAACCGAGAGTTTGCATGTAAAGGCTAATTATAGTCTTGAGTTGCATGTCTAATTATTGTAATTAATAAAGTGTAATTATTGTATGCATGAGATCTATATAATAGACTCATGGGTTGTATCGTAAAAGTGTGCTAGAAAGCCATTGAGCTTGAAGAGAGAGCTAGAGTAGCTCCTCCTAGTTCCAAAGGGGTGCTGAGTGTGTATGATCAGGGAGAGTTGCAGGTTGTGCAAGTTCTACTAGGAGATCCACTGGGGTATTGGTTGAAGAATCATGAGGACTTGGTGAGGCAAGGACAAGGGTTCTTCAGGGTGTAGAGATATCTACATGGTGAGTAAGGTTTATTGATTTGCAGGTGGCAGCAAGGAAAGGGAGATTTACTTGGAGTACGATTGTGTACTTGGTATACTGGCAGCGTTGTTACTGACTGGTGGAGGTGAACACCAACTCTGTATTTGAGTTGTGTGTTGGGACCATGAGAAAGAGGGAAGAAGCCCTTGAGGTGTGGCAAGCCTTAGAGGTGGAAGAAGAAGTGGCATCTTCTTTATTGTATTTTCTTCTGAGTGATTATTAATATAATTATGTATTATCTCTCATATCCTGTGTTGTTTCATATTTCTAGTTACTTATTCATTCTGGGATAATTTCGTGTTTAGTTTCTAATACAAAGGTAATCATATATACTCTTATTGGGGAGAGTAGGATCCTGACAGTTGGTATCAGAGCCAGGTTGTAGGTTCTAGAGCTTGATACCACTTGAAAGTTGGTATCAGAGCTTTTAGTTGGGTTGACTAACATGTGGTTCAGATCTGGTTAGTGTTTGTTGATTACAGGTCACTCTCAGGGGTTTCAGATTAAGTGGGAGTATAGTAATGGTAGAAGAAAGTAAGCTACGAATGGAGAAACTGAATAGCACAAATGGTTTGATTGATGGAAAGAAAGAGTAGGGAAAAGAAGATTGTTGGTCAATAGAAGATCAACGTGTAGAAGCAGATGTTGTAGGTGTTGTTGCACAGATTGCTCTGAATAAAGTAGAATCTTGGTTTACAGATTCTTTTGCCTCTTTCCATGCAGCCCGAAATAGATCATCTTTTCATGGGTATGTCTTTGGAGACTTTTGAGAGATTTATTTAGGGGTTGGTGAGTCTTGTCACATGGTTGGCAAAGGGGAAGTGAAGCTGAAATTGCAGATGGGTAACACACAGGTGTTGAAGAAGGTCATGCAGGTTCTGGTCTTGGAGATGAGTCTAATTTCTTCAAGAAAGTTAGGTGATGAGAGATGCACAGTAACTCTCATAGCGGATGCACTTGAATTAGATGGTGGTAAGAAAGTAGGTATCCTTTATCTATCTATTTATATTACTGATTCACCTTCTGTTACAAAGATGTGGCTTTGTAGGCTTGGTTACATATGTAAGAAGGGAATGTATGTTCTTAAGCGGAAGACATATGTTTTTGACAAACTTAAGAACTGGAAAGCCTTGGTTTTCATGGAGGAGATGATAGACAGAGATCAGTTGAGGGGACTGAATTATTCTGAGCAGGGCTGTGTTAATATAGACAAGGGTTTGATCTAAAAGGAGCTCGTAGGTAAAAAAGTCATCACTCACAGGCGAACACAGGTACCAGCATCGGTCAAGAGGAATTGATGTCGAACAGATAGGCACCGACATCGGTCATGTGCAGATCAGCAAAGTCAGTGGTGTCGAGCAGCAGGAATCGACATCAGTCATATAAAAACTGACGTCGGCAAAAGGTACACTGGCGTCAGTTAAAAAACTGACATTGGCAGACAGGGTCAGTCATAGAGAACCGACGTCAGTCGGGTGCAGATTGGGAGATGGCCGAGATCGGTCACTGGAACGGATGTTGGGCGGACAACAAGCTGTTAAGGAGTCTCAAACGCCCATATGGAGGTCAGAAAGGGTAAGTGAACCTCATATTCGTTGTTCACCTTCTTTATATTACTTTTTGCTTACTGATGGTCAAGAACCAGGAAGATGTGAAGAGGCAATGCGGGTAGAATCAAGAAACAGTGGGAGCTTGGCATGGATGAGGAGTGTGAATCCTTGGAGAAGAACCAAACAGGTGTTTGTTGGTGGAGTTGTCAGCTGGAAGAAATCACTGAGAGATGAATGGATTCCCAGGTTAAAGAAGAGAGTGGATGGATACGCGAGATAGAAGGCCAGAGTATATGGTCTTGAAGAAGTTGCAGGACAATGGTACAGGTTTTGACAGGTGGATGACAAAGTAGGGCTTTAGTCAATGTCAATGTAATCATTGTGTTTGTCTTACCAGGTGGATGATGAGTTGCGACATTATCCTGTTATTGTATGTGGATGGTATACTAGTTACAGGTTTAGACATACAGGGTTTTGCTGAGCTAAGGGTAAGGTTAGTTCAGTGGCATGTCATGAGGAATTTGGAGCAGTGAAATTCTTTGGCATAAGAGACATGGAGATTTTGTCTCCAGTGGGAGCTGATGTGAAGAAGGTGGGGTTCAAGATGCAGGATGCAGAATTGATAAGCACACCAAGGGCTAGACAGTTCAAGCTGAGCTTATAACAGTGTTTGAAATCACATAAGGTCTAGTGTAGGCCTGAGTTTTCCCAAAGAGTGGGAGTTGTCAGAGAGTTTGGAGCCAATTCGTGGAAGAAGTACTGGAGGGCAGTTCAGTGGATTCTCAGGTATCTGAGAGGGACTAGCAGCAGGTTAACTTGTTATGCAGGGTCAAGGTCTTCACTACATGGAGGTGTAGGTTTGGATGTGGCAGGTTACTTGGATGACAGGGGTAGCACCACAGGTTGTGTAGTGGTTGGTCTTCAGGTTGGAGCTTGAAGAGGGATACAAGCTAGAAAATGAATTAGATGGTGTATAGGTACAGGTACAATTGCAGCTATTTATCTCCAAGTGGGAGATTGTTAGGTTGTGGAGCTAAAAGCTTCAACTATTGCAAACATGGAGTAGGTTGCTGAGTTCCAGGGAGACCGGCGTCGATAGAGTATAGTGTAGAGAGCAACCGACATTGGCAGGTGTGAACTGAAGTCAACCGGCATCGACAAGAGGTCAGCCAATGTCGGTCACCTCCAAGTAGACAGGGACCGACGTCGGTCGCCTGTGGCAGTTTTAGAACTGTTCGTTGCACAGACAGTGAGTTTGTTGAATCGAGAGTTTGCATGTAAAGGCTAATTATAGTCTTGAGTTGCGTGTCTAATTATTGTAATTAAGAAAGTCTAATTATTGTATGAATGAGATCTATATAATAGACTCATGGGATGTATCATAAAAGTGTGCTAGAAAGCCATTGAGCTTGAAGAGAGAGCTAGAGTAGCTCCTCCTAGTTCCAAAGGGGTGCTGAGTGTGTATGATCAAGGAGAGTTGCAGGTTGTGCAAGTTCTACTAGGAGATCCACTGGGGTACTGGTTGAAAAATCATGAGGACTTGGTGAGGCAAGGACAAGGGTTCTTCAGGGTGTAGAGATATCTACATGGTGAGTAAGGTCTATTGATTTGCAGGTGGCAGCAAGGAAAGGGAGATCTACTTGGAGTACGGTTGTGTACTTGGTGTACTGGCAGCGTTGTTACTAACTAGTGGAGGTGAACACCAACTCTGTATTTGAGTTGTGTGTTGGGACCGTGAGAGAGAGGGAAGAAGTCCTTGATGTGTGGAAAGCCTTAGAGGTGGAAGAAGAAGTGGCATCTTCTTTATTGTATTTTCTTCTGAGTGATTATTAATACAATTGTGTATTGTCTCTCATATCCTGTGTTGTTTCATATTTCTAGTTACTTATTCATTTTGGTATAATTCCGTGTTTAGTTTCTAATACAAAGGTAATCATATATACTCTTATTGGGGAGAGTAGGATCCTGACAAATAATAATAATAATAATAATAATAATAATAATAATAATAAATTAAAAAAAAAATTATTAAATAATTTAAGATGTCAATTAAAAAACTTTCACACAAATTTTCATTGATGAAATTATTTGATTCTCAAAAACCCTGCTAAAAATCAATTCAAGGTGAAGGCAAAGGCCCAACACCATAAACAACGAGATCGGATTTAATTTTCAAATAAATTTTATATAATACATACCCTCAAATATTTAATGTTAAACGGAAAATTTAATCAATCCCCAAAAACAATATTTCAAAGCCTCGAATCTTCAGACTTCATGGTTGACCCAAAATAATATTTCAAATATATAAATAAGTTTTAAGAAAGAGACGTAAAAATAAGTATTGAAAAAGAGAGATGAGCGTGCAACATACGTCAACATGACAAAGACGTTTCGTCACGAGTTGAAAGACATGTGCGTTTAATTTATCCTCACACAGACACTCATCAAATAGTTATACGTTATTGAGGCCAACAACCTTTGAAAGTATATATCTATCATTTTGATTTTGATTTTAATAATTACGTCTTTTTTTTTTTTTCAAAATACATAACGTGCATAAATTGAATATAGATATCAAAATACATACGAGTCACTTGAAAATAGTATATTATTTTTAATGTAACATCATCGACAACTACCAACATTTTTTTTTTAATATAAATGTTGGTATGGTACTGGTGGGCCGAAAACTTTGTTTTTAATCTAAAAATTGAATTTTGAAGTTACAATTGACTTTAATAGGCAAAAGTTAGATTTTTCTTTTAGCTTTCTAATAGTCTCTATAATTTCTTGTGCAACTCATAACTTCTCCCTCAACACCATATCCATGGAAGTATTCAGACATGCATGTTGTTTATTTATATAGTTGGTAAAAGTATTTTAAAGATAATTCATTTTTTATATAATGTTGTATTTTATTTAACATTTGACCTAATCAAAACTTTCCATTATATTTTTTTATAATTTTTTAAATCATATTGTTTAGACAGTTGTATCATGTACGACACTTGTGACACTTAATTTAGTGATTTTTTTTTTATAATTTCTTACATTATTTCATATCTATTTTAATAATTATTTTTTTGTTTACATTAAAAAATTATTTTATTTTGAAAATAGAATATAAAATCATATTTAAAAATATTCACTTTTAAGCTTTATCTAGTATTAAAGAGAAGCAATGGCGTCACTTAACTTTGTATCAGATAAATCACAAATGTTTAATAGATCAAACTATAACATATAGTAATGGAACATTGTTGTTGGGATGGAAAAACCCTCATTAAAATGATATGTTACACCTAAGTTTTCAAATAAATTTCAACATAAATCATAGGAAGCCATGTCAATTATCTTGCAGAGTGTTAATGATGAATTCAAACTCCATATCAGTAATTACGAGTCTCCTAGCGATGCTTAAAAACTCCTTGAGTTCATGCATGAGGGCACTTGTCTCTTTAAGATTATTAAGTTGATTCTTGAATTGCTTACTACACCTATGAAAGGTGATGAAAAAATTGTTAACTTTCTTGATAAAATTAAAAATATTAAAGCCCAGTTAGATGGATGTAACTATAATCTCATTCAAGATAAATTATTAGATTTCATTATTAAGTCAAATATTCATGAAAAATTCATAATTTTATTTTAATTTTGAATACAAAATACCAAATAGAGCAAGATATCCCTAACCTCACTACCATGCCAGCTCTTCTAATTCAAGAAAGCAATTATCAGATTGGCCACAATCTTGGATCCTTATACAGAAGATTGAGCAAATATATGTATGGAGCAATGAAATCATAGATAAATTGCAAATGAAGAAGAAATTTGTCTTCACACAACAATATTACAAAATATGACCTGTTTGCATAAAATCACATTAACCTATCTAATCTTCTAAAGTGGAAAAGTGGGGTACATATAGAGAAAATTAGGGCAACATGAAGAAGCATCTAATTTTCTTAATTAGATAATTACATTAAAATGAAATTAGCCTATGTGACTTTTTTATAACTAACCTAAAAAAGCTTAATTGACATAGAATGCTATAAGGCCGTGTAGATAAACCTCAATAGAAAAAAAAAACACTACACTAACACCCCCCTTAAGTGTAGCTTGGGCGAGATGAGAATTGGGTCCCAACATTGAAACCTTGATGAGGTACCCAAGCAGTGATTAACCTCCATACAAGGAAGAAGAAAGTGGAGCAGCCCTAACCCAATGAGAGCTCGTAGATGAACAAATTTACTCTCTATGAAAGGCTTGGTAAGAATATCTACAATCTGATCTGATGTTGGACATTACCAAATATCAATGACTTAATTGTTGATAAGCTCTTTGATGAAATACATGTGAATCTCTATGTGTTTGGTCCTTTGATGGAGAACCAGATTCCTCCAAATCTAGATAGTGCTTTGGTTGTCACAGTAGATGATTGTTGACTTATGAAACTAGATACCAAACTCAGTGAAAATCCCTTGAAGCCAAATTACCTCAGTGCTGGCATTGGAAACCTCTCTGTATTCTACTTTAGTAGATGATAAAGCAATTGCATGCTATTTCTTACTTGACCAATTTATTGGACCCGAACCAAGTGAGAAACTATAGCCTAAAGTGGAATTTCAACTCTAAATATATCCAACCCAATCTGAATCTATGTATCCTATCAAATCAATTTTTATTCTTGCTCTATAGTGTATCCCTGATTTCAATCTTAAAAAATAAATGTAGCAATCCCATTTTTATCATTGAAAATCTATTTGAAAGTACAATTTTCATTATTGAGATGGATGATCATGAGTTCCCTGTAATCAACAAGTCATCCATAAAGAGAACTAAGATCAACAGAGAATCATACTGCCATAAGATGTAGACATTCGAATCTGAGTGGCATATAGTGAACTTGACTATGAGGAGAAAGGATTCCATATTGGCATACCATGTGTGAGGGCCCTATTTGAGTCCGTAGATAGATTTTTTGAGTCTGCAGATCAAGGAAGAATCTTACACAAATCCTTGTGGTTGTTCCATGTAGATCTCTTCTTTGAGGTCACCATGTAGAAAAACACTCTTGACATCCATTTGGTGAACATCCCATTGATGTGCAACTGTGATGGCTAGAGTGAGTCTGATAGACATCATCTTGGCTACAAGAGCAAATGTCTCAGTGTAGTCTATGCCAAGTACTTGAGAAAACCCCTCTGTAACTAGACGAGCTTTGTACTTATCAACAAACCCATCTACACTATACTTAGTTTGATCAACCCATTTTCAATGGGCCAATTTTCTTTCTTTAGGAAGAGGGACCAAGTCCCATACTTTGTTCTCGACTAGGGAACTATACTCCTCCTGCATAGTAGAATCCCATTCTGGAATAATAGATGCCTCATGAAAGGTTTACAGATCTAAGGTAATAGCCAGGTATGTATGTGAAGTCCCCTAAAATTGTGAATGTGTTTGCCTTGTATCTAATGGATTTATAATCCATTTCTTAGCACTTTGAAGTGTTTGTTTGGCCCAAGTGGGACCAGAATTATATGAGATTGGAGAATCAGGAGGTGAGTGATCATCATCTAAAGTGTGAGTGTAAGATGGAAGATGAGAATCCTCATCACTGCTCTCATCACTTAAACTTGAAGAAGAAGAAAAAGAGTCATCTTGTTCATTAGGAAGATTTTGAGGTAGATCCAAGTGACTGTTTAAGGTGGAATCAAAGTCCAATGTCACTTTTGAAGAGTCTAAAGTGTCAGTAGTGAGTTTAAGTGGGCCCTTCCAAAACTTGACACTCCCTCCTATAAACAACTCATGAGTTTTAAGATGGAGAAGCTTGTATCCCTTAGGACCATTTACATACCCCACAAAGATAAAAGATTGACTTTGAGGGTCCATTATCTTGCATTTATTTTTGGGAACATGGGCTATTACTAGTGATCCAAACACTCAAAAGTGATCCACTATGGGCTTGTGACCATCCCAAGCTTCAAAAAGAGTGATTCCTTTCAAGGCTTTGTGTCGAACATGATTTCGAATGTATCACACATAGTTGATTGCTTCAGCCCAAAACTAAGGAGTAAAATTGGTTATTTCCTTCAAAGAATGGTTCTTACATTCAGCCACACCATTATGATAAGGGTTGTATGAAACTATGTGTTACATTTGAATCCCCTCTGATGTGTAAAATTGCTCAAACATGTTGATATACTTCCCACTATTGTTAATCCTTAATATTTTGATGGAACAATCTAATTGCTTCTCCACAAGTACCTTTAAGTCCTTGAATCAAAGACCTCAAATTTATTTTTGAGAAAAAACACCCAGGTGTACCTCAAAAAGTCATCAATAAATGTGATCATGTATCTAGTTTTATTGAATGAAGGTTTTGGAAATGGACCTACTATGTCACTATGGACAATTTCTAGCTTCTGTTTAACTCTCCTTACTTTGCCCTTATCATATTTATCTTCTAGATACTTGCCAAGAATGCAACCATTGCATAAGCCATATGATAATTTGACTTTAAGCAACCTCGAAACCATATCCTAACAATTAAGTTGCTCAAGGTAACGGTAGTTTAAATGGCCAAACCATTCATGCCATAGTTTGTTCACTCCATTTGCATGAGTAAGTAGTACAATTGAGGGCTGATCTTGGGTAAATTGTGAGAAGGTATACAACCTAGACTGATGATTGAACTTCTCATAAGCCATTATGGTGTCACTATGCATCTCTTTGATAACCATTAAATCATGTGTGAACTCAACTCACTTCTCTGCACCTACGTGAGTGATTTAATACACTGACAAAAGATTGGTGGATAGTGAAGGAACACATAAAACATCATTGAAGGTCCCATCACTTCAACCAATCCTTTACCACTGACTTATGTCAAAGTGTCATCACCCATGAAAATTGAAGGCATTAAACATGGCTCTATTTTTAAAAATAGATCCTCTGAGGAGGCCATGTGATTGGAAGCACCCGATTTAATAACCCAAGTCAAAGGATGAGAAGCTACTGCAACAAGTGCTTTGCCCTTGTTTTTAGCCTTTTTTGTTGTTTTTAGCCTTTACAAAATATTGTGTGGATGTTTTTTGAGTTGAGGATTTAGGAACATTGATTTTATTCTTCTCAAGCATCTTAGTCAAGGTGTCAATCTTTTTTTTCATGCATTGAGATTCATCATACCCAAGTTTTTTGCAAAATTTGCATTTGAATTTCTCCTTCTTAGGTTTCTCACTGGGAGAGGACTCATTTGATGATTCTTTACGCTTGGCATCTGATTTATGATTCTTCTTATGGTCAAGATTTTATTTAGACTGTTTCTTCTCTTATTTTCCACTATTAGAAGGCTTCATCTTATCCTGATTGACAATCAAGGCATGTGATTTTGAAGACTTTAGTACACCCATTTGAATCAACTTATCTTACTCCAAAGTTAGATCGACAACAAACTCATCAAATGATGACTTTATATAAGTGGATCTAAGTGCACATTTGGTAGCATGAAATATAGAGACAAAAACTAAATAGTCATGCTCCAATTTTGTAAGCATGGATAGAATCATTTGGTCATCTATTTTCTCAATGCCACATTGTTTCAACTATAGTATCAATGATTCAAAATTTGTAAATAAGTATTTTAGGGTGTCATAGTCACCTAGGCTCAATGTGATGAGCTCATTCTCTAGCTCATGACCCCTCATAATATCATGCATTGCAAAAACCTTGTCTAGGATGGTCCAGACTTCCTTGAGAGTTTTTTAGATTCAACATGAAACATAAGGTCAGGAGACATTGAAAAGAATAAGAACTCATAGGCCTTGTCACATTTGTTGTACCACTTAACCTTTTCTACATTTGTAGATGGCTCAGTTTCCTCATCCATAGTGATCTGATAGAGTCCTTTACCTCTCAAGGTGATCTACATTTTAGACTTCCAATCAA
Organism: Torreya grandis; assembly: GCA_037957365.1. Lineage (NCBI taxonomy): Eukaryota > Viridiplantae > Streptophyta > Pinopsida > Cupressales > Taxaceae > Torreya > Torreya grandis. The sequence goes on along the minus strand of JARHVA010002490.1, from coordinate 918,071 downwards.
GATAGTTAAATGGTTTAAGTGGTTCAATTGAGTTTAGATCCATTAGTGTAGATTAGATTGAGACAATTTTCAAAGTTGAGATGAAAGCAAAGAATAGATTGAACACAGTAAAAGTACCCCCTTAAACTATCAATAAGACCCCCACATAAAATTACAATGCAACATACGCTCAATATTATATGTTAGGCATGGTCAATAATTCATCTATGAACAATTAGTGTGAGAGAGTATAAGAGGGATGTCAAGCATAATTGATAATGCATCCAATAAATGTTTAAAAGGATTGAAGTGAGTTTTAAGCCATTACACCATGAAGAAAATGGATGTTACAAAGGGCCTAAAATAATTTCACCAATGTGTAGATTAAGAAAAAATATGCACTTTCAAAAAATATAGCATCCAAAATAGAGCTACAAATTGAAAGTTATGGCACTTACAAGTTCTTATTTCTACACATTCCTAGACCCTTTCCAAAAATAGAAAATTATGAAGTAGAGATATCCCTAAACTCACTACAATGTCAGCTCTTCTAATTCAAGAAATCAATTATCAGATTGTCCATGATCTTAGATCCTTACATAGAAGATTGGGAAAATCTATGTATGGAGCAATATAATCATAGATAAATTATAAAGGAGGAAGAAGATTGTCTTCACACAACAATGTTGTAAAATATGATCTACTTGCATAAAATTGCATTAACTCATTTAACCTTCCAAATTCTAAAAGTGGGGTACATATAGGAAAAATCAGGGCAACATGAAGAAGCCTCTAATTTTTATAATTAGATAATTACATTAAAATGAAATTAGCCTATGTGACCCTTTTATAGCTAACCTAAAGAAGTTTAATTGACATAGAATGGCCATAAATCCATGTAGGTGAAACCCGATGGGAGAAAACACTACACTAACACCCCCCTTAAGTGTAGCTTAGATGATATGAGAATTAGGTCCTGATATTGAAAGTCTGATGAGGTACCCAAGTACATAGTGAAGAATCTCCATAAGAGGAAGAAGAAGGTGGAACATCCCTAACCCTGATGAGATCTTGTAGATAAAAAAATTACTCTTTGTAAAGGGTTTGATTAGAATATCTTCAATTTACTCTGATGTTGGATAGTACCGAAGATCAATGACTTACTCATTGATAAACTCCTTGATGAAGTGCATGTGAATCTCTATGTGTTTGGTATTTTGATGGAGAACCAAATTCCTAAAAATTTGGATAGTGATGTGGTTGTCATAATAGATGATTTTTGGCTTATGAAATTGGAAACCAAACTCAGTGATAATCACCTAAATCTAGATTACCTCAATGGTGGCATTGATAAAAGATTGGTGGATATTGAAGGAACACATAGAACATCATTGAAGGTCCCATCACTTACTTCAAATGATCCTTTACCAATGACTTTCGCCAAACTGTCATCACCCATAAGAATTAAAGGTATAAAACATGGCTCTATTTCTAAAAATAGAACCTCTGAGAAGGCCATGTGATAGGAAGCACCTGAGTCAATAACCCAAGTCGAAGGATGAGAATCTACTACAATAAGTGTCTTACCCTTGTTTTTACCTTTTTTTTGTTAGCTTTAGCATTTACAAAATCTTTTTCAGATGTGTTCTGAGTTGAGAATTTAAGAACACTAATTTTATTCTTCTCAAGCATCTTAATCAAGGTGTCAATCTTCTTTTTCATGCACTAAGATTCATCATGCCCAAGTTTCTTGAAAAATTTCATTTGAGTTTCTCCTTCTTAGGTTTCCCACTTGAGGAGGACTCATTTGATGATGCCTCAGGCTTGGCATCTAATTTTTTATTCTTTTTGTGTTCATGATCTAGTTTAGATTGTTTCTTCTCTTGTTTGCCACTAATAGAAGACTTATTCTTATACTGATTGAAAATCAAGGCATGTGATTTTGAAGACTTTAGTGCACCTATTTGAACCAACTTATCTTATTCTTGAGTCAGATCAAATACAAACTCATTGAATGATGGAATTTTCTAAGTGAATCTAAGTACATGTTTAGTAGCATGAAATGTAGAGATGAAAACTAAATAATCATAACCTAATTTTGTAAGCATAAATAGAATCAACTAGTCATCTATTTTATCAATGCCATATTGTTTCAATTATAATCTCAATGATTTAAACTCTATAAATAAGTCTTGTAGGGTGTCATAGTCACCTAGACTCAATGTGATCATCTCATTATCTAGCTCATGACCCCTCATAATGTCTTTCACTCCAAAAAACTTATTTAGGATGGTCCAAAATTCATGGAGAGTTTTTATAGATTCAACATGAAACAAGAGGTTGGGAGACATTGATAGACATACGAACCCATAGGCCTTGTCACATTTGTTGTACCACTTAACCTTTTATGCATCCATAGACAACTTAGTTTCCTCACTCATAGTGATTCGATAGAGTCCTTTACCTCTCAAGGTGAGCTACATTTTAGACTTTCAATCAAGATAGTTAAATGGTGTGAGTGGTTTAATTGAGTTTAGATCCATCATCATAGATTAGATTGAGATAATTTTTAATGTTGAGATGAAAGCAAAGAATAGATTGCACATAGTAAAAGTACCCCCTTGAACTATAAAAAAGAACCCCCTTAAATTAAAATGCAACATATGCTTAATATTGGATGTTAGGCATGGCTGAGAATGCATCTATGAGTAATTAGTGTGAGAGAGTACAAGAGGGAGGTTGGACACAACCGATAATGAATTCAAGAAAGGCATAAAAGGATTGAAGTGAGTTTTAAGCTATTACACCATGAAGAAAATGGATGTTAAAAAGAGCCTAAAACAATATCACTAATGCATATATCTTGAAAAAATATGCACTTTAAAAAAAAAATAACACCTAAAACAGAGCTACAGATTATAAGTTATGGCACTTACAAGTTATTAATCCTACATATTCCTGGACCCTTTCCAAAAATATAAAATTATGAAGTAAAGATATCCCTAACCTCAATTCTATGTCAACTCTTTTAATTCAAAAAATCATTTTTTAGATTGACCATGATCTTGGATCCTTACATAGAATATTAAGCAAATCTATGTATGGAGTAATGGAATCATAGATAAATTGTAAAGGAAGAAGAAGCTTATCTTCACAAAAAAATATTGAAAAAGATGATCTACTTGGATAAAATCACATTAACATTTTTAACCTTTAAAATTATAAAAGTGGGGTACATATAGAAAAAATTAGGGCAACATGAGGAAACCTATAATTTTCCTAATTATATAATTACATTAAAATGAAATTAGCCTATGTGACCCTTTTATAACTAACCTACAGAAGCTTAATTGACATAAAATGGCCATAAGGCCATGTAAGCAAAACCTAATGGGAAAAAACACTACACTAACACCCACCTTAAGCGTAGCTTAGGTGAGATGAGAATTGGGTCCCGATATTGAAACCCTAATGAGGTATCCAAGTACATAGTGAAGAACCTCCATAAGAGGATGAAGAAGGTGGAGTATCCCTAACCCCAATGAGAGCTCGCAGATGAATAAATTTAATCTTTATAAAGGGCTTGGTTAAAATATCTACAATCTACTCTGATGTTGGATAATATCAAAGATTGATGACTTGCTCATTGATAAGCTCCCTAACGAAGTACATGTGAATATCTATGTGTTTGGTCTTTTGATGGAGAACCAGATTCCTACAAATCTAGATAGTGCTTTGGTTGTCATAATAGATGATTTTTATATTATGAAACTATATACCAAACTTAGTGAGAATCCCCTAAAGCTAGATTGCCTCAGTGGTGGCATTGACAACCCCTTTGTATTCTACCTCTGTAGATGATAAAGCAACTACATATTGCTTCTTGCTTGACCTACTTATTGGACCTAAACCAAGTAAGAAACTATAGCCTAAAGTGGACTTTCAAATCTAAATATCTTTAGCCCAATATGAATATGTGTATCTAATCAAATCAATCTCTATTCCTATTTTATAGTGTAACTATAATTTTAATCCTGAGAAAGTAATGCACCAATCCCATGTCTGTCATTGAAAATATTTTTCAAAGTGCAATTTTCACTATTGAGATTGATGATTGTGAGCTCTTTGTAATCAACAAGTCATAAATATAGATAAGTAGGATCAATAGATAATCATCCTACCATAAGATGTAGACATTTAGATCTGAGTGGCATCTGGTGAATCTGACTATGAGGAGAAAGGAGTCCATCTTGGAATACCATGCTCGAGGGGCCTATTTGAGTCTATGCCAATCACCTAAGAAAAACTCTTTGATACTATACAAGCTTTGTACTTATCAACAGACCCATATGCACCATACTTAGTATGATAAACCCATTTTCAATAGACAAATTTTCTTAGTTAAGGAAGAGGGACCAAGTCCTATGCTTTGTTCCTGATTAGGGAACTATACTCCTCCTACATAGAAAAATCCCATTTTAGAATGCCATATGCCTCATAAAAGGTTTGGTAAATCTAAGACAATGACCAGGTAGACATGTGAAGTCCCCTAAAACTGTGAATGTATCCATCTTATATTTGATGTATTTCCAACCCATTTTCTAACACTTTGACATGTTTGTTTAGACCAAGTGGGACCAGAATTGTATGAGATTAGAGAATTAGAAGGTGAGTCATCATCATCTGAAGTATGAGTGTGAGATGGAGGAGGACAATCCTCTTCACTACTCTTATCACTTGAAATTTAAGAAGAAGAAGAAGAAGAAGAGTCATCCTGATCATCAAGAGGATTTTGAGGTGGATTCAAGTCACTATCTTAGGTGGAATCAATGTCCAATGAGACTTTTAAAGAGTCTGGAGTGCTAGTAGTGAGTTCAAGTGGGACCTCATGAAACTTGACACTCCTTTATATGAATAACTCATGAGTTTCAGGATGGAGAATCCTATATCCCTTAACACCCTCTACATACCCCACAAAGTTACAAGACTAACTCTGAGGGTCCACTACCTTGCATTTCTTCTTGGGAACATGGGCCATTGATGGTGATCCAAACACTCAAAAGTGATCTATTGTGGGCTTGTGACCATCCCAAGATTCAAAAGGAGTGATTCCTTTCAAGGATTTATGTGGAACATGGTTCTAAATGTAGCACATAAAGTTGATTGCTTCAGCTCAAAATTAAGGAGCAAGAGACTTTGATTGAAGCATGCAATTGGCCATTTCCTTTAAGGAATAGTTATTATGTTCAACCACACCATTATACTAAGGATTTTATGGAACTGTGTGTTACATCTAAATCCCCTCTGATGTTCAAAACTACTCAAACCTATTGTTGACATACTCCCCACCATTGTCAATCCTTAAGATATTTGTTGAACAAACTGATTACTTCTCCATAAGTGCCTTGAAGTCCTTAAAGTAATCAAAGACCTTGGACTTCTTTTTGAGAAAAACACATAGGTGTACCTTGAAAACTCTTCAATGAATGTGAGCATGTATTTGGTCTTGTTGAATGAATGTTTTATAAATAGACTTGTTATGTCACTATGGATAATTTCTAGCTTCTCTTTGATTCTTCTTACTTTGCCCTTGTCATATTTCTCTTCTGGATGCTTGCCAAGAATGCAACCATTACATAGGCCATATAATAAATTGACTTGAGGCAATCTTAAAACCATATCCTAATGACTAAGTTGCTCTAGGTAATGGTAGATTAAATGGTCAAACCATTCATGCCATAGTTTGCTCACTCCATCTTCATGAGTAAGCAGTGTAGTTGAGGACTGATCTAGGGAAAATTGTGAGAAGGAATATAGCCTAGAATGATGATTGGCCTTCCCATAAGACAATGTGGTGTCACTATGCATCTCCTTGATAACTAATGAATCAAGTGTGAACTCAACTCACTTCCCTACATCTATGTGAGTGATTTGGTACATTGACATAAGATTGGTGGATAGTGAAGGAACACACAGAACATCAATTAAGGTCTCATCACTTACTTTAACTGATAATTTACCACTGAGTTCTACCAAAGTGTCATCACCCATGAGAATTGAAGGAAAAAAACATGGCTCTATTTTTGAAAATAGATCCTTTGAAGAGGCCATGTGATAGGAAGCACCTGAGTCAATAACCCAAGTCAAAGGATGAGAAGTTACTGTAAAAAGTGCCTTGCCTTTATTTTTAACTTTTTGTTATCTTTAACCTTTGTAGAATATTGTGTGGATGTGTTCTAAGTTGAGGATTTAGGAACACTAATTTTATTCTTCTCAAGCATCTTAGTCAAGGTGTCAATCTTCTTTTTCATGCACCGAGATTCATCATTCCCAAGTTTCTTAGAAACATTACATTTGAGTTTCTCCTTCTTAGGTTTCCCACTTGAGGAGGACTCACTTGATGACATATTAGGCTTGACATTTGATTATTGTTATGCTCATGATCTAGTTCAGACTATTTTTTCTCTTATTTACCACTGCTAGAAGGCTTCTTCTTATCTTGATTGACAATCAAGGCCTGTGATTTTGAAGACTTCAGTACACCCATTTGAACCAAATTATCTTACTCAAAATTCAAATCGATAATAAACTCATTAAATGATGGCATTTTCTAAGTGGATCCAAGTGCATGTTTGGTAGCATGAAATATAGAGATGAAAACCAAATAGTCAAGATCCATTTTTGTAAGCATGGATAAAATCAACTAGTCATTTATACTCTCAATGTTGCATTGTTTCAACTATAGTCTCATTGATTTAAACTTTGTAAATAAGTATTATAGGGTGTCATAGTCACCTAGGATCAATGTGCTGAGCTCATTCTCCAACTCATGACCCCTCATAATGTTCTGCATTCCAAAAAACTTGTCTAGGATGGTCTAGACTTTATTGAGAGTTTTTTATATTCAACATGAAATATAAGGTCAGGAGACATTGACATGCATAAGAACTCATAAGCCTTGCCACATTTATTGTATCACTTAACCTTTTCTACATTTATAGATGGCTCAGTTTCCTCACCCATAGTGATTTGATAGAGTCCTTTACCTCTCAAGGTGATCTGCATTTTAGACTTCCAATCAAGATAGTTAAATTGTGTGAGTGGTTCAATTGAGTTTAGATCCATTAGTGTAGATTAGATTGAGACAATTTCCAAAGTTGAGATGAAAGCAAAGAATAGATTACACATAGTACAAGTACCCCCTTGAACTATCAACAAGACCCCCACTTAAATTATAATGTAACACACACTCAATATTATATGTTAGGCATGGTCAATAATGCATCTATGAGCAATTAGTGTGAGAGAGTACAAGAGGGATGTTGAGCACAGTTGATAATGCATCCAAGAAATATACAAAAGGATTGAAGTGAGTTTTAAGACATTACACCATGAAGAAAATAGATGTTTCAAAGGGCCTAAAATAATTTCACCAATGCGTATATTAAGAAAAACTATGTAATTTTAAAAAAAACACCCAAAATAGAGCTACAATTTGAAAGTTATTGCACTTACAAGTTATTACTTCTACACATTCCTAGACCCTTTCCAAAAATAGAAAATTATGAAGTAGAGATATCCCTAACCTCACTACCATTTCAATTCTTCTAATTCAAGAAATCAATTGTCGGATTGGCAATGATCTTGGATCCTTGCATAGAATATTGAGCAAATCTATGTATGGAGAAATGAAATCACAAATAAATTGTAAAAGAGGAAGAAACTTGTCTTCAAACAACATTATTGCAAAATATGACCTTCTTACATAAAATCATATTAACCTATCTAACCTTCCAAAGTGGAAAAGTGGGGTACATATAGGGAAAATTAGGGCAGCATGAGGAAGCTTCTAATTTTCCTAATTAGATAATTACATTAAAATAAAATTAGCCCATGTGACCCTTTTATAACTAACATAAGGAATCTTAATTGACATAGAATGGTCATAAGGTCATGTAGGCAAAGCCCAATGGAAAAAAAACACTACACTAACACCCCCCATTATGCATAGCTTAGGTGAGATGAGAATTGGGTCATAACATTGAAAGCTTAATGAGGTACCCAAGTACATAGTGAAGAACCTCCATAGGAGGAAGAAGAAGTTAGAACAACCCTAACCCTAATGAGAGATCACAAATAAATAAATTTACTCTCTATGAAGGGCTTGGTTAGATTATCTGTAATCTAATTCAATGTTGGATAGTATCGAAGATCAATGGCTTGTTTTTTAATTAGATCCTTGATGAAGTGCATGAGAATCTCTATGTGTTTATTTTGTTTGATGAGAACCAGATTCTTGTAAATGTAGATAGTGCATTGGTTGTCACAGTAGATGATTATTGACTTATGAAACTAGATACCAAACTTAGTGAGAATCCTCTAAAGCTAGATTGCCTCAGTGGTGGCATTGATAACCCTTGTGTATTCTATCTCTGTAGATGATAAAACAACTACATGTTGCTTCTTGATTGACCAAATTATTGGACCCAAACCAAGTGAGAAACTGTAGCTTGAAGTAGACTTTTGACTTTGAATATCTCTAATCCAATTTAAATCATGTATATGATCAAATCAACCTATGTTCCTACTCCATAGTGTATCCTTGATTTCAATCTCAAGAAAATAATGTAGCAATCCCATGTTTGTCATTGAAAATATGTCTGAAAGTGTATTTTTCACTTCTAAGATGGATGATCATGAGTTCCTTGTAATCAGTAAGTCATCCACATAGAAAACTAGGATTAATAGAGAATCATCCTATTATAAGATGTAGACATTTAGATTTGAGTAGCATTTGGTGAACCTGACTATGAGGAGAAAGGAGTCCATTTTGGCATATCATGCTCGAGAGGCCTGTTTGAGTTCATAGATATATTTTTTGAGTCTACAAACCAAGGATGAATCTTTTACAAAGCCTTGTTTTTGCTCCATGTAGATATCTTCTTTGAGGTCCCCATGTAGAAAAGCACTCTTAACATCCATTTGGTGAGCATCCCACTGATGTGCAACTATGATGGCTAGAGTGAGTTTGATAGACATCATCTTGGCTATAAGAGAAAATGTCTTAGTGTAGTCTATGCCAAGCACTTGAGAAAACCCCTTTGCAACTAGATGATATTTATACTTATCAACAAATCCATCTACACCATACTTAGTTTGATAAACCCATATGCATAGACCAATTTTCTTTCTTTAAGAAGAGGGACCAAGTCTTATGCTTTGTTCTTGATTAGAGAACTATACTCCTCTTGCATAGAAGAATGCTAGATGCCTCATGAAAGGTTTTTGGATCTAAGGCAATGACCAGGTAGGTATTTGAAGTCCCCTAAAAGATGAACATGTTCACCTTGTATCTAATGTATTTTCAACCCATTACCCAACACTTTGAAGTGTTTGTTTGTCCCAAGTCAGAATGAACTTATATGAGATAGGAGAATCAGAAGGTGAGTCATCATCATCTAAATTGTGAGTGTGAGATGGAAGAGGAGAATCCTCATTAATTATCTCATCACTTAAACTTGAAGAAGAAGAAGAGTCATCCTGATCATCAAGAGGATTTTGAGGTGGATCCAAGTCACTATTTGACGTGAAATCAATGTCTAGTGAGACTTTTGAAGAGTCTAGAGTGCCAATAGTGAGTTCAAATGGGCCCTCATGAAAATTGACACTCCTTTCTATGAATAAATCATGATTTTTAGGATAGAGAATCATGTATCTCTTAATACCCTCTAAGTACCCCACAAAGATACAAGACTAACTCTGAGAGTCCATTTCTTTGCATTTATTCTTGGGAACATGGGTCATTGCTGGTGATCCAAACACTCAAAAGTGATCTACTGTGGGCTTGTGACCATCTAAATATTCAAAAGGTGTGATTCCTTTCAAGGATTTATGTGGAATATGGTTATGAATATAGCACACATAGTTGATTGCTTTAGCACACAACTGAGGAGTAAGAGACTTTGATTAAAGCATGCAGTTGGCCATTTCATTCAAGGAACAGTTCTTACATTTGAACACACCATTCTAATAAGGACTGTATGGAACTATGTGTTACATTTGAATCCCCTCTAGTGTGAAAAATTTCTCAAACTTATTGTTGACATAATCCCCACCATTGTCAGTCCTTAAGATTTTGATGAAATAATCTGATTGCTTCTCCATAAGTGCCTTGAAGTCCTTGAAGTGATCAAAGACCTTAGACTTATTTTTAATAAAAAACACCCAAGTATACCTTGAAAATTCATAGATGAATGTGAACATGTATTTTGTCCTTTTGAATAAATGTTTTTGAAATGGACATGCTATGTCACTATGGACAATTTCCAGTGTTTGTTCATCTCTCCTTGCTTTGCCCTTGTCATATTTCTCTTCTAGATGATTTCCAAGAATGCAACCATTACATAAGGCATCCAAGAATTTGACTTTAGGAAACCCTAAAACCATGTCCTAATGAATGAGTTGCTCTAAGTAACAATAGTTTAAATAGCCAAAACATTCATGCCATAGTTTGCTCACTCTATCTGCATGAGTAAGAAATGCAATTGAGGGATAATCTAAGGAAAATTGTGAGAAGGTATATATCCTAGATTGATTATTGACCTTCCCATAAGCCATTATGGTGTTATGGTGTATCTCCTTGATAACCACTGAATCAGGTGTGAACTTAACTCACTTCCTTGAACCTATGTGAGTGATTTGGTATATTGAAAAAGATTGGTGGATAGTGAAGGAACACACAAAACATCATTGAAGGTCCCATCACTTACTTCAACTGATCATTTACCACTAAATTTTACCAAAGTGTCATAACCCATGAAAATCGAAGGCATGCAACATAGATCTATTTATAAAAATAGATCCTCTGAGGAGGCCATGTGATAGGAATCATCCAAGTTAATAACCCAAGTTGAAGGATGAGAAGCTACTGTAATAAGTGCCTTGTCCTTGTTTTTACCCTTTTTATTATCTTTATCCTTTGCAAAATATTGTATGGATGCGTTCTAAGTTAAATATTCAAGAACACTAATTTTATTCTTCTCAAGAATATTAGTCAAGGTGTCAATCTTCTTTTTCATGTACTGAGATTCATCATGCCCAAGTTTCTTATAAAATTTGCATTTGAGTTTCTCCTTCTTAGGTTTCTCACTTGAGAAGGACTCATTTGATGATGCCTTAGGCTTGGAATCTAATTTTTTATTCTTCTTTTGCTCATGATCAGGTTTAGACTATTTTTTCTCCTATTTACCACTGCTAAAAGGCTTCTTCTTATCTTGATTGACAATCAAGGCATGTGATTTTGAAGACTTCAGTGCACCCATTCGAACCAACTTATCTTTCTCTTGAGTCAGATCAGAAATAAACTCATTGAATGATGGAATTTTCCAAGTGGATCCAAGTGCACATTTGGTAGCATGAAATGTGGAGACAAAAATTGAATGGTCATGACCCAATTTTGTAAGAATAGATAAAATCAACTGGTCATCTATTTTCTTAATGACACATCATTTTAACTATAGTCTCAATGATTTAAACTTTGTAAAAAGGTCTTGTAAGGTGTCATAGTCACTTGGGCTCAATGTGATGAGCTCATTCTCTAGCTCATGACCCCTCATAATGTCCCACACTCCAAAAAGTTTTTCTAAGATGGCCTAGAATTTGTTGGGAGTTTTTGTAGATTCAACATGAAACAAGAGATCAAGAGACATTGAAAGGCATAAGAACCCATAGGCCTCGTCACATTTATTGTACTACTTAACATTTTCTACATCTATAGACGACTTAGTTTCCTCACCCATAGTGATTTGATAGAGTCTTTTACCTCTCAAGGTGAGCTAAATTTGAGAATTTCAATCAAGATAGTTAAATGGTGTAAGTGGTTCAATTGAGTTTAGATCCATTAGTGCATATTAGATTGAGACAATTTTAAAAGTTAAGATGAAAGCAAAGAATAGATTATACACAGTACAAGTACCCCTTTCAATTATCAACAAGACCCCCCTTAAATTATAATACAACACACACTCAATATTGGATGTTGAGCATGGTCGATAATGCATCTATGAGAAATTAGTGTGAGAGAGTACAAGAGGGATGTCAGGCACAATCGATAATGCATCCAAGAAAGGTACAAAAGGATTGAAGTGACTTTTAAGCCATTATACCATGAATAAAATGGATGTTACAAAAGGCCTTATATAATATTATCAATACGTAAATATTGAAAAAATATGCACTTTAAAAAAAAATAGCACCCAAAATAGATCTACAAATTGAAAGTTATGACACTTATAAGTTCTTACTTCTACACATTCATGGACCCTTTTCAAAAATGGAAAATTATAAAGTAGAGATATCCCTAACCTCACTACTATGTCAGTTCTTCTAATTCAAGAAATCAATTATCAGATTGGCTATGATCTTGGATCCTTGTAGAGAAAATTGAACAAATTTATGTATGGAGCAATGAAATCATAGATAAATTGTAAAGGAAGAAGAAGCTTGTCTTCACACAACAATATTGCAAAATATGATGTACTTGCATAAAATCACATTAACCTTTCTAACCTTCCAAAATATAAAATTAGGGTACATATAGGGAAAATTAGGTAAACATGAGGAAGCTTCTAATTTTTCTAATTAGATAATTATATTAAAATGAAATTAGCCTATGTAACCCTTTTATAACTAACTTAAGGAAGCTTAATTGACATAGAATGGCCATAAGGCCTTGTAGACAAAATCCAATGGGAAAAACAAATACACTAATAACTACCCCCCCCACGCCTGCCCCCTTCCCCCCCCGCTTAGCATAGCTTACATGAGATGAGAATTGGGTCCTGACATTAAAATCTTGATGAGGTATCCAATACATAGGAAAGAACCTCCATGGGTGGAAGAAGGTGGAGCAACCCTAACCCCAAGGAGAGCTCACAGATGAACAAATTTACTCTATATGAAGGTCTTGGTTATAATATATATAATATTCTTTGATTTTGGATGGAACCAAATATCAACGACTTGCTCATTGATAAGCTCCCTAATGAAGTGCATGTAAATCTGTATGTTTTTGGTCCTTTGATGGAGAACCAAATTCTTCCAAATTTGGATAGTGTTTTGGTTGTCAAAGTAGATGATTTTTGGCTTATTAAAATAGATACTAAACTTAGTGAGAATCCCTAAAAGCCATAGTGCCTCAGTGGTATCATTGATAACCCCTCTTTATTTTGCCTCTGTAGATGATAAAGCAATTGCATGTTGCTTCTTATTTGACCAACTTATTGGACCTAAAACAAGTGAAAAACTATAGCCTAAAGTGTAATTTTGAATATAAATATCTCCAGGGCAATATGAATCTATGTATTTTATCAAATCAACCTTTTTTCCTACTCCATAGTGTATCCCTAATATTTATCCTAAGAAAGTAATGCAACAATCCTATGTTTGTCATTGAAAATCTATCTAAAAGTGTAGTTTTCACTACTGAGATGGATGATCATGATCTCCATATAATAAACAATTCATCCACATAAAGAACTAGGTTAAATATAGAATCATCCTATCATAATATGGAGACATTTAGATCTAAGTGGAATCTGATGAATCTAACTATGAGGAGAAAGGATTCCATCTCAGCATACCATGCCTGAGGGGCCTGTTTGAGTTTGTAGATAGATTTTTTGAGTCCATAAGCCAATAAGGAATATTCCACAAAGCCTTGTGGTTTCTCCATTTATATCTCTTATTTGAGTTCACCATGTATAAAAACACTCTTCACATCTATTTGGTGAACATCCCACCGATGTGTAGCTATAATGGCTAGAGTGAGTCTGATAGATGTCATCTTGAATACAAGAGCAAATGTCTTAGTGTAGTTTATGTTAGGCACCTAAGAAAACCCATTTATAACCAAAAAAGATTCATACTCAATAGACCCATCTTCACCATACTTAATTTGATAAACCCATTTGCATTAGACCAATTTTATTCCTTTAAGAAGAGGGACCAAGTCCCATGCTTTATCCCTAATTTGGGAACTATACTTCTCCTGCATAGAATAATCCCATTCTGGAATGCCATATGCCTCATGAAATGTTTGAAGATATAAGGCAATGGAAAGGTAGGCATGTGAAGTCCCCTAGAATTATGAATGTGTTTACCTTGTATCCGATGGATTTTCAACCCATTTCCCAGCACTTTAAAGTGTTTATTTGGCTCAAGTGGGACCAAAATTGTATGAGATTAGAGAATAAAGAGGTGAGTCATAATCATCTAAAGTGTGAGTATGATATGGAGGAGGATAATCCTCATCACTAATCGCATCACTTGAACTTGAAGAAGAAGAAGAAGAGTCATTATGATCATTAAGAGGATTTTGAAGTGGATCTAAGTCACTATCTGAGGTGGAATCAATGCCTAATGAGATTTTTGAAGTGTTTAGAGTGCCAATAGTGAGTTCAAGTGGACCCTCACAAAACTTGACACTCCTTTCTGTGAATAATTCATGAGTTTTAGGATGGATAAGCCTGTATCCCTTAGCACCCTCTGCATACCGCATAAAGATATAAGACTGAATCTGAGGGTCCATTGCCTTACATTTATTCTTGAAAACACAGGCCATTGCTAGTGATCCAAACACTTGAAAGTGATCTAATATGGGCTTGTGACCATCTAAAGCTTAAAAAGGTGTGATTCCATTCAAGGCTTTGTGCGAAACAAAATTCTAAATATAACACATACAATTGATTATTTTGGCCCAAAATTGAGGAACAAGAGACTTTGTTTGAAGCATGTAGTTGGGAAATTCCTTCAAGAAATGGTTATTACATTTTGCTACACCATTCTACTGAGGACTATATGGAACTGTGTATTACATCTAAATCCCCTCTAATGTGTAAAACTACTCAAACATGTTGTTGACATACTCCCCACCATTGTCAATCCTTAAGATTTTGATATAATAATTTGACTGCTTCTCTAGAAGTGAATTGAATCCCTTGAAGTGAGCATGTATTTGGTCCTATTGAATGAAGGTTTTATAAATGGACCTGTTATGTCACTATGGATAATTTTTAGCTTATGTTCAACTCTTCATACTTTGCCCTTATCATATTTCTCTTCTAGATGATTGTCAAGAATTCAACCATTGCATAAGTCATCCAAGAATTTGATTTTAGGTAACCTTGAAACCATGTCTTAATGATTGAGTTACTCTAGGTAATGGTAATTTAAATGTCTAAACCATTTATGCCAAAGTTTACTCACTCCATCTATATGAGTAAGTAGTGAAACTAAGGGCAGATATGGGGAAAATTATGAGAAATAATATATCCTAGACTAATGATTGGCCTTCCCATAAGCCACTGTGGTGTCACTGTGCATCTCCTTGATAGACATTAAATCAGGTTTGAACTTAACTCACTTCCCTACACCTATGTGAGTGATTTGGTACACTGATAGAAGATTGGTGGATAGTGAAGGAACACACAAAACATCATTGAAGGTCCCATCACTTACTTCAACTGATCTTTTACCAATATCTTCTACTGAAGTGTCATCACCTATGAGAATTAAAGGCATTAAACATAGCTCTATTTCTAAAAATAGATCTTCTAAGGAGACCATGTGATAGTTAGCACCCAAGTCCATAACCCAAGTCAAAAGATGAGAAGCTATTACAAGTGCCTTGCCCTTGTTTTTAACCTTTTTGTTATTTTTTTCCTTTGAAAGATCTTATGCACACGTGTTCCAAGTTGAGGATTTAGGAACACTAATTTTATTCTTATCAAGCATCTTCATCAAGGTATCAATCTTATTTTTCATGCACTGAGATTCATTATGCCCAAGTTTATTAAAAAATTTGCAATTGAGTTTCTCCTTCTTAAGTTTCCCTCTTGAGGAGGACTCATTTGATAATGCCTTAGGCTTGGCATCTAATTTATGATTATTCTTGTGCTCATGATCTAGTTTAGACTATTTTTTCTCCTATTTAACACTTCTAGAAGGCTTCTTCTTATCATGATTGACAATCAAGGCATATGATTTTTAATGACTTTAGTGCACCCATTTGAGCCAACTTATCTTTCTCTTGAGTCATATTGATAAAAAACTCATTGAATGATGGCATTTTCTGAGTGGATCCAAGTGCATGTTTGGTAGCATGAAATGTAGAGATGAATTTAGAGGTAAAATATAAAAGGGTTATCAATGCCACCACTAAGGCAATCTCTATGTGTTCGATCCTTTGATGGAGAACCAAATTATTGTAAATCTAGATAATGCTTTGGTTGTCATAGTAGATGATTGTTGGATTATGAAATTAGATACCAAACTCAGTGAGAATCCCCTAAAGCTAGATTATCTCAATGGTGGTAGTGAAAACCCCTCTGTATTTTATCTCTTTAGATGATAAAGCAACTGCATGCTACTTCTTGCTTGACCAATGTATTAGACCTAAACCAAGTGAGAAAATATATCTTGAAGTGGATTTTTGACTTTTAATATCTCCATTCCAATCTGAATCTATGTATATGATCAAATAAACCTCTATTTCTACTTTATATTATACCCCTAATTTCAATTCCAAAAAATTAATGCAATAATCCCATATCCATCACTAAAAATCTACCTAAAACTGTAGTTTTCACTCTTGAGATGGATCATCATGAGCTCCCTATAATTAGCAAATCATCCACATAGAGAACTAGGATCAATAGAGAATCATCCTACCATAATATGTAGACATTTGGATCTGAGTGGAATTTGGTGAACCTGATTATGATAAAAAATGAGTCCATCTTGGCATACCATACTCGAAGGGCTTGTTTGAGTCAGTAGATAGATTTGTTGAGTCTACAGACCAAGGAGGAATCTTCCACAAAGCCTTGTTATTTCTCCATGTAGATCTCTTCTTTGAGGTCACCATGTATAAAATCACTCTTGATGTCTATTTAGTGAACATCACATCGATATGCAAATGTGATGGCTAGAGTGAGTTTGATAGATGTCATCTTGGCTATAGGAAAAAATGTCTCAGTGTATTCTATGCTAGGCACCTGAGAAAACCCCTTTACAAATAGATGAGATTTGTACTTATCAAGAAAACCATCTACACCATACTTATTCCACTAAACCCATTTTCAACATACCAATTTTCTTCTTTTAGGAAGAGGTACTAAGTCCTATGCTTTATTCTTGATTAGGGAGCTATACTCCTCCTGCATAAAAAAATCCTATTTTGGAATGCCAGATGCCTCATGAAAGGTTTATGGATTTGAGGTAATAGACAAGTAAGCATGTGAAGTCCCCTAAAATTGTGAACATGTATACCTTATATATGATGGATTTCCAACCCATTTCCTAGCACTTTTAAGTGTTTGTTTGACCCAAGTGGGACTAGAATTATATGAGATTAGAGAATCAAGAGGTGAGTCATCATCATCTAAAGTCTGAGTGTGAGATGGAGGAAGAGAATCCTCATCACTATTCTTATGTTCAACCACACCATTCTAGCATGCAATTAACCATTTACTTTAGGGAATGGTTCTTATGTTCAGACACACCATTCTACTAAGGATTGTATGAAACTATGTGTTGTATCTGAATTCCCTTTGATGTGAAAAACTACTCAAACTTATTTTTGACATACTCCCCACCATTATCAATCCTTAATATTTTTATGGAATAATTTGATTGCTTCTCCACAAGTACCTTGAAGTCCTTAAAGTGATCAAAGACCTTAGGCTTTTTTTTATAAAAAACACCCAAGTGTACCTCAAACAGTCATTGATGAATGTGAGCATGTGTCTAAGCCTGTTGAATGATGGTTTTAGAAATGGAACTACTATGTCATTGTTGATAATTTTGAGCTTCTATTCATCTCTCCTTACTTTTCCCTTGTCATAGTTATCTTTTGGATGTGTGCCAAGAATGCAAACATTGCATAGGCCATCCAAGAATTTGAGTTTAAGCAATCTTAAAACTATGACCTAACAACTAAGTTGCTCCAGATAATGGTAGTTTAAATGGCCAAACCATTCATGCCATAGTTTGCTCACTCCATCTACATGAGTAAGCAATGTAGCTGAGGGATAATCTAGGGTGAATTATGAGAAGGTATACATTTTAGACTAATGATTGGCCTTCCCATAAGCCACTATGGTATCACTGTGCATCTCCTTGATAATCACTAAATTAAGTGTGAACTCAACTCACTTCCCTACACCCATGTGAGTGATTTGGTACACTGACAGAAGATTAGTGGATAGTGAAGGAACACATAGAACATCATTGAAGGTCCCATCACTTGATTAAATGGATCCTTTACCACTAACTTATACTGAAGTGTTATCACCCATGAGAATTGAAGGAACATAACATGGCTATGTTTTTGAAAATAGATCCTCTAAGGAGGCCATGTGATAGGAAGCACCCGAGTCAATAACCCAAGTCGAAGGATGAGAAGCTACTGCAACAAATGACTTGACCTTGTTTTTACCCTTCTTATTGTCTTTAGCTTTTAAAAAATCTTGTATAGATGTGTTCTAATTTAAGGATTCAGGAATGCTAATTTTATTCTTCTCAAGCATCTTAGTCAAGGTGTCAATCTTCTTTTCCATGCACTAAGATTCATCATGCCCAAGTTTCTTGTAAAATTTGTATTTGAGTTTCTCCTTATTAGGTTTCTTGTTTTACGTGGACTCATTTGATAATGATTTAAAATTGGTATTTAATTTTTGATCCTTCTTATGTTCATGATCTAGTTTAGATTATTTCTTCTCCTATTTATCACTGTTAGAAGGCTTCTTCTTGTCCTGATTGATAATTAAGACATGTGATTTTGAAGACTTTAGTACACCCATTTGAACCAAATTATCTTACTCCTAAGTCAAATTGATAAAAAACTCATCAAATGGTGGAATTTTACAAGTGGATCCAAGTGCATGTTTTGTAGCATGAAATGTAGAGACAAAAACTAAATAGTCATGACCCAATTTTGTAAGCATAGATAGAATCAACTAGTCATCTATTTTTTCAATGCCACATTATTTCACATATAGTATCAATGATTTAAAATTTGTAAAGAAGTATTTTAGGGTGTCATAGTCACTTGGGCTCAATGTGATGAGCTTATTCTCTAGCTCATGACTCCTCATAATGTCCTGCACTCCAAAAACCTTGTCTAGGATGGTCTAGACTTCATTGGGAGTTTTTATAAATTCAACATGAAACACGAGGTTAGGGAACATTGAAAAGCATAAGAAACCATAGGCGTCATCACATTTATTATACCACTTAACATTTTCTACATCTATAAACAACTCAATTTCTTCACTCATAGTGATTTGATAGAGTCCTTTAGCTCTTAAAGTAAGCTACATTTTAGACTTCCAGTTTAGATAGTTAAATGTTGTGAGTGGATCAATTGAGTTTAGATCCATTAGTGTAGATTATATTGAGATAATTTTTAATTTTGAGATGAAAACAAATAATAGATTCTACACAGTACAAGTACCCCCTTTCACTATCAACAAGACCCCCCTTAAATTACAATGCAACACATGCTCAATATTATATTTTAGACATGATTGAGAATACATGTATGAGCAATTAGTGTGAGAGAGTACAAGAGGGATGTCAGACATAATTGATAATACATCCAAGAAAGGTACAAAAAGATTAAAGTGAATTTTAATCCATTACACCATAAATAAAATGTATGTTAAAAAGGTCTTTAAAAAATATTACCAATGTGTAGAGCTTGAAAAAATATGTACTTTAAAAAAAATAGCACCCAAAATAGAGCTACGGATTGAAAGTTATGTCACTTACAAGTTCTTACTTCTACACATTCCTAAACCTTATCCAAAAATGGAAAATTATGAAGTAGAGATATCGCTAACCTCACTACCATGTTATCTCTTCTAATAAAATAAATCAATTATCATATTAGCCATGATCTTGAATCCTTGCATAGAAGATTGAGCAAATCTATGTATGGAGCAATGAAATCACAAATAAATTACAAAGGAGGAATAAGCTTGTCTTCACACAACAATATTGAAAAATATGACCTGCTTGCATAAAATCAATTAAACCTATCTAACCTTCCAAAGGGAAAAAGTGGGGTACATATAAGAAAAATTAGGTTAACATAAGAAAGCCTCTAATTTTCATAATTAGGTAATTACATTAAAATATAAAATATTCCTATGTGACCCTTTTATAACTAACTTAATGAAGCTTAATTGACATAGAATATCCATAAGACCATGTAGGCAAAACCCAATGGGAAAAATCACTACACTAACATCCCCCCTTAAGCATAGCTTAGGTGAGATAAGAATTGGGCCCTGACATTGAAAGATTAATGAGGTACCCAAGTAGATAGTGAAGAACCTCCATAGGAGGAAGAAGAAGGTGGAGAAGCCCTAACCCCAATGAGAGCTCATAGATGAAAAAATTTACTCTCTAAGAAGGGCTTGGTTATAATATCTGTAATTTGGTATGATGTTGGATAGTACCAAATATCAATGAATTACTCATTGATTAATGCCCTGATGAAGTGTATGTGAATCTCTATGTGTTTGGTCTTTTTATGGAGAACCAAATTCATCCAAATTTGGATAGTGCTTTGGTTGTCACAATAGATGATTATTAACTTATAAAACTAGATACCAAACTTAGTGAGAATATCCTAAATCTAGATTGCCTTAGTGGTGGCATTGATGACCCCTCTATATTTTACCTTTGTAGATGATAAAGCAACTACATGTTATTTCTTGCTTGACCAACTTATTAGACCTGAACAAAGTGAGAAACTATAGCCTAGAGTGGACTTTCAACTTTAAATATCTCTATCCCAATCTAAATTTGTATATCTGGTCAAATTAACCTTTGTTCTTACTTTATAGTGTATCCCTAATTTCAATCCTGAGAAAGTAATGCAACAATCACATATCTATCATTGAAAATCTATCTAAAAGTGCAATTTTCACTACTAAGATGGATGATCATGAGCTCCCTATAATCAACAAGTCATCCACATAAAGAACTAGGATCAAAACAAAATCATCCTACAACAAGATGTAGACATTTAGATCTGAGTGGCATTTGGTGAGCCCAATTATGAGGAGAAAGGAGTCTATCTTGGCATACCATGCCTGAGGGCCCTATTTGATTCCATAAATAGATTTTTTGAGTTTAAAAACCAAGGAATAATCTTTCACAAATCCTTATCGTTGATCAATGTAGATATCTTCTTTTAGGTCACCATGTAAAAAAACACTTTTGACATCCATTTGGTGAACATCCCACCGATGTGTAGCTATGATGGTTAGAGTAAGTCTGATAGACATCATATTGGCTATAGGAGAAAATATCTTAGTTTAGTCTATGCTAGGCACCTAAAAAACCCCCTTTGTAACCAGATGAACTTTGTACTTATCAATAGATCCATCTACACCTTACTTAGTTTGATAAACCCATTTGTAATGGACCAATTTTCTTCCTTTAGGAAGATGGACCATGTCCCATGCTTTGCTCCTGATTAGGGAACTATACTCCTCTTGCATAGTAGAATCCAATTCTAAAATGCTAGATTCCTCATGAAAGGTTTGTAGATCTAAGGCAATGGCTAGGTAGGCATTGTAGACACCTAAATCTGGCCATCATTAACCTCTAATCAGGCTTTTGGCCAATTTCTACCTAAAATGCATAATTTGGCTTGAAAACATTAAAATGCATTAAATGATGTGAAACTTACATATTCAAGTGCCATTTTACTTGGGTATCACTAAATGGGGAAATGTTATTTATGGGCTAGCTAACTTTGATCAGTTCATTTTGAGTCAAAAATTCTAAATTTGCAAATGGGTGCTCTGGATTGCTCTTCCATATCAAATATTTTACATAAGACGTGCCTTTGTTATTTTTTATTGGAAACATACTAAATGGTAATACGGTTTTAATGCATCTGACATTCCCTTCTAATTCTAATCTAGTCAAATTTTGGACCAATAATAAGACATTCTAATCAATTTGAGTAATTTGTGCACAAAGGGCTTAATCATGCTTACAAGCTAATTAACCCAAATCAAGGCATAATTAATAATTCCATGGAAAATTGTTGAATATTTGTTTTTAGAAATAAATATTGAATATATGCATCATCAAGTGACCTCATTTCTTGGGAAGACATCCATAGGCCATAAATGCCATAAATATCAGGATTCATGCCTCCCATGCCTCATCAATGCTTTTCATGATGCCTTTTATGCCTCTTAATTTCTCCATCTTCCAATGTCATGATGAGGATAATTATAAACTTAATTCCAAAAACTGAATTAATCCTTAACCACACATCTCAATATTGAGATGGATGATTCAGGTTGATTCTGATTAAATCCAAAAATCTATAAATAGGAGGCCTCACAACATCATTTCTAAGCTATTTTGGTGCAAATTTATTATCCTCAAATATCTTCAAAGACTTGATATATATAAAGTTATAATGCCAAATTGATTCCAAGCCAAGACAAGCCATAAGTCAATGGTGCCAAGAAGAAGAGGAGATAGCCAAACCTCCTTTGATGAAGACTTCATGAGCACAAGCTGAGTAAGCCAATGTTTCTATACGATTTTCTCTTTCACATTCAAAGAGAGAATAAGAAACTAGAAGAAATGGTCTAAGGCTTGTATGTACCTGGATGAAGTCGTGTGCACCGTAATCCAGACGTCGTGAGAACTCCTCTTTGGTTGTGGAGGATGACACCTAAAAAAAAG
Source organism: Torreya grandis (assembly GCA_037957365.1). Taxonomy (NCBI): domain Eukaryota; kingdom Viridiplantae; phylum Streptophyta; class Pinopsida; order Cupressales; family Taxaceae; genus Torreya; species Torreya grandis. The sequence continues at coordinate 895,310 of JARHVA010002490.1, read as the reverse complement.
AGAGACTAAAACATGAAAAGGCGTTAGATGAGGAGATGGTGGGCTGCCAAGCGAAAGCTTGATCCTAGAAGCAAAAGCTTGAGGGATTTCAACCCACTGACTGATAAAAATAATGTCTGGTAAAAGGCAGAATGATAAAAGACTGAAAAGGAAATGGAAGCAAATGCTTACCTGAATGTTGCTGTCAGCCTGGTCACAGTTGCCGGCATCAGTGGTCCTACCGGCGTCGGTTGGTAAAGGTCTACCGATGTCGGTTATTATGCCAACGTCAGTGGGGGTAGTGGTCTTTAAGGCCGGCATCGGTTGGGGTAGTAGTCTTTGGACGAGGTCTGGTCGAGTTTTTGGTCTGTGGACAGGTCTGAGATGGAGTTTGGGCCTTGTTAATGGTCTGTGCAAGGCTCTGGGCAGAGTTTCAGGGACAATGGATAGAGTGTATGGTCTGAAAAGGGGCCAAACAGAAGACAGAGGCAATAGGGAGATGGGGAAATAAGGATTCGGGTCTGGTCTGGTGATAGTATGGCTTAGAAGCAATAAACAGAGAAATTCTAAGCTATTGAAAATGACATAACAGAAGAATACGTACCTCTTGCCTACTGAAGAAGAAGTGTAAGAGGTCAGGCTGCTGATGTACCTATTATTGATGCAGAAGATTGTTGCAAGGTGGGGCTTCTGATACCTGTTGTGATTGTTGGTGTAGAACCCTGTTGTGTGTACCTGAGAGAGAGAGAGAGTGGGAGGTTTGATAGAAAGATTGGTTGATTGATTGATCAGATTGTAAGATTCAATAATCTCATGAAGAGCAGGGGCTAAGGAAGGATAACGAACGTAGAAAATCATTATGAAGGAAACTGACGCTGGCAATACCACTGACGTCAGTCGATAGTTGACCGATGTCAACGGCTGGAAGGTAGGAACAAGGCTAAAAATAGCCTTTCATCCATTTTCCCAACTGTCGAGTTTAAGTGGCAGGGTAAGAAACGGTCGAGAGGGGTTAAATGGGTGCGAGGATGAGGAATAGGTCATAAATGGGTCATGGGGGGATGAAGGGAATCCAAAGAAGGGCATCCTAGGGTGGTGAGGTGGAAAGGGAGAGAGAATTATTAACTTAAAATAAGATAATTATTTCAAATTAATAAGACATAGGTTAGGAGTGTTAAGAGGACCAAGGGGGAGAGAAGGGGAGGACGACCAAGGGAGTAGACACGATTTTGGTGTCTACATTTACCCCTTTTTGTCTTGTTGGCTGTTCTTGACGAACTGCAAGACAAAAATAAGAGTTGATTGCCCCAGGTGTGGGATGAGGTTGATTTCATCTTGTTGGTTGTTCAAGTGAACTGCACAACAAAAACAAGAGGGTTGGTTGCCCTGATTATGGATGAGGTATTCCCCCTCAAAGCAGGAGTCGAGGGAAGGGAACCTAGAATCGGGTGCTGATTTGATAGAGAGTGGATGAAAAAATGGTGAGTGTGAACACTGTAATAGTTGTGATTACGTGCATACCACTGCACGAGATGGTCAGGTCAAATTATCGCAAGTTAAGGGTTGAAGAGTGCCAAAATTGAAATAATTGGGCCCCAACATTAGTCATAGCTGATTGGGTTATTCAATCTAAGCTGAAGCTCCAATGGTCATCGTGTTCTAGGTATCCCAAGCTCAGGAAGTGCTCTTAGAGAACATGAAAATGTCACAAGTAGTGGGGATCAATCAACTTGTGATCCAATACTTGTGAGGGTCAAAAATAGTATGCGCACAATTTTGATAACCAGTCATGGGGTAGCATACATGTAAAAACAACCAAGGCGAAGTCGTCTTGGAAGTGGTCAGGGTCGGAGGAGATAGGCATGATCCCCAAAGTGGTTGGTCGAGATGATGCTGAGATAGATGAAAGAATGTGGCTGAGCTAACCTTAGAAGACTGAGTGCTACCTACATAGCCCCTATGGTTAGGGCCTCAGGCCAATGTAGTTCTCCCTAAAGGGGAGGAAGAGGGTCAAAGGTATGGATTGGTCTTGGTCTTGGTCAAGGTCATGGTCAAAGGTCAAAGGATTGGTTAAAGGAAAGAATGGTTTGTCCATCAAGGAGACGAACAAATGAGGGTGGTTGAGCTAACCCCAGAGGATGTCGTGTCAACTGAGTGCTGCCTACATAGCCCCGATCTTAAGGCCTCAGACCAATGTAGTTCAGACAAATGGTCAAAGTGGTTGATGATTGGTTTTGGTCATGATAAAATGATGAGGGGGAGATGATGTTGCAGCCTTTTCCATATTATGTGGTGGTGTATTCTGCAACATTGGTTGAGGGGTCTTTCATCCCTAGAAATGTCCATATTCGGATGGGAGTATGCTAAAAATGAATTGAGTCTATTTATGTTTCAGCAAGTAATGGTTTATGCTTAACATAAATTGAGTGGTCGATAGTTTCCATGTGTATTTTTGTCCACAAAAACTATGTGAAATAGACGAGGTCATGTCGGTGGTCTGAAAATGTGTGTTTTTGATTTAGGTGGGTTTTGGATAGATAATGATTGGGTTGAATGCGTGACCAAAGTGTGACAAAAAGTGAAAGGAAAATTGCTCTTTCATTGACAAGGACCAGAATGATGGCATGGATAAGGGTTGTTAGAAACAAAAGCCCAGTTCATGCATTACGTCATTGACCAGTGGTTGTGTTTAGAGAAGCAATCGAATCACTTGACATTAAGTGAGCTCGAAATCCCTTGAGTATGCAGGGGTGATAGGTTTGATTATGTGAGATGGATGGAAGGGTGAACCCTTTTTGGCAGGAACAACTTTGCCCCTTTTATAGTTGACCCCGAGAACAACTATAGACAAGTCCATGACTCTAAAGTTTTTCCAGTCAATTTTTTTTATTTTTTTTGAAGGCAGACTGATCGATGCGAGAAGGCTGCGATGGGATGTCATTTTGCTTTGTAGTCATGTTGTGAAGCTGATCGATGTGGGAAGCTTCAGAGATAAGTCCTGTGTGTAGCAAGGTTTAGTCATAGCCATCCTTTGAGGGAGTGGTCTATATTTTGTTTTTGTATGCTTTTGATATGACTTTGGCCTAGCTATCCTTCATGGGAGTAGTCTAAAAAATATAGTAATGATGATGCAGTTGTCCTTTGAGGGAGCAGTCTACATTTATAGTTTTATGACCTTGGAATATGCATCCCATTTATATATATTTTTTATTGATTTGTTGACTATAATTTTGGTCATGGACTTGACTATAGAGGTTTAGAGGGTTTCCCTTTTATTAGGACAAAACATTCATGCTTGACAAAAGGGTTGACTGATGCTTGTAGGGTTGAGGGTTGAAAAGGAATGGGAATGACAATGATGGGAATTGCTCAAGGGATCAAGCTCAAGTTAGATGTCAAGTGAATAATTACTTGACTAACAGTGGACTGGTCAAAGATGCAAGGCATAAAAGTGGCTCAGGTTCTGACAAAGTCCTGACCCATGCTTGTGTTATGATGTAAGGTCCGAGTCAATTAGGAGCAAACTTGCCCCATTTGCTTCGTTACAAATTGGTCACATGTTGATTGATGTTGAAGGAGTTGGTTGATGTTTGGTTGAGGTCGGTTGATATTTGGTCAATGTTGGGTTGGATGATGTGATTAAAAGGTTGGTTGATGTTTGGTCATTGTTTTGTCAATGTCTAGGGTCAAAGGCAACAAAGGGACCATAGTCTGGTGTGGAGATCCTGATTTAGGTGATGAGGTTTGAGAAGCATGGGTCGGTGTTGATGATTTGTCAAAGGGGTGGTCAAGAGGATCCTTGATGAGAAGGGTATCCTTTTTTTGGTGTTGATGAATGACAGCTTTAAGAGCGCAATAACGCTCAGTGTCATGTCCCGGAGTGTGATGATAATGGCAAAATTTAAATTTGTCGAACCAAGATGGTCTTGGTCTAAGAATTGATGAGTGGGATGGTGTTTTGGGTTTGTTTATAGTATGGTCGAGAAGAAAGGTGTCTTTCTCTAAGCATTGGCGAATGACTACTTTGAGGGCACAACAATGCTCAGTGTCGTGCCCAAGCATATGATGATACACACAAATTTGAGTGTTGTCAAACCAGGGTGGTTTTGGTTTGAGAGATTGATATGGTTTAAGAGGTGGGAGCTTGATGCGAGAAGATGGCAACAAGTGCCGTAATAGCAGGGCATAAGAACCTGCTAATGGGTCTAGATGTTTTGTTGCAGTGGGGGTTGATGACTTTAGTTTGAGAGGTGTAAGAGACATTGGTCGTACCATGATTTTTGTGGGTGGTGTAACCACATGCAAAGATGGCACTTTGGTGGTGATAGGCATTGGATGTCTTGGAGGAAATATATGTCTGATGGGTTGAGGGGATAATGGAGGTGACTTGCCTCTGTGAGGTATGGGAGTAGGAAGCACCCCTATTAAAGTGGACGGATGCAGGCCCAAAATTGAAGGTAATGATGAAGGTGGGAGAGGAATCCTCCAGTGTGGTTTAGTGACCTTCTTTGATTTGGGTTGAGGGCCACCATTGTGTGAGGCGAGGTTAGGTGCAGGTTTGGGTTCAGATGTGGACGGAGGTGAGTGAGATGTAGCAATCTTAGGCAAAGGGCAAGAGGAAACCATGACTGAGTCTTCCTCGGTTGAAATGGGTGAAGAGACTGGTTCTTCTCTTGATGGAGAAGAAATAGGAGAGTGTGGCTCTGTAGTTGGATAGAGCGTAGGAATGGTCATGGTCTCTATGTGTGGTCTAGGCATGGGGAATGTATGTTCCCCCATTGATGACAAGAATGATGAGGGTGAGGCAGCCGGTGTGGGTGCCATCAAAGCATCCTCCAATATGAGAGAGGTCGATGGAGGACTAATAGGAGAAGAAAGTTCTTCATCCTATGGAGGAGGAATAGGGGAATAAGGGTCTTCCACCTGTGAAGGAGGTTGGTCAGGGACAAGAGGTGAGACCGTGGTGACCATGTGTATGTCATGCTCTTGGGAGCCACTGGTCATGGTTCGGACATTGTTTTGAGTAGGAGGATGGTTAGGAAAAGGTTGTTTGAAGATGTCGAGGTGTTGGTTGGGTGGGGCATTCAGGTTGTCTAAGATGAGATCACCCCTATCTATCATGTCTTAAATGATGTTTTTGAAGGTTTGACAATTGTCGATGTCATGGCCTTGGATGCGATGATAATGAAAAAAGTCATCCTCCCTATACCATGTAGGGAGGGCTTTTGAGGAGTTGAATTGAGGTGGTCAGATTGGAGGGAGATTGAGGACCCCCTGTTTGACAAGTTTTTCAAAAATGGAAGCGTATGATTCTCCAAGTGGAGTGTATGAATGCTGGATGTACCATTGTTGGAATTGTTTGGTGATGCTTGGAGAGGTAGAAGGTTGAGATTGGTCAGTTGTTGTCGAGGATGGTGATCTAATGACCACAGTGTTGGCCACTCCTTTGGATTTGGAGTGGGAAGAAGAAGGTCTAGAAGAAGAAGGGTCATTGGTTCTTGCATTAGTATTATGTAATTTGACCTTATCTTCTTCAATGGCACAGAGTTCAAGCTTTCGGGCCATGATGAAAGCTTCGTCGAAAGTGTGGAATGTTTGAATCTATAAGGTAGAAGAGATGTGCCTAGCACATGCTTGAGAAAAGAGCTCGATGAGCTCAGGTTTAGGCAAGGATAAGGAGAGTTGGTTAATCAAGCCTCTCCAATGGGCAACAAAATTGATTATTGATTCGTCGTCAAATTGCCTAATGGAGTAGAGGTCTGTGATTGAGACTTGTTTGGTGATATTGATAAAAAAAGGTCAAGGAATAATTGAGCAAGTTGAATGAATGAAAAGATAGAATGTCTGGGAAGAGAACTATACCAGTCAAGGGCAGCCCCTGAAAGTGACATGGGGAATGTGCATAGAAGTAATGCATCATCATAGGCTATGAGATAACAAGCATGTCTGAACACTCAAAGATGTTGTTGTGGGTCCTCCTTACTCTAAAAGTGAGTAAATTTAGGGAGTTCCCACTGGTTGGGATAAGTTCAGATGGGCACAGAAGGATGAAAGGGTTCATTGTAAATTTGCTCATATGAGAGGGCATTGCGTGAACCAAAAATAGAGGTCTCAAGACTGGACATTTTGTCCATCAGCATTTTCATGATTTTTGATGACGGATTGGTGGGTGGAGTGCCCCCTAGGTTGTAGGGCACTTAAAATAGGCTAGAAGAGGCATATGACGTACTTGGTTGCACTTGTGTAGGCACAACATATGGGTAGTGCATCATAGGGATAGATGTCATGGTCAAAGGGGCTTGTGCCATGAAGTTGGAGGACACAAGTTGACTAGATACCACCAGAGGTGGTTGAGTGGTGGCACTAGTAAAAGGATAGGTTGTCACTCCCGTGTGTATAGGTGCAAGAGTGGGGGAGGTCGAGACAATCAAGTTCTGGTATGGTGTAGAACTTGGTTGAATTGTGTGTGATTGAGGGGGTAATGACACCCCAATGGAGGTAGGTTCAAAAATAGATGGAGAGGCCAAACTTTGTGTATTGGCTATGGTTGAGTGACTAGTTGAGATAATAGGCTGAGTCATGATGGGTTGGTTAGCAGATGACATCAATGTCATTGCCACTGTACCTGAAAGGTCTCGCATTTGGTTTCTTGCGAGATAGTTTTGGAGGGCTTTGAAATTGAGGTCCAATAATCTTTTGAAATCTTGGTCCCTTTCAAGGACAATGGGGATCTAAGTCAGGGTCGGTCGAGTAGGAGTTCTTTCGGTCTCCGAGTGGAACTCCATTATAGGACTGGTTATGGACGGGGGAGGTGGAAGTGATTGATGCCTCGCTTGGTCAAGAAGAGCCTTGGTTTGAATGCGTGTTAAAACCATTCAAGGCAAGAAGGGTCAGGTTTCAAAAACTATGTTTTTTTTAGTTTCAAAAACTCAGAATGTGGTTTTGGTAAAAAAAGGGGTCAAGTTTTAGGCTACTATTTTGAAAAAGGGGACTGTGACAGTGACCGACATCAGTTGAAAAATTGATGTTGGTGATATCAGATGGCCGACGTCGGTCAGATAACTGATGCTGGCGAGGAAGGTTGCCAACGTCGATGGTAAAATTGATGCCGGTGACTATGGTTTTCTAGAAACCCAAAAGATTTGAGAGTTTTTGGAAAAAAGGAAGAGGAATGTCCTCACAAGCTCAAACAAGCAGATAGGAATAGAAAAATAGATGGAGACAGGTAGACCCTAAGCGTTAAATCCTAAGAATCAACTTTTAGAATCTTGTGGCTTATGCCTTAGAATGTGTGTAGGAAGATTGGCTTTTGAGATAGGTCCTAGAAGAATTAGTCTATGGATGGTTTCAGGTTTGTTTAGGTGCTCAAGAGTCTGGGTTAGGTTTCGTACATGGCCTGGTGCTAAGGAGTGAGCTCCCCTCACTTCACGAGCCCAGTGATAAGCTGGTCTCGCTTAGGCAAAATATACTTTCCCTAGAGATTATCCTCTGCCAGAGAACGGAGTGGGCTTTCCCCTTGGTGGTGAAATCTAAGTGAGATTGCTAGGGAGGGGTAAGGTATCTACTGGGTGATGAAATTCTAGTCGGGCCTTATCTCAGGTAAGTTTGATGTTTGATTTGTGCAAGTGATTCAGTTGTGTAACATAAGTGTGATTAATTCATGATGAAGTCTAATTACTAGATGTGGACTAAGAAATGCAAGCAAGCAAAAATGAAATGTAATGTGTTTTAAGCCCAAGTCAAAATGTTATTTTGTATGAAGACAAATGGAGAAAGGGTTGAAGAGTATGACTTTTGACTAGTCTATGATGCAAGAAAAGAAAGAAGGGTTCTTTTTAATCCTGCTTATGATGTCGTTTGGAAGATAGAGGAGAAAGAGGTGAAAAGGAAGAAACCTAATGCACCCTATATGAACAGAAATGAAAAGAACCCAAGGAAAACCCTAGGGTCCCACCGAACATGCCAGAATGTTTCTATACGATTTTCACTTTCACATTCAAAGAGAGAATAAGAAACTAGAAGAAATGGTCTAAGGCTTGTATGTACCTAGATGAATTCATGCGCACCATAATCCAGACGTCGTGAAAACTCCTCTTTGGTTGTGGAAGATGACACCTGAAAAAGAAAGAGACTAAAACACGAAAAGGCGTTAGATGAGGAGATGGTGGGCTGCCAAGCGAAAGCTTGATCCCAGAAGCAAAAGCTTGAGGGATGTCAACCCACTGACTGATAAAAATAATTTCTGGTAAAAGGTAGAATGATAAAAGACTGAAAAGGAAATGGAAGAAAATGCTTACCTGAATGCTACTGTCGGCCTGGTCACAGAGGTCTGCCAACATCGGTGGGAGCAGTGGTCTCTGAGGCCGGCGTCGGTCAGGGTAGTAGTCTTTGGATGAGGTCTGGATGAGTTTTTGGTCAGTGGACGGGTCTGAGACAGAGTTTGGGCCTTGTTAATGGTCTGTGCAAGGCTCTGGGTAGAGTTGCAAGGACAATGGACAGAGTGTATGGTCTGAAAAGGGGCCAGGTAGAAGATAGAGGCAATAGGGAGATGGGGAAATAAGGATTCAGGTCTGGTCTGGTGATATTATGGCTTAGAAGCAATATACAGAGAACTGATTACAGAGAAATTCTAAGCTATTGAAAATGACATAACAAAAGAATACGTACCTCTTTCTTGCTGAAGAAGAAGTGTAGGAGGTCAGGCTGCTGATGTACCTGTTGTTGATGTAGAAGACTATTGCAAGGTGGGGCTTCTGATACCTATTGTGATTGCTAGTGTAGAACCCTGCTGTGTGTACCTGAGAGAGAGAGTGAGAGGTCTAACAGAAAGATTGGTTGATTGATTGATCAGATTGTAAGATTCAAGAGTCCCATGAAGAGCAGGGGCCAAGGGAGGATAACGGATGCAGAAAACTGTTATGAAGGAAACCGACGCTGGCAATACCATCGACGTCAGTCGATAGTTGATCAATGTCGACGGCTGGAAGGCAGGAAAAAGGCTAAAAATAGCCTTTCGTCCATTTTCCCAACTGTCGGGTTTAAGTGGCGGGGTAAGAAACGGTTGAGAGGGGTTAAATGGGTGTGAGGATGAGGAATAGGTCATAAATGGGTCATGGGGGGATGAAGGGAATCCAAAGAAGGGCATCCTAGGGTGGTGAGGTGGCAAGGGAGTGAGAATTATTAACTTAAAATAAGATAATTATTTCAAATTAATAAGACATAGGTTAGGAGTGGTTAAGAGGACCAAGGGGGAGAGAAGGGGAGGACGACCAAGGGAGTAGACATGATTTCAGTGTCTACAGCCACCACTACAAAGGCATTTCGAGCATCCAAAGAAGGTGAAGGAATTTTTGTGTTTTCATTCTTTCCTTTCTAGTTGTGTTTGTCATTTATTTTTGTTAATTAATCTCTCCCTAATATCTAGGCCTAGAGATGTTATGCTATTAGTGTGTTTATTTCATTTTGTCTTCATTTTGGAACTAACACCATACTGACTATCCTCTCATAAGTCAAATTCCTAGAGCACATAATGGCATGCCCAAAAGGGACTAGATGCATCTCACACCTGAAGGAGATCATTTTTAAACTCTAAAATATTTATTTGGACCCTTAAAACTCTTGCAAATTAATTTTCTAACTTTATTTTATCATTTTTATTTGCCATAGTTTTACACAGTAACTGATGTTAGTAGAAAATACCAACATCGATTACTTGACTTAATCAATGTTGGTCAGCAAAATTAACATCAGTTAGACCTTGGTTAGCTAGATTAATCAACATTTGTGGTAATAATCGATATTGGTCACTATATTTTTTTCAAAAACACGGACCCGAGAGATACTTTTTGAAAGTTCATTGTTTCAAGCTAAAAAGAGCTTCAAAGCTAAAGGACATGCTAACATTTTCGCTGCAAGACGAAACTTGGCATTTTATCAAAACATGTTTAAATCACCTTTTCATGCTTAAAAACAATTATGAATCTTGTTTTGGGTATTTAACAAATAATTTTAGATGTTTTTGGTGAATGTTTTCAAAGTTTGCAACTAAGACCAAGGGGTCAAATGAACACCACCAAATCTTTCATTTTGGGTTTAAAATTAAACACATTTGTCAATTCTTATTTTTAATAGTTGTTTAATCAAATTTTGTTTGGAAAAAAGAGGAATGTTGTGTGTATGTTCTTCTATTTGTCCCTTATAGGGAACCCTTGGAATCAAAAGTGCCATTCTTATTACAATTAGCCTAGTCCAAGGATTAGAAATAAAGTCATCTAAAGCACTCCATAAAAACTCATCAAAGTTTGGGTGACCTTGAAAATGACCCTAGAGTCTTTCTAATTTCATTCTTTCTTTATTTTTATGCATCTTGGCTTGTGAGGGGGACTTCATCACCTCCCACAAGTTCTTTAGGGAAGCTTTGACCTGGGGTTTCACCTCCCAGCATTGACTTCATTTGGATCCTTTGGAGTTGCACATGGGATGTAGTGTCACTTTGGACATCACACTACACTTAGAAAATAGTAGGATATAGTGGTTGCAAAAAGGACTAGACCTTTTTGCAAAAAACCAAGTGATATGGACCCAAAATCCATGCTTTTATTTTTCATTATTTGTTGTGAAAGTCATTGTATAACTGATTCCCCTAGATCATTTAGAAACTTGTTATATTTTAGATAAATCCCCCCTTGTCATGGAAGTATTGTTGGTGTAAGGTGTGCCTCAATGTCCATGTTGTAGTACTATCATTTGAGAGAAGTGGGGTGTAAAAAGCCTACTATATAATGTGTATTTACTTTTGGATGAACACTTAAAATCCTCTCAAATGATGTATATTGAAGGATTCTAATAATACCAAGCAACATTGTCAATTTAGGATCTAAGGGTGATTAATTGGTTGGTCTTATCCTAGATTATAGTCTTTTTTGGAGTCAAAAATTGATGTAAACAAACAATCCCAAACCAAATGCATAGTCCAAATTTTCATTTGAACAAAGAGGCATTATGCTGCCCATGTGAGATCATCAAATTTTCCTTGTTCAAAGTTCATCAAAAGCTTAAGAGTCATATCATCCAATTTGGTGTAGTTATATTTCCCAATTGAGTCTAGAGCTTTACCAAAGTTGTTTAAGTCCACTTATAATTTAAATTTAGAATTTCACCTTTATAAGTTCATAGGGTTGATGTGTTAAGTGGGTTCACCATTTGCACTAAAATTGAGGGAACTTAGGTTTAATTTCCAATTTGGGTTGAAGGCCATTTAAGACTTATAAATCATTATCCTCACTTGATAGACTTAACCCATTTTTTGCTAAACACTTGCACTTTGAGTCTATGCGACACAACATTTTGAGTCAAAGAAAAATAGTGTTATGCCGTCAAAATTGTGGAAAAATGTCTTTGCCTTAGAGAGTCTTTGAAACAAATGTTTTTATCACATATTTTGGGTAGTATAAAATAATTTCGCTACCACAAACATTTCAAATATTGTTTCATAGACCTTCTTACATAGCATTTCAAATATGTTCCTATGTTTTCGGGCCAATCCAAGTGTACTTTTGTAATCCTTTGTCTAAAGCACAATTATACTATTCACCTTTGTCTAGATTGTTTGTCAAAAACAACCAAGTTTTATACCATTATTTATCTAAAAGTGCCTTTTGTTTCATACCTTATACCTATTCAATCAAGTTCATAACCAAGAATCAAATGCCTAGTGTTTATTAGAAGTGTTTCAAATCTGTTAGAATAAAACTTTCATCTATTTTCAAAGTCTAGATTTTGACACCGTTTGGCCAAGAGTCCTAACACATGTCTTGTTTGAGCCTAGCTTTTGATTCCGCATTTGGCCAAAATACCTAACAAGTTTTAAATTCCTAGATTAGACTGATTTGAAATACTTCAAGCTTAGAGTTTTGGCATTTTGATTTTTGGTCCATTTACTTACTTATCTTTGTGTGAATAGTGAAATGTTAGATACTTTGTGCTATCTTGTTTCCTCATAAATATTTGCATAAAATTTTTAATACTTTTAAAAAATCTAGACCAATTTGAAGGCATCATTTATTTAAGATTATGTCCTTTTTAGAGTTTGTAAAACTCTTTGACCTTTTATCACAAAGCATTGACTATGAATCCCAACATGTATCTCTACACACATAGTGGATTCATGTACAACCCATGGATTAGTAATGTATTTGCATAGGATGAAATGGTGAAAGACACCTATATGGATAATATTGATTATGAGATATATTCTTATCCCTCTTATAATATTCAATCAGGGGCACAAAGCCAAGATCCATTAGCTAACTATCTAGTTAACACACTACCTTATTCGGAATAAGACTAAGAACAAACCATGAAATGGATATGGATCTGGGTAAAATATTCACAGATCTGCCATCACTGTGATGAACAGTAGCTTGGCCTTTCTCCTTCTCGACCATCTACGTCCTCATCCCGTCGATCAGTCAAAACAGGTCATATTCTTATTGAGGATGAAGAAGTAAATCTTGGCAAAGATTTACCCCATACACTAATGAGTCTTCCCAGAGAAGACACTCTTGATTTCTTTACAGAAGATACAACAACTCTCTACAGAGGTGGACGATGGCCTCCGCCCAAAGGTGCTCACAGACATGCTGCTGGACTCATACAGTACTTTGCAAATGCTTACGAGAATCCATCAAACGAGTTCAAGCAACGCAATTATTTGGCAAGATTCAATTCTCACTTCTCTGAGAATTTTGATGATCTGTGTAGAGACGTTCTGTCCATAAAAGACACTGTAAAGAATATACAGAAAAAAGTTGATTCTTTAGACTCTAAGTTAGATAGCTTAGAAGATAGTCTTAGTTGGTTGTCAAAGGAAGATCAGAAAGCTGAATCATCTTCCAGGCCATTTTGCTCAGTTTCTTTCGGCCCTTCTTTCAAGACTATCCCAAAGACTCCTAAGTCACCTAGTCATTCTTTGATGCAGCGTACCCATATTCATCTACAGCCCTGGTACCTAAATATTGATGATTTATTGGACCCGATGAATGAAATAGCTACCTGGTGTAACACCATGCGTGTCTTAGCTGTCCAATCTCATCTTGACCAAGCAGGTACTACCAGTTTTGCTGTTAAATATATCTGGGGTATTACTAACCTCTGGTGGGATTCTATCCCAATAGCACGACAACATGAGCTTGTCCATAACCAGCCAGATTCTCTTGCTGCATTGTATAGATTATTAATTGATGAGTTTGCTCCACCGGTTGGAAACCGAAAGCTTGAAGCCAAAAAATGGCTAATGAAAATGGAACTGTGTGATCTAAAGCAGTTCGAGGCTTTTGCTAAACAATTCCGAAAGCTTGCTTATGAATGTCAATCTTCTGCATCAATTGAGGTCAAATTAAAATTTCTGCATGCTATGCCATACAACCTTATAGATCGAGTTTTGTCTTATATCGATCTCAAAGGTCTTGCCATTGAAGACCTTGCTCTCTCTGACGTTATTGATTTTACGCAGCAGAATATCATGATGTTAGTCTCTGAGACTAAATCAATGCAGAAGCTCAGCAAGCACCAAGCTGCCTCAATCACTCCCATTTTTCCAGAAACAGCTCCATATGGTTGCAGACCCTATGTCCAACCACGACGGCAACAAAAGCAGCGACGCCGGCAATTATCCTATAAGCACCGCTCTTTTCCTAAAAAGCATTCCTATGCTCCTCCTCACCATTTTCTAAAAAAATGCCGCACTCCTAGACCCCAGTCGCATAAGCCCATTTGCTATATCTGTCGCAAGCCCGGCCATATTGCTCCCAACTGCTCATGCAAAAATCCAGCTGTTAAAGCTGTGTTTTCCTCCAACGCAGCAGCGTGGTGGGATATAATAGATGCTGATGAAGATTTGTATTTACAAGAAGACATTTATGAACCAGTCTTTGAAGATCTTCCAGAAGAAGCATCCGATGACGAAGATGCAGCAGAGCTAGACTCTCTAGCCGATGACCTAGAGCAGCCAATGACCAATATGCAAAGAGGATCAAGAGGAACAAGACCTTACAGGTCCAATCCTTCCTATGAAGCCTATGGTCCTTGGTCCCGAGCTCATCAAGAAATTCCAGAGCGACCAGAACGCCCTAGAGGACACGGTAACCAATGAGGAGAATCATCCAGAGGGAGACAGCCCTCTCAGCCACGACAACCGCCTACAGTGCATAGACCTCAGCATCCTCCTATGCACTTTCCAAGTCAATTCAAGCCAAGTGACTCGTGGATAAAAAATAAGTTCACTTGCAGAGAGCCACCAAAGGAAATTAAAGAACCTATTTGGGAACAGATAATGCCAGCCGAAGAACCAGTTCTTGCTGCTGATCCCAAATGGGATGATGGCTACGAAGAAGAGGATGAAGTCGGAAGCATATTTTATTTTGACCAGGACTATTGCTCAGGAGAATGCAGTATGCTAGAAGAAGAAGAAGCAGAGCCAGAATTACCAGAAGATATCTACACCGAGCCAATCATTGTCCAAGATCCAGGAAGGCAAAAATTGGTATGTACAAGCATCCCTTCCTTAGAATTGCCACAACCAGCTTATCTCAACCATCTCATCAATGGTAGATTTGCGCAATTCTTTACTCTTGAAATTAATGGTAGATATGTTGACGCTCAAGTCGATACTGGCGCTTCTCTGTCATTTGCAAAGCCACAACTCATCAGTGACTGGAAGACACTGGATGAGCAACTAGCTTACAAGAGCATAGACATCCAAGGGAACAGTTTTACCTGTAATAAATACAAGCATCAACAGCCCTTGAGAATTCAAAACAAAATCTTCCATTGTGATTTTTTCGCCTTAGAAAAGATGCCCATAGATATCCTATTAGGAGGATCATTCATTGATAGGTATACTCCTTATGGTGCTACTGCTAAAAGCATCATGTTTACAATTGAAAATGAAAGGCTTAGAATTCCTAGACTCATTTATGCCACAGAGCAATTTCCCAGTGCAATGGCACAAAGTCCTGAAGTCATTCCTGCTGAAATACTTGCCTTAGGTGAAAAGATTAAGTCTACTATCTGTTCGGAGAATCCGCAACAGTTTTGGGCTAAATCCATGCCTGAAATGGAGATCAAGGTCATCGAAGGCAAACATATGAAGATAGGTAAGAAAATTCCTATCCCAGCACAGGACTACACAGATATGGAAAACCAGATAAAAGATCTGGAAAAGAATGGTTTCATTGAGAAATCAATCTCTCCCTTTTGCTGTTATGCTTTCATGGTTAATAAGCACTCAGAGCAGAAAAGAGGAAAGAAAAGAATGGTCATTAATTACAGACCATTGAATGCCATTACAAAACCATTCCCATATCCTATCCCTGATAAAAGCTATCTTTTGGAGAAAGTTGCAGCTTGTAAGTTCTTCTCCCAGTTTGATTGTAAATCAGGCTTTTACCAGATAAGAGTCAAGGAAGCAGACAGAGCTAAGACAGCCTTTAGCTGTCCATTCGGCCATTATCAGTGGACCGTCATGCCTTTCGGATTAATGAATGCACCTGCTTACTACCAGGCACACATGGACAAAATTTTTGAAGGCACTTCTGATTTTTTGTGTGTATATATTGATGACATTTTAATTTTCAGCAATTCTTTTGAGGAACACATTGTTCATCTCTCCACATTCCTACAGAAGGCTACAGATGCAGGAATAGTGCTATCTAAAACTAAAATCCAGTTATGCACTACAGAATGTAATTTCCTCGGAATGATTATCCGAGATTTAAAACTGCAAATCCAGCCTCACATAAAGGAGAAGGTCATCAGTTTTCCAGAGCAGCTTGACAAAGCTAAGTTGCAAGCATTTCTTGGTTTGTTAAATTATTTGAATAGCTTTTACCCTAACTCTGGTGAAGACAGATTCATACTCCAAGAACTTCTCCAGAAAAAGAAGGTGTTCCGTTGGGAACAATGTCATACAGAAGCTATTCAGAAGATCAAGCGTAAGGTTGCTTCCTTACCAGAACTACACATTCCTAAATCCCAAGAAATGAAAGTTTACACTGATGCCTCCGATCTGTCATGGGGAGGAATACTTGTTTCTGTTGTAAATAATGTTGAGTATGTTTGTGAGTTTGCTAGCGGTGTGTTTAGCATAGACGTACTGAAGTGGATTTCCTCAGACAAGGAAATCTATGCTGTTAAGAAATGTCTGGAAAAATTTATGCTGAAATTGTTACATCTGCCACATTTCACCATTGTAACTGACTGCACCCGATTCTTAACTTTCCGAGAAAAAGATCATGGAAGGAAGATGGTCGTGGTAAGTATGTTAGGTGGCAAGCATTTTTCCACCAATTTAATTTTTCAGTACATCATATAGAGGGTAAGAATAATATTAAAGCAGATTGGCTTAGCAGAAATCCTCCTGCTACTCTTATGCATCAGCCTGCACCAGCACCTGGTTTTAATCTAACCAGAATTCTAAACCAATCATTTGAATCTTTAAGTGCTCTGGTCCAAGAACAAATTTTAAGAGAAGGCATGCATCCAAGATTCACCAGGATTTCTCATGCAGCGTCGCTAGATCTCCAGATGTCTGCCGCAGTCAGAATTCAAGTGGATCGCAGACACAATCATGGAACCATCATAATTGAAAGGCTGAACAGTGAATACCTGTACAACCAATTCACTGATCTAATCAAAAGACCACTTTGGACGTGGCATATTAAAATCCGATCGGCTCATAATGAACATCTTTACAGATGGATAGCACGATTTGGCCCGCATCGCATTCACGAGGAGCAAAATCATTCTCAAGACACTGTGGTGCATACTATCATTAGGCGACAACTTGAGTGGGAATCTCATTTCAACTGCACACCACGTCATATGCCATGTGATCGGGGCCCATGCCGACATTGGTATCTGCAGAGCACGTTCCAAATCCGATGCCTTTTTCAGCCTATCTCAGAGGACGATTTATTTGACGAAGCGAAAGACATGTTGGGCCCACAACCCATGGTCCCGTCATCATCATCATCCGCACATCAGTCTAGTGGTGGGTCTAACAGCATCTCCCTGTAGCATGCGCTGTAAAGCATGATGAGACAGACACCGCCTTGCCAGCAAGCAGGCAGGACCTCTCAAAATGCTATAAATAAGCCTTAGTTCTTAGTATTATATATCAAAAATTTTTTTGAGTGAAAATCTAGTAGCCTTGGAAAGAGTATGCTCTTCACTTGCCCTTTTCGAAGGATCCTGTGAATCAAAAATTAACAAGGAATATTGTATAAGTGTGTAATAGATTTTGAGTGAAATATCGAAACCGTAGCCATTCGGCCCCTGCCTTCTATCGCAGGTTTCTACCAAAGATCTGTCAATTCCGCTGCTAAAAGGCCCGTCTACTGACGCGATAAAAAGATTGGTATCAGAGCCATTTGTCAAATTCATACTGTAAGTTGTTATTGTTTTCCAATTTCGTGGATCAGATCTTTTGAGTTCTTTGCTTTGTAAATTTCTTTGGGAAGTTATTGCATCGAGTCTCAGGCCGTTCACCCATATTGTCATAGGCCGCTTTTATCTCTGCATACCTTTTTCCCAGACCAGAAATTTCTCGCACTCCAGAACCCAAATCTCCCCACAATGGAATTTGGAAAAGTACCTTCTACAGCTACCGTAGAATTGATTAATGAATCTGAACTAGAGGGAATGTATGAATTACCTCCATTCATCCCAGACCAGATATCAGACTGTCCTGACATCGAGATTACAGATACAGACCTAGAAAAAGAAACCAGCATGTTTAAGCCACCGTCTTTAAAGGCTTCTAGTGTTTATAAGCAATCTGAACTAGTCAAATCTAAGTTTTTGTATACTTCTACCTATATGTCTTTTGTTAAGCCAAGAATCAAATCTCTTGAGTTAGTTCTCAGCTATCAGCCCAAAAAGACCTTTCAGACAAATCTACTCCCACTGTTACCTGAGAAAGAGATTACATATATTAGATCTCATAGTGATGTTAAGTTTGTTCATTTTGGTTTGATTAGAGTGTATATTTCTCCATTAATACTTGCAAATATTAAGCCAGTTTTGTATCTAGCTTTGTGTGACCGTCGTCAAGTCAGCTTCCAGCACTCCTGTCAGCTATCAAGTCTTGGACGACTAAATGATAATGGTGTTATATGTTTTGAGTTTTGTCCAAACCTTTCTGTCGCAGTCTGCGACAAAGGATGTAAAGAAGTAAAGCATGGATCTCTTGACTGTTGGGGTTTGTTCTCTTCTTTGTATGGTCTTGATATGTTCGGCGAATTCTAATACGCCTCCATTAATATATCAGTTTTGTATAGCATGACCAACACAAACCACCCTAAGATTTTAGAAAATCTGCCTTATGCCAGATGCCTCAGTGGCACAGTCCAACTGCAAAAGGGACATATAGAAACTGTCGAAGTTCCTCCTGAATGGAAACTTGACTGGTTGAAACATGTTTCTCCCAAGCTAAAAGGCCCGTCTACTGACGCGATAAAAAGATTGGTAATACCTAGCTATAGTACCCATAGTGGATGAGCTAGTTATTTAACAATAATATTCTACTAATATGGCTTCCACGTATGATCCATTTTGATTTGAGTGACATTTGTTAGAGAATAAGGATAAGATTTGGTTAGAGCCATAGAGGTAGGGGCCAAGTTTCTAGCAGACTTCCCTCATGAAAATTTACCAAGTCCAGAAAGAGTGCCCCATAATATCATTTATGATTAATAGGGTTTTTCTAGAAATCCTATGGCTCTATTCCAAACAACAATCAAGACCCTAATATATCCAATCAAGGAAAAAATGTCATGGAAGATCACTTTAATCAAATGTAAACAACATATCAAACCTACCTAAATTTAGTGCATGATTTCAATCAGATGAACATGGTAAGTAAGCCTCTCATTAGCCTAGTACCTTCAATAAGGGTGTTGATAGGGTTAATTGGACAAGAGAATATAAGTTTTGACCCATTCATATAAACTGATTTGATAGATAACTTGATGCATATGCCTATTATTGAAAAAGTGTCTTCAACCTCTACACTAAATAGTGAGCCAAATATAGTAGACAACATGTAAACAACATCCAATCTCGATCAAAGTGGTATTAACACACAAATAACTAGCCAACAACATGTGCCTATAGTTAATCCCATGAGTAGATCATCATACCAAGGAATAGGAGTTTTTGCACCCCAACCTCAACCAGCTACTTCTTTAAGTGTACAACTAACAAGAATAGGTAATCAAACAATAGCCAATGTTATGCCTCAATGATAGAATGTGATTAATCCTACTCCCCCTTAATAAATAGTGAGTAGTATTCCAAAACAACAAACATAACCTAGTATATCAATGCAACAAAGGAAAATTACACTGCCACCTCAGTCAGGGGCAACTAATGTTCCACCTTACCAGGTAACAATGAACATACCTTTTCAGTCATAGATTAATATGCCAATTCAAAACCAAGCAATGACTAGTCAACAATGTGAAAATATTGGTTAGCAACATATGTTAAATTTATAACCTATTTTCACTTCTCCATAAGGATTCATGAAACAAGGAGGTACCCATATTTATCAAGTACCTATTAGACAACTGATGGTTTATAATGTGCCACACATTTAGAGACAGGGTCTTGGTCCATAAGTTTCCACTCAATAGCAAGGTTTGATTAGTCAGAAACATGTCCCTTTTCAACCATATTAGGCACAATATACTTATATCCCTCTATCCCAACCATAAAATCCTCCAGGTCAAACCTTTATCACCAACCTAAACCAAACTATCACATAGCCAAATGTGCAATTTCATGTACATCCTAATCCATGTATGTGTATTCCTAGTCCATTCCCCAACCCAACCAATATACCCTAATAGGTATCTCCATCATACCTTGGTAAAAGTGTCCCACTTGTGACCTCCCAACCATCTACTCAAACCAATTTTCTCCCTCAAACCAATATCCCTTCCAGTTTCCTATCCCAGGAATTATAATAGATGAAAGATGCAATTTATACCATTCAGGTGGGGAAGTAGACTAAAAATTTCAAATTGGATGATGTGTGTTCCTATCCATTCAATATGGAGTATTTGTAGATACCATTTCCTCTAGGATATGAACCACCAAATTTGATAAATACAAAGGGAAAGGTGACCCTAAGGCTCATTTGACTAAGTTCTTTGTCACATGTCAACTAGTGGCATATATCGACATACACCTTCTGCTATTATTTTAAAAGAGCTTGCCTGGACAAGCCTTGGATTTGTTTTTAAAGTTTCCAAAGAATTTAGTAGTAGACTTTGATGATCTTTTTGATAAATTTGTGTAGCATTTTTCCTATAATATTGAGCATGAGATTTCATTAGTGGACCTCATGCAAGCAACACAAAAAGCTGGTTAGAGTTTTGCAAGTTATTTGTAACAATGGAGAGCCCTTCCAATCCATTTCACCCATATTTTACTAAATAAACAATTAGCTACTGTGTTTACCAAAAAATTACATAGTGGGATAGCTTACCATCTAGAGTTATAATGTGCACATATATTCAAAGATATTATTGATAAAGGTTTGTTGATCGAGCAGGCACTCAACAATAAAGGAGTCATCAAGCTTAATTAAACTAATCAAAATCAAGGTTCCAATTAGGGAAATGGCCAATAGAAACATCCTAATCAAGCATAAGCATCGTAACTGACATAGGCCAATAACCAAGAAAGATTGAAGCAATTTAACCGTAATGGGAATATTATGGGAAATGGAGTAACCAAATCTCATCATGTCCAAACTATGCAAACATCATCTGTACCACTTTTTTAGCTTAATGCTACCTATAAACCTCTCCAATCAATACTACAAGCACAACAATCAAGACCTACACAATAAATACAACAACCTTTACCTTTGCAAACCCCTTCTCCCAAAAGAACCATGTTTACACATCATGTTTTTAGTGACCTAGGAGAGATGATTGAATCTGTATTTCACAAGCTTGCTACCACTAATCTGATTATTTGGCCTATACCAAAGCATTATCCACAAGGTATTCCCTATCCTGATTGGTACTGAGAAAATGAATTCTATAACTATCATCGGGTCAATGGGCATAATCTATGAAGATGTGTCCAAATCAAGCATTTAATTGAGAATATGTTGGATAATGGGGAAATAACATTGGATAATGGTGATTCTACTTCTAATCAAACTCTTGGGATTTATCAAAATCCTTTTCCTCAACATAAAAATTAGCAATAACAAAATAATCAATAACAACAAAGGCCAGTGCAACAATAAAATCAATAGTATCAAAATCAAAGGCCAAACTAGTAGAATTGAAAAAATTAGCAACAAAATTCACAACAAAAAAATAATGGACAAAAATAAGGTCATAATGGTAACAATCAACAAACCTACCATGCACTTGCACATGAATACAATAGGGTTGTAGGTCATATTGCAGGGGGTAGCATTAATACCATCTCCATTAATCCTAAACCAAGCACTAATCAGCCTAAACCATTGATAAACAACAATATTCAACCAAATTACATGGATAATCCTTATTTGACCTAGGAGTGCATATAGGAAAACCAAGAAACTAGGACTTCCACTTTTGGATCTTATAACGACAACTCATTCTCGCTACATGACCACATGTAAGTGCATCAACAACCAAGACTTGTCTTGTTTGGTCTTGCATCATTTCCAACAATAGCTAGTAATAATGGTCTAGTATTTAATCTTGATTGTGTAATCACAACTTGAAGGTCCAAGATTACTATCCTAGGCCCATGACCATCTACCACTTTCCCTATCATCCAACCAATCGTTCAGCCTCAGAATAAACCATTCACTACTGACCAAGACAAGAAGTTGGATATTATGGAACAATTACAAAAGACATAATTACAAATTTATATTTTAGGTTTTATATGAATGTTAATAATCCAAAATAAAATCTTAAATGATTTTTTGACCCAATCCACTGTTGTTAGTGACATATCCCTTGATAAATTTCAAGCTTTGGTTGGACACCTAGCTCTAGCTCAACAAGTCACATTGAACCAAAGTGATATGTCTTCCCTTGACCTGCTTCATAATAATCCATTATACATATAAGTTTAAATAAGACAACATAAAGTGAAATGTGTCCTTATAAACAATGGATCCAACCTCAACATAGTGTCTCTAAAGCTCATCAAGCTTCTGGGGTACACAATGATTGAGCTTCAACCAAAAATAATAACTATCAAAGCCTATGATAATTAGGAAAGAGAATCACACGGCACCATCAATTTACCAGTTATAATTGGGCCTTTGACCCATGATACACTTTGCCATGTGTTTGATCTAAAGTAATCATACAATATGATTTTAGGCAGGCCTTGGTTACATGAGATTCATGTAGTTTCATCAACATTGCACCAATGCATACGGTTTTCCCACTCAGGGATGGAAGTGAATATTCTAGGAGATTTACACCCATATGAACATTGTAAGCATCTTAAGGCTGAATTTCAAATCTATAATTATCAATACATCATGAATCCAAGTTCCAAGCAGGATAAAATAAAGGCTATACTTATTGATCCTTCACTAGATAATTGCATAGATCCTAATACCTTAGATTCTCTTTCCCACATGCAACTACCTAAAGCTTCTAATCATTTCACCATTTTAGATAATGGATTGGGAGAGTATGTGATCCATGATACATTTCATATTGCCAATCTTCCTCAGAATCCAAAAACCTTTGGGTGACCTAAAGTCATCACACATAGGCATTGGCAACAAAAGAACAAAGATAAGGGACCTGTCACATTTATACCAACATTTGGCCTAGAACTTAACCCTCTTGAAGGAGATTAATAATGGTTATACAATGATAACTAAGCTGATTGTTATAAAAATACAAAGTATCATATTCCTAATAGGATCATGGAACATCACAAATATGAACGAAGATGCCTCGAATCAAATCAAAAAGGAACCATCGAGCCAATTTATATGACTAAGTATAAAATACCTTATGGACTTATATTTAAACCACCTAGAGGTGATATCACATATCCTATTCAAACTCCATCACCAGTGACTAGTGATGATGATGCTGATAGTGAAACAGAGTTTGATCATAGCCTCACCCTTGAAGACCTAGTTGAAACCAATCTGTTTGATAACAATGCCATTTATACTCCTACCTTAGTCATTCATCACAACCCTTTGCCATTATATTATCCCCAACTAATATATTGGGACCAACAAGAATCCAGTCTATCAATTGATGAGTTCTAGAATGATGAGGTATTCTATGATTTCTTAGGTCTTAAAAACAATGTTCCGTTGGGAGATCACAAATCAAGATTCTCAATCACATTAGATCTCATAGCCTATTTTGGAGAGTGAGTGAACACCCTTAGCCAAAAATAAATAATTAAAACATTGAGGTCCCAAAGTGAAAACCTCTTTGAGGCACTTTCTGACCAGGGAAAAAATAAAGATAAAGGCTAGGCTAGTGGTGAAAACCTATTTTAATCACCATTAGATGGGGGTATTCATTCTTATTTGAATTTAGTCTAGGAGACCACCAATGATGAAATTTCCTATGGATATGAGTTTAGCTTTAAGAAATAACAAATATTTGATCAAATTATTCAAGAATTTTTGACTATTTTTGTCACATGGCTAGATCTCCCATTAGGGGATTTAGATTCATCATGCCTAAGAGAAGTTGAAGAGCAAGTCCTAATAGAGGACCCTGACGTAATCCAACACTTCAAGTCATTACCTACTATCCTAAAAGATGGTTCAACTCTTCTAGCTGAAGATACAATAAAGGTAGACATAGGGACTTCATCAGACCTGAAATAGATAAAATTAGGCACATCCCTCATTGAAGAGGAATGTGAAGTCTTTATAGCTCTATTGAGAGAATTTGTAGATATCTTTGCATGGGCTTACTCTAACAAGATATATTTATACCTTGCCTTGGTTTTTCACCACTTTATGGTTAATCCTGACACCAAACCTGTAAAACAAAAGCTACATAAGATGCATCCTCACAAAGCTACATAAGATTCACACCAAAAGATCAACATAAAATAGCATTCACCACTCCATGAGGAACATTTTGTTATCAGGTAATGCCATTTGGCCTTAAGAATGATGGAGATACCTATCAAAGAGTCATGACTATCAAATTCCATGATATGATTCATGATATTATTGAAGGCTATGTCGATGCCATATTAAGAAAATCCAAAACTAGCGCTGACCATCTAACAGTGTTGTGTAAGATATTTAAAATATTATGAGAGTACAAAGTCAAACTCAATCTAAATAAATGTGTGTTTGGTGTAACTTCAATCAAGTTAATTGGTTTCATCATATCTCATAGAGGTATTGAAGTCAATCCGACTAAGGTCCATGCTATAATCGAGATGCCACCACCAACCAATTTGAAGTAACTTCATAGTTTACAAGGTAAGATCCAGTCAATCTGATGCTTCATCTCTTAATTAGAAGACAAGTGTCATCCATTTACACACTTTTTGAAGAAGGGAATTGCATTTCACTAGGATGATCACTGCCAAATAGATTTTCAACAACTTAAAGATTATCTTGTTAATCCACCTATTTTATTACCTCCTATGCCAAGAAAGCCATTATTTTTATACTTATCAGCTACTCATCATCCCTGGGGGAACTCTTAGCTCATCATGATGACAATGGAAAAGAGCATGATGTATACTACCTAAGATGTACCTTAGTTTCATATGAACATAACTATGAACCTGTTGAAAAAATATGTCTAGCCATGGTCTTCGTAGCTCAAAAACTTTGCCATTACATGTTGAATAATAAAACCATGGTCATTTCAAAAGTAGATCCGCTCAAGTATCTACTATCTAAAATGGATTTACAAGGTAGAATGGCTAAATGGATCATGTTTCTTAATGAATCTTACATAGAGTATGTCAATTAGAAGGTAATCAAGGGACAAGTTCTTGTAGATCAACTTGCTAAAACACCTCTCACATACACACAACCACTCACATTCCAATTTATTAATTAATCCATAATGATTGTCATTGACACACCCCTTGAAGAGAAACCTTAGAATTTTTACTTTGATGGTTCATCAACTACACATAGGTCAAGGGTAGGCCTATTATTTATTACACCACAGGGGGGTCTAATCCCTAAATCATTCAGAATTAGCTTTCCTTATATAAACAACATGGCCAAGTATGAAGCACTTGTTGCAAGAATTTGATAAGTAGTGAATTGGAATATATCTTATCTTCAAGTTTATGATGATTCTTAGTTAATCATCAATTAGGTCATAGATCATTTTTAGATCAAAGATGACAAGCTGGTTTTATATACAACCATGGTTGACACTTTTAAACAATAAATTACCAACATACAATTTGAGCATATACCGAGGGTTATTAATAGAAATACATATGCCATTATTACTATTGGTTCTCTAATTTGAAAAATAGATAAATCTAGAGAGTATCAATTTCTCATCAAAAATTTGTCAGCACCAGCTCATAAACCTTTAACCATTGCAATGATTTGTGATATTGTTGCTCCTAATCCTATCTATTACCCAGACCTTTAAAAATACCTTCATGGACAAGTTATACCACCTAAGCTTTCTTGAAAACAAACCAAATCCTTCAATCATCATTTAGCTCATTATAATCTACTTGGATCCACCCTTTACCATCATAGTTTTGATGGAACTCTGATTCATTATTTAACTTTGGCTAAGTCTACATTAGCATTAAGAGAATTTCATGGAGTAAATGGAGCCCATTCTAGTGGGGTAGTCCTATCTAAGAAGCTCTTGTATACTAGTTATTATTGGCCCATAATGGACACAGATGCCACTGCATATGTAAAAAAGTATGAAAAATGTCAATGGCATACTGATCAGATTCATGCCCTAGTAAAAAATCTAAAACTAATGTTGACACCATGACCATTTTCAACATTGGGACTTTACCTCATTGGGAATATTAACCCCAATTCATCTTATGGCCATAAACATATCCTTACTACCACTAAATATTTCACTAAGGGGGTTGAAGCTATACCCCTCACTTATGATGAGCTTAGAATATGGCTCATTATTGACATATTAGTTCCCTCAATTCATCTCTCTAAGGATATTATCTTATGAAAATAATAGATTTTTAGATAGCTATTACATGGAAAGTAGATATTTGTCTTGTTTATGTTGAACCAAAGACTAAACCTTTACATTTTCATTAATATCTAATACATAGCATGTTTTAGTGATTTTTGTTGTGAAGAATGCTCAAGAAGAAGACACAGGTAACGTATAGTGAAAGTTCACTTTTGATCTCCATTGAGTAGAACTATGAACATACATGAATGGCTTATTTCTATAGACTCCACAGTCTTGTTTCTACAGACTCCATAGGCTTGTTTCTACAAACTTCATAGGCTTGTTTCTACAGACTCCACAAGCTTGTTTCTATAGACTCCATAGGCTTATTTCTATGGACTCTATAGGCTCATTTCTATCAACTCTATAGGGTCAATTCTATAAAGACAAAGCTAAAAATGGGGAAGATGGTGGATAGATAAGATGAGA
Organism: Torreya grandis; assembly: GCA_037957365.1. Taxonomy (NCBI): domain Eukaryota; kingdom Viridiplantae; phylum Streptophyta; class Pinopsida; order Cupressales; family Taxaceae; genus Torreya; species Torreya grandis. The sequence goes on along the minus strand of JARHVA010002490.1, from coordinate 868,668 downwards.
TAGAATCATTCTAGTTGGAGTCAAATGAGGAAAATACTTGCCTGTTGTTTTGTAGGATTTGCTTTTGATAAAGTTGTATATATTTCGATCTTAGGACTATTTTAGGATAGTATATCTATTTCATCAAAATAATTGGATCTCTTGAAAATCCAGTCTCCTATTTTTGGATGAATGGATCATCCAAAGAATCCTATCTCTTTGCATCCTATTTTGAGTTGATTATATTAATATAAAATGTAGGACTTTTATTATTAAAAGGAGAATAGATAAAAGATATGTACAAGCATATCACAGGTTTTAGACAGACTATAATCATTTTAATTTAATGAATTATCACTTCAATTTCTTGCATTTATTAATCTTTTTTCCTAAGTCTGAGAGGAGTAAGGGCCCACTCTCCTTAGAACCAAGAATTGTGTACAGTACTTATGTTATGTTATATTAACTCTTTGTTATAACTAATTAGAATCTTGTTAATGTTTACATTCATTTATAAAACATCAAACAAAATTCACAATTCAAAAGGAATTTCATTATTCCAAAGTCATTTCATTTCTAATCAAAGTGTGTTTTCTTTTATAGTAAATGTGTGAAGCAAATTTCTTTTTCTAGTTAAACTTTTCCATTTCCATGCAAGCGTAAATATGAGTGTGATTTTACTTTCAATAAAAAAAGTGGATTTATTTGATTAAATAATTGCATCTTTTCCTTTCCATCAAAAGAGTAAATCAAGTAGTTTAAGACACATTTCTTTCATTAGTCAAAGCTAGAATAGGACTATGAAACACCCCCACAAGTAGACTTCTAGATCTACCATCCTACACCTTACTGCAGATAGCTTTGGACACCAGCTCTGGTTGATAAGACATCAATTAAACATTGATTAAATGAGGAGTTGAATGACACTCATCATTTTTGGTGCCATTTTCGAGGAAACAAAGTGTTAGTAAGGTAATAATTATTGGTCTAGAGTGAAAAATAGGAAAAATTATAAAAACTATAAAATCCCAAAAATAATTCAATAAATTGATGTACCATCATAGAGACTCTAAAAGATGATTCATCCCGAAATTCCCACCAAGAACATAAGTTAAAACTCCTTCAACATATCTGAGTAGTGAACCAACAGTTACAAGTGAAACCTATCTGCAAGAATCTTCAGACACTTAGATAGAAACCAAGCCATTGCCACAAGTAAGCCCCATAGAAAAAATTCCTTAAGATAAATCTCTTGTAGTAAGACATTATTTAGAAATTTCCAAGAAATTAGAAGAAGCATTTCAAAAATCCATAGCTAAAGAAAATTTTGAGAAATTTGAACAACCCATAATTGATACCATAAATATTCAGTATGCAGATCATCCCAGCTTTGAAACATCATCATCAGAAGAAAATATGGCTCTCCAAAAAAATCCATGAAATCAATAACTTGCACAACCAGGAAGGAATTTTTACTTTCCTATTGTTACAGATCCTAATGATCAAATCCCCATGAAAAATATTTCACCAACTAATTTTCCAAATTTTTGGGAAAGATCTATAGAAGATCTTGATCAATTCCTGTTTGAATTTAAGGTGTTATGTCAAACCTATAATTAGACAACAAATAGCTAGAAATTAAAACTATTTCCATCTACACTTAAAGATGCCTCTATGTGATGGTTCATGGGTTTACCTAGTGATTATATTAGAACATGGGATGACATGGAGATAGAATTATTAAACAAGTATCAAGATTACTATCGAGTGTGAGAAAGAAAAGAAAATTTCTTCAAAATAAAATATAATGAGGATGAATATTTAGAGGATTATTTGGATAGATTCATGTTCATTCATAAAAGAAGCAATTATCCACTCACTAAATTTTTTTAGAAATTGGTTTTCTTAAAAGGGTTGGATGAAGATACTAGATATGCCTTAAATTTGATGGGAGATGGAGATATAAATAAGTTGTCTTTTGATTAGATTTATGAACTTTGTACCAACTACTCTTGAACAAAACCTAGAATTAGGAGAGGAAGGTTTAGGAAATATAATGAAGTAGGTAAGCTAATAGATGAATTTGCCAATCTAAATATGGATATTCTAGTTACACTAAATAGTACTTTGAATGGCCTTAAAACTAAGGAAAATGCAATAGAACCCTTAGTAATCTATTGTCCTAAGTGTAGACAAAAACATGCCCTTAGAGACTGCCCCTAGATAAAACCAATGTTTCATCATGTGGGATCTGTGATGCAATAGATCATGATACCAAACATTTCACCTTTTTTCTTATTTTAAAAAATTAAATGAAAATACAAGTCCAATCCACTGAAGAAGTAAATTATATCCATAGATAAAACTTTGACTCGCAAAACTAGGCTTAAGGACAGTTTAATGCAAGAAACCCAGTTAATCCATGGATGGCACCATGGAATGTTTTAGTTCCTTCACCTTTTTAGAATCAACCTCAAATTCTATCAATCCAAAATATATGGGCAGGACAAGATTGGATGCTGACACCCTCATAGATGGTGCCATAGCCATAGCTATAGCAAAAATGGGTACCACAGTAGCAATGGATGCCACAACAATATCAACAATGGAATTCATAGTGGAACCCACAACAATAATTCACCCAACCAAGAAGACCACTTTAATATCAAACTATAATGCCACCCCCAGTTATTCAACAACAAGGATAAATTAATCAACCCTTAATGCCTGCACAACCAATAGCAAATCCAAAAAATAAACAACCGGCATCTATTTATGTTAATAAACAAGAAGATACAATAAATGTTGAAGATATTGATTATTCAGACATACATTTAAAATTAGAGAAAACTATACAAAAACCTCCAATTCTCATTTTTGAGATACCTGATGAAAAATAAAAAATAGAATCATCTCAATTAAACACTAGAGAAGTCAAAATCAAAATGAGCCTTGAAGTAAACAAATAAAACACTACTACACCAGTAGTTCCTTTTCTTAAAAGATTAAGATAAATTGATATTAAACCAGAATCAAACTTGGTCCATGGGTTGTAAAAGATCAATATTGAGGTTCCCCTACTACAATCTATTAGAGATATACCTAAATTGAAAAAGATCATCAAAAACCTTTGTATCAAGACACCTGAGAGGAAAGCAAAATATCCAGGGACCATTCATGTGGATGAAAAAGTTGCTAATTTATTAGCAAAAAAACTATTGGTTTCAAAATATGCAGATCCAGGAAGCTCAGTGATCACAATCACAATCGAAGGTAAAGAAATTCCTAACATCTTGTTATATTTGGGAGAAATAATTAATGTTATGACAAATGATACTCTCCATACATTATCTCTTATGAGAATGTGACCCACAACTACCATTCTTCAAATGGTGAACCAATCTATAACTAAACCAGAAGAGACTATAGAAAATATTGAAGTACTAATAGAGTCTTAGGAATATCTAGTAGATTTCATGGTCTTGCAACCTAAAATAAAGAATCTAGGATATCCCATAATCCTAGATAGACCATGGTTGGCTACTATAGTAACATTAATTGATTGTAGGTCAGGAGACATGACCATTTCTAATGGGTTAAAATCCAAATACATCTCTTTGTATCCTCCTACAAAAGCTTCAACAAATTACATATAAGAACTTTGGGTGGACTAATTAGACAACACATCAGACAAAATTTACTCCTTAGCTATGATCATAGTTAAAAAACACTTAGAATAATTGAATGGAGATATATACCTAGAATCTATGGACTCTACTAGTTTGAAAGCTACATACTCTACCAAGCCAGAATCTATGGACTCTACTAGTCCAAAAACTACATACTGCCTCAATTTAGGATTCTTGGGTCAGATAGAATATTATGAAACCTCCACTTCTACTTCTATTATTTCCTCACCATATGATCATGGATTAATTTAGGAAAGTGTGTGGAAATTGGCATAATAACAAACTCATTTCTTAGATGCATTCCATTGTTCTTTAACAAGACTGATTCCTCCTAGAAAAGAGTTTTTTGATAATATAACCATGTTTCATAAGCTACTTCCTCATCTATGTCCTCTGAACTCATTGATTAGTGAATTCAATCAAATAGAATCCAACTACCTAGGCACAAAACTAATCGTGGTATTACTTGGAAAGATTTTGAACATCAATAGTTAGTTAATAAATGAAGAGGAAGATCAAATATTTAAGTACTGGAATGACATACCAAATATTTTTCTTGGGATTATACCGACATGAAGGGAATTCACCCCAGAATATGCACTCATTACATTTACATGGAATCTATCAAATTGGTTAGACAACCACAAAGAAAAATAAACCCAACATTAAAGGAGATAGTCAAAATAGAGATCCAAAAATTGTTAGAAGTTGGGTTTATTTACCCTATCTCAGATAGTCAGTGGGTTACACCCCTAGTAATAGTGCCCAAGAAAAATGGAAAATTAAGGGTATGTGTAGATTATAGAGAACTAAACAAAGTAACCCTAAGAGATTATTTTTCTTTACCTTTCATTAATCAAGTTCTTGACAACTTGGTAGGAAAAAGATATTTTACTTTCCTAGATGGGTTGAGTGGGTATAACTAGATAATGGTTGCAGCTAAAAATTAAGATAAAACCACATTTACCTACCCCTTGTGAACTTTTGCTTATTGAGTACTCCAATTTAGACTCTGTAATGCTCTAGCAACCTTCCAAAGAGTAGTTTTAGCAATATTCTCTGACCTTAAAAATGATTGTGTTGAAGTATATATGGATGATTTCATCATTCATGATGGAAATTATGAAGAGGCTCTTACCAAATTGGAAAGAGTATTGATCATATGTGAAAAACATCAATTATCCTTGAGCCATGAGAAATGTTTATTGATGATGGATGAAGGAATAGTGATGGGACACCATATTTCTGCAAAAGGTATTTAAGTAGATCCAAACAAGGTTGAAATAATCTCCAACATACCCATCCCACAAACACAAACTAAAATTAAGGGTTTTTTGGGAAGCTACCCCTATGTTTGCCTTGCTTATAAAAGACAGTACATTTGAATGGAGTGATAGTTTCTAGCAGGCCTTTAAGACCATCAAATCTAAACTCATTACTGCTCCAGTATCGAGAGGACCAAATTGGACTCAGCCATTCCATATATACATGGATGCTTCCAATACAACAATATGAGTAGTCTTTGGATAAAAGGATGAAGAGGATAACATGTATGCTATATATTATATTAGAAAAAACATGACACTTACTAAAAGAAACTACACCACAACTGAGAGAGAATTCCTAGCTGTAGTCTATGCAATTAACAAATTTAGACACTACATAATAGGCTACAAGTTATTTTTCTATACAAACCATTCAACTATTAGATACCTTACCAACAAACTAATTATGGGAGGTAGGATTATTAGATGGTTGTTGCTCTTACAAGAATTTGATACTACTATTATAGATAAACTAGAGAAGTTTAATGTGTTTGATGATTTCTTGTCAAGAATGAACACTATAGGTGAAGAAGAACTGGTGGAAGATAACTTTCTAGATGAACAACTATTTGCGATTTCATCAAAATCTTCATGGTTTGCTGATATAGCCAATTACCTCACCACAAGGAAGTTTCTTCTATAATTTTTACAAAAATTAAAAAAAAAACATTTAATCAAATAAAGTTCTTTTAAATGGATTAACAAAATGCTATTCAAACTTGGACCTGACCATGTGTTTCATAGGTGTGTGAGAAATGTTGAAGCTTATGATATCATCAGAGCTTATCATGATGAACTAGGAGGAGGTCTTTACTCAGGTCAAAGAACCATACATAAAATCCTAGGAGCAAGATACTATTGACCTCACCTTCATTAGTAAGTAAAAAGATATGTCAGACACTGTGATGCTTGTCAGAGAATTGGATAGCGTACTCTTTCAACAGAGATGCCTCTACACCCTCATCCTTAATTGGTTTTAGAACCATTTGAGAAATGTGTAAATGATTTTATAGGTCCTATGGATCCTTCTTCTAGAAGAAAAGAATATCTCCTAGTATGTACAGACTATGTGACCAAGTGGGCGAAAGTGGAAGTATTAACTCATGCAAGTGAAGAGATTGTATCTGATTTCTTATATTTAAAAATCATGCAAATATTTGGTGCTCCAAGGGAGATAGTCTCAGATCAAGGACCATAGTTCATGTCAAATATGAAAAGCACTTCATGTAAGTATATCAAACTCAACATAGAAAAACATCTCCATACTATCCACAGGCTAATGGGTAAGTTGAAGTCACCAATAAAGAACTAGAAACCATTTTAACCAAGGTTATTAATTTCAGTAGAAAGGATTGGGAAGATAAGGTAGAAAAAGTTGTTTGGGTCTATAATACTACTTGGAAAACAACAATTGGATTTTTACCTTATGAATTGGTTTATGGTAAGAAGGCCTTATTCTCTGTTGAATTTGAATTACAAAATTTGAAAATAGTTGTAGAATTAGGGATTAAATTAGAAGAAATATAAAAAACAAGACTCTTACAACTTAATAAACTTGATGAGATGAGGATGGAAGAACTAAAAAGATATGAATTGGTACAACATCAAATAAAAGTTTGGCATGATTCACAAATCAAGAAACAAAAGTTTTAAAAAGGAGATTGAGCACTATTTTTTTATTCTAAATTTCAATAGTTTAAAGGAAAACTAAAAATGAGGTGGTTGGGACCTTATCAAATTGAGGAGGTATTTGAAAATGGTTCTATTAAGCTAATACCTATTGATGACAATAAAAGAGCTTTATTAATCAATGGACATAGATTGAAGCTTTATCAAAAACCTCTCAATAAAGAAGAATTTGTTCAAAAGGTAAAATATCAAGTAGCCTTTTTAGAGGAATCTACTTCTTCCAGAGAACCTGTTCTTTGGTGATCCTATTTTTTTTTATTTTTTATTTTTTAAAAACATAATAAATATATCAATAGTGAAAATCCTTCCAAGGACACTATTGACAATGCATGCCTAGAAAACCAACTTACTAGCTGGCTATGCATTGCAAAATGGGCTTTGGCTAGAAAACTAGTAATGGCTGGCCAAAGGGCAAAAACAAAATATATATATTAAAAAAAATCTCATCATGTCACTATGATTGGTCTTCTCCATGCAATAAAAATTATTCTTTCAACAACCATTGACTAATCCATGCAAACTTATTTGTGCAAAACAAATGGTGAGTAAAAGATAAATCTAAGGTCAAAAGTAAGTGAGACATATATTCTATTTATTTATGTTTAGTTAACTAATTATCTTTGATTTAATTAATATTTATTCTATGGAGATGACCCAAACTTGAGCCTTCCAAAATGGAATGACATGACACATACCATAATGAATAAGCATGCAAACAAGCTGCTAAAGGTGTATGGATAAGTTTGTAGCTTTGGTATAATCAATTGCATCATCAATAATTATAATGATGGGACATCATAAAGGGGTTCTAAATGATAAATCATTGTCACCATTGAAGTGCCACATCATCATTTCATCCTATTTATAATAAATTGACAAAATGGTTGGCATACTCCATAGAAACATGTGGCACTGAATTGTATAAAGTAATCATATTAAACTATGGACTCATGAAACTGTGGAGTTTCACACAAACCATTTAATTTTTATAGATCCTCAGTGATTGTTGCCTATAAACTCTCAGTGATTATTGCATGCAGATTTCAACAAAAATTGGTCTAAACCCTAATCTGAGTTAAATAAATAGAGTTGTCTATAAATATGAGTAGAAATGAGATAAAAAAACAAGATCAGATCTGAAGAATGTAGCAAATTTTCACAAAGATAAAGCTTCTATGGCAATATTTAGAACAAATGGTTGGGTATCTTTCATTGAAAAGTTCCAGGGTTTTCATGAAACAATGGTAAGAGAATTCATCACTAATCTCACCCTTGAGTTTTTAGTTGTTAAAGGCATTGTTATTATTTTTTCAACTTAAATTATAAGTAAAATCATACAAGTTCTAGAAGAGGGAATGAGAGTGATAGGCAAAATTTCATTTAATGATTTAATTATTCAGTTTAATGGTAATGAGTAGACTGGGACTTTGTCTCTAATAGATTCTAAGGGAAAATCAAAAGGAATTAGTAGAAATTTACTTCCTAAACATTGGAAATATGTATCCAAGTGGGTACTCAAGTATATCATTTGTGAGGGGCAAAATAGTCTTTTAGGAGGAGACACCATGAAAATATTAATACACCTTAATTATGGGAGGCAAAACACTCATTACAAGATTAACCTCCCATCCTTCTTATATGGTGCCCTTAAAATTATGACTACAACTCCTAATGCTTCTCTTAGGTACCATGGCCTTATTCACCTAATTATCTAACATCACTTCCTTCAGCAAGGACAAGAGGTCTGGGAGGAATTTTAGAATAGTGTAACACAACAAATTCCAAATCTGCCTGCACAAGAAACCTCAAATTTACCATAGGAATATTCATCTCCACCTACTACATCAGTTGAGAAAACAACTCCAAAGAAGAAATCATAGACTGTAGTCTCAACAAAAATCCTTTCTTCTTCTTCAAGAAGAATCACAAGGTCCTAAATCCCTATAGTTTCAAGGTCCCCACAAGAACCTCAAGAATTTGTAGTGCAACCAATTCCCTTATCAGGAAGAAGAAAATTGAAACAAAAGGTTGATATAGAACTTGAGAAGATCAAGGGTTTGATGGTTGAAAAATAAAGACAACCAAGTGTAGCTCAGAGAGTGACCAAAAGAAGGAGAAGGTTAATTTTGACAGATGAAGATGAATAAGAGGCTACAGACATTCTAGATAGTCTTAAAAAGGTATCTCATTGCCCCATACATCAAATTATCCCTAAAACTATAGATGTTAAGAAACTCATCTTGAAAGGAACTCTCCAATCATAATAGAGGAGCCAATTCTAGGAGAAGAGCCACACATGGTAGAGGAATCAAGTATCGTGGGAAAACCATATGTTTCAATCGAAACTACAATGAATAAAGGAAAAACTATATGCACAAATGAGAAAGGAGAGTCATCTAATCTAAATGATCCTATTATGCAGTTAACCTTGAAGCTTTCTCAAGCTCAAGATCTAGAGCAATAATAAATAATTGACATTGTTGACTTGATCAGTCAATTGTAGAATAAGGATAATCTTAACTCATTGTTGGTGAAAAAATTGGACATAGCATCTGCCAATCATGTAGCATAAGTTCATAGATTAGAAGAAATAATAAAGAAAAATGAAAGTGAATAAATAGACCTCTAAATATATGTAGAAAATCTAAAGAAAGAGAATAGGAGATTTTAGAGTTTGGTAAACTCTTCCAAAGCACCTTCTAATGTTGCACCTTCACCTCCTAAAGTATTTGTTGACCAAAGTTGTCAAACAAGTTGTCCAGGTATTCCTACCTTGCAAATGCTAAATCAAATTGAAGAAAAATATTCTATACTTAGACAAAAAATAAAGTTGCAAATTCTTCAAACAAAATATTGGAAAATAAAAAGAAATAATTAGAAGCTAAGGTCTAAAATTTAGAAGAAAATTTGCAAGATGCATGCAAATTAGGGGAATATATTTTAGCATGTAGGAATCCTTCTCCTACATATAGTTTGTTTTTATTTGAACAATTCTACAGATGGCAACTTTTGAGGATCTCTTGTCATCTTCCTTACAAGATTTTATAGCCAACACCATTTTTAGAAATTTTCTATAGTGTTGAACCTGATCAAAAGGATTTGTTTTGTGAGTTTTATTTGTATGATTTAATCATAGGAGACCATGAGCATAATAAGTTCTTGATAAACCTTCATGTAGGAGAAGTTAAACTGAGGGCATTACATTACACATTCAAAAATCAACTAGCATGGAAAAGTAGATTTGAGGAATATACAAATCATGTTAAGACTACATGATTTTGTATTAGACTAACCTTTCTTATCCCCAAATTGATCAGAAAGAATTTTAGTTGTGCTTGTTTAAGCGATGAAGTTAAAACTCATTATTTACAAGCTTTATATGATTGTGTTATTTCTTTTAACTTATTTTCAAGACAGAGTTTTGATTCAGTGGTGACTGCAAGTGTGAAAAGGTGGGACCAAATTTTAGTGCCTCTTAAAAGATGAGAGGTCATGTCTCTAAATAACTTAATATGAAGTATGAGGAGAGTTACCTTAATTTTTGAAATCTTAATAGAGGTAATAAACTCTGGGGGAGAAAAGAAATGGATTGGCATGAGATATAGACCCCCTTTATTGATCATACCTATTCCAGGATGGCAGAGTTGGGCTCCATAATCAGAGGAGCAATTCAATATATGGAAATAAATGATTCAAGAACATCAGGGGTTTACAAGAAATTTAGACAAGCATATAACATATGAATTTGATGACTATGATTTGAGTCAGAGTATGGAAAGCAGATGCTAGAGCTATGAATGCCAATGAATGTTTGCAATGGGACTTGAAAAAGGTAAAGCTTGGGAGAGATGATGAGCTCAGAATATGGCTCATTATTGACATGTTATTTCCCTCAATTCATCTCTCTAAAGATATTATCTTATGCAAATCATAGATTGTTAGATAGTTATTATATGGAAAGTAGATATTTGTCTTGTTTATATTGAACCAAAGACTAAACCTTTAATTTGTCATTAATGTCTAATATATAGCATGTTTTAGTGATTTTTGTTGTGAAGAATGCTCAATAAGAAGGCATAAGTGATGTATAGTGAAAGTTAAATTTTGATCTCCATCTAATAGAACTATGAAAACACACAGATGGGTTATTTCTGAAGACTCCACATGCTTGTTTCTACAGACTCTACAGGCTTGTTTTTACAAACTCTGCAAGCTTGTTTTTATGGACTCTGTAGGCTTGTTTCTATGGACTCCACAAACTCATTCCTATCGACTTTGTAGGGTCAATTCTATGAATTCTACAAAGACAAATATACAAATGGGGAATATGGTGGCTAGATAAGATGAGAAAGAATCATTTTAGTTGGAGTCAAATGAGGAAAATACTCGCCTGTTATTTTTTAGGATTTGCTTTTGATAAAGTTGTATATATTTGGATCTTAGGACTATTTTAGGATAGTATATTTATTTCATCAGAATAATTGGATCTCTTGGAAATCCAATCTATTTTTGGATGAGTGGATCCACCAAGGAATCCTATCTCTTTGCATCTTATTTTGAGTTGATCATATTAGTATAAAATGTAAGACTTTTATTATTAAAGGGATAATAGATGAAAGATACATACAACCATATCATAGGTTTTAGACATATTGTAATCATTTCAATTTTATGAATTATCACTCTAGTTTCTAGCATTGATTAATCTTTGTTCTTGAGTTTGAGAGGAGCAAGGGCTCACTCTCCTTAGAACTAGGAATTGTGTATGGTATTTATGTTATGTTATATTAACTCTTTGTTATAACTAATAAAAATCTTGTTAATGTTTGTATTCATTCATAAAACATCAAAAAATTTCAAATTTCAAAAGGCATTTCCTTATTCCAAAGTCATTTCCTTTCTAAGCAAAGTGTGTTTTCTTTTACAACAAACGTGTGAAGTAAATTTTCTTTTCTAGTTAAACATTTCCATTTCCATGCAAGCGTAAATAGGAGTGTGATTTTACTTTCAAGAAAAAAAGTGTATTTATTTGATGAAATAGTTACATCTTTTCCTTTCCAATAAAAGAGTAAATCAAGTAGTTTAAGACACATTTTTTTCATTAGTCAAAGTTAGAATAGGACTATCAAACACCCCCACAAGTAGACTTCTAGATCTACCATCCTACACCTTACTATAGATAGCTTTGGACACCAACCTTGGTTGATAAGACATCAATTAAACATTGATTAAATGAGGATTTAAATGAAACTCGTCATTACATGACTGGAAAGCAAATTTCCAAATTCATCTTCATCCATCTCATCTGCTGCTATGATATTCCCTTTGACATTATATCTGATAATGGAGTATCATTCAAGAACAAAGATATAGACTAGATATGTACTGAATATAACATCACACAACATTTTTCTATATCATATTACCCTCAAGGTAATGGCCAAGCCAAGGCATCCAACAAAACCAATGTCAATATTCTAAAAAATATTGTCAATTATGATGGTCATGATTGACACCTCCAGATATTCCCCACCCTTTAGGTATACCATACCAACCCTATAGGAGTGATTCCATACTCATTTGTTTATAGTATTGAAGCCATTCATCCCATTGAGGTTGAATTTCTTTCACTATACATCTGTTTCAAGTATATTCTAGATGATCATGACTATCGAGTAGCTCACATACAAGAGCTAGACTTGCTGGATGAGAAACGCATAACCACACTCAATAATCTTCAACCATTTTAGAATTGACTCAAAGGCCACTATAATCGGTGTGTCAAGTATAAAACATTTAAACTTGGTGGTTTTTTTTAAGAAAACCAAAAGAATACCATGATTGAGAAGAAACATAAAGGGAAATTCAAACCAAATTGGATAGGGCCTTTCATCATCACTAAAGATTATGGATCAGGAGCATACATGCTTGCTACACTAGATGGAGAGGAACTTCTAGAGATGATGAATATTATTCATCTCAATTAGTATTATGCCTGAGTGCTAAGGTGTATTATTTGTAAAGATGATTTCAGTTATACCTTTTTATCACTATTCTTCTTTGTATAAATACCATCCTTATCCATCCTCTTTTTCATATCCACTTACCACTTTCAACCTATCATCCTAGTGTGTTATAAATCCTATCCCATTTGACCTTGGTTTTTGTCACTATTCTTATTTGTATAAATACCATCCTTATCCATCCTCTTTTTCATATCCACTTTCCACTTTCAACCTATCATCCTAGTGTGTTATAAATCCTATCCCATTTGACCTTGGTTTTTTTCATTTGTTACACATTTTCAACATCAATGTAGCTGATCAGTTTCATTAGTTAGTTCAAGAACTTTAGATAGAGATTATATTTTGGGACAATATGACATAAGTTTTGACAATTGCATCCTTCATTTTTTATTCCTTTCTTACCACCGATCTTGCTACTAATTATAACCACCTTTGGGAAAATTAGTACCTTTGATCTATGTCATTGTGTCTTAATCATAACTACCTATGTGCAAACTAGGGGTAACATTAAGCCTTGATGTACCAACTTGCCACTTCTTATGTTGTACTATGCCTTTCTACCAACTGTGCCTATTTTATTTTGAATGCTACATTAGTTAAATTATTCCATTGTTAGGGTAGAACTATAATGACTTGAGGTCCTATTTTGGGACTATATAGGTAGTGCTCAATACTTATTGAGATCAGCTCAGTCACCCTTTTCCCCATGCTCTCGCCATTTTTCAAGCAACTTAAGACTATGCTCTCACTATTTTTTGAGTAACCTAAGCCATGCTCTCGCCATTTTTTGAGCAACTTAAGACCACACTCTTGCCATTTTGTGAGTAACCTAAGCCATGATCTCACCATTTTATGAGCAACCTAAGCCATACTCTTATTATTTTGTGAGCAACCTAAGCTCCACTCTCACCATTTTGTGAGCAACGTAAGCCATGTTTTCACCATTTTATGAGCTTAAACCATTTAGTGTCTCATCATTCTCAATTGATTTGAGACACTCTAAAATAATTCCTAAAACATTTAAAAAATTGTTAAAAAATCATAAAAACATTGACCACTTCTTTGCCTTAAGGATTTTGGGAACCCTTACTAAGTTACAAGAAAATCACTTATCATTTAGTTTCCCAATCCTTTTTCGTCTTTTTCTCTCACAAAATTTCCATTTTGAAAGACCATTCCTATTATTCTATCACATTCATTCTATTTGGTTTCATTGGTTATCACATTCTTCCCATTCCCTAGGAGAACTGCATTTGGCCTGAAGTTTTTTATTAGATATGAAATCCATGTAACTATGTAGGCAACATCCATTTGCCTAGTGCATATGGAGATATCTTAGCCACCCCCTTCCTTTTCTTCTATTCCCCCATTTTGTTTGTTTATTAAGTTGTCACCTATTTTCTAGGGGAAATGTTCGTAGGGTTTTTATCACATTATTTGTTTATTTATTTATATTTATATTTATTTATTTATTTGTTTTTAGCACTATTACCTTGATTCAATTTATGTGTGTTCATTGGGTGATTCCTTGTCTCACAATTACACTTAAATCCATCCATATTCATATGCTTACATTTTCATCATGGTTTTTATCATTGGTGCATTATTTTCTATTGAGTATTGGATTATGGGAGTCAGTCTTCATGCACATTTTGGCCAAGTCCTCATGACTTTATACCATGATTCCTACCGATACATGCTACAACAAACCTAAGATGTAAAAAGTTTATTTATAAATGGTGGCATCTCTTTAGCACTAACATCTTGATTCACTCTCAATCATATCCCAAATAGAGTAATTAATCATTAAAGAATTTCAACCTTCATTAGTTTGGATGAGCATCTCCATACTAGTAGGTTGTTCTAATTCATCATTACCCTATGTGTTAAGTTTTCATCATCCTTGGCCAAGTTTTTTATGTTTTTCATAATTGGGGTCCAATGATTATAACCACCTATGGGAAAATCATTTCACACCATCCCACCTACATTTATCAATGATTATAACAGCCTCTGGTAAAATCATTGTGTTGTCACCACTTTACTCTTTCTACCTATAAAGGGGCATGTTATTATCTTGTTTATCTATTCTAACTGGGGTAGCTCCATATTCTCAATTATTATAACCACCTTTGGGAAAAATCATTGTGTTATCATACCACATTGCCACTATCGAGGTACAATGCTTATAACTGCCTTTGGGTAAACCATTGTACACCATCCCACTTGCATTCTCAATGATTTAGACAACTTTTTCACTATCATTTTGTTCTCACCCCATCATCTTTCCATTCTTTGATCCCCTCATTTTTCTTCTTTCTTTTTAAGGGACCATTTACTGACTTACTTGTGCCAACCATTCCTTTCAGGGGGCATCATATAATTAGTTTATCATCATTGTATTTGTAGGCATATAAGATATTTTCATTATTTGATAAGACATTACTGTGCTTATAACTTACAATGCCTTCCCAAACAAGGGAAAATTATAGACACCTAAATCTGGCCACTTTAATCAAGATTTTGGCCAATTTCGACCCAAAATGCACAATTTGGCTTAAAAACACACGCTAAATGATGTGAAACTGACATATTCAAGTGCTAATTTTGTCCAAGGTATCACTAAATTGGGTAATGCAATTTATGGGCTAGGTAACTTTGATCAGTTCATTTCGAGTCAAAATGATAAATTTGCACTTGGGTGCTCTAGATTGCTCTTCCCTATAAACTATTTTTCACAAGACATGTGCCTTTGTCATTTTTTTTGCAACATCCTAAATGGGAATATGATTCTAATGGATCTGACATCACCTTTTCATTCGAATCTAGTCAAAATTTGGACCAATAACAAGACATTCTGATCAATTTGAGTAATTTGTGCACAAAGGGCTTAATCATGCTTAAGAGATAATTAACCTAAATCAAGGCATAATTAATAATTCCATGGAAACTTGTTAAATATTTGTTTTTAGAAATGAATATTGAATATTTGTATCATCAAGTGACCTCATTTCTTGGGAAGACATCCCTAGGCCATAAATACCACAAATATCAGGATTCATGCCTCCCATGCCTCATCAATGCCTTCCATGATGCCCTCCATGCCTCTTAATTTCCCCTTATTCTAATGTCATAATGAGGATAATTATAAACTTAATTCTAAAAATTGAATTAATTCTCAACCACACATCTCAATCTTGAGATGGATGGTTCAGGTTGATTCTAATCAAATTCAAAAATCTATAAATAAGAGGCCTCACAACTTTATTTCTAAGCTATTTTGGTGAAAATTTATTATGCTCAAATATCTTAAAAGACTTTATATGTACAAATTTATAATGCCAAATTGATTCCAAGCCAAGCCAAGCCACAAGCCAAAGGTGCCAAGGAGAAGAAGAGATAGCCAAGCCTCCTTTGATGAAGACTTTATGAGCATAAGCTGAATAAGCCACCACTACAAAGGAATTTGGAGCATCCAAGAAAGGTGAAATAATTGTTGTGTTTTCATTCCTTGATTTTTAGTTGTGTTTGTCATTTGTTTTTTTTAACTAAGCTCTCTCTAGTGTCTAGGCCTAGAGTGTTATGTTATTAGTGTGTTTATTTTATTTTGTTTTCATTTTGGAACTAACACCATACTAACCATCCTCTCTTAAGTCAAATTCCTAGATAACAATCATGTGAAGTCCCCTAAAATTTTGAATGTGTTCACCTTATATTCAAAATATTTTGAACCTATTTCCCAGCACTTTAAAGTATCTATATGGCCCAAGTGGGACTGAAATTATATGAGATTAGAGAATCAGGAAGTGAGTCATCATCATCTGAAGTGTGAGTTGGAAATGGAGGAGGATAATCTTCACCATTTCTCTAATCACTTGAACTTGAATAAAAGTAATAAGAGTCATCTTGATCATCAGGAGGATTTTGAGGTGGATCCAAGTCACTGTCTAGGGTGGAATCAATGTTCAGTGAGAAGTTTGAAGAGTCTGGAGTGCCAATAGTTATTTTAAGTGGTACTTCACAAAAATTGACACTCTTTTCTATGAAAAATTCATGAATTTTAGGATGGAGAATCTTGTATCCCTTAGCACCCTTTGCATACTCCACAAAGATACAAGACCGAATCTAAGTGTCTATTGCCTTGTGTTTCTTCTTGAGAACATGGGCCGTTACTGGTGATCCAAACACTCAAAAGTGATCCACTATGGGCTTGTGACCATTCCAATATTCAAAATGAGTGATTCCTTTCAAGGCTTTGTGTGGAACATAGTTTTGAATGTAACACACATAGTTCATTGCTTTTGCCCAAAACTGAAGAGCAAGAGACTTTGATTGAAGCATGTAGTTGGCCATTTTATTTAAGGAACAGTTTTTACATTTATCCATACCATTATACCAAGGACTATATGGAACTATGTGTTACATTTGAATCCCCTATGATGTGAAAAACTAGATAAACCTATAGTTGACATACTCCCCACCATTGTCAATCCTTAAGATTTTGATGAAACAATCTGACTGCTTCTCCATAAGTTCCTTAAAGTCCTTAAACTGATTAAAGACCTTAGACTTATTTTTAAGAAAAACACCTAGGTGTACCTCAAAAATTCATTGATGAATATGAGCATGTATCTGGTCCTATTGAATGAAGGTTTTGAAAATGGATCTATTCTATCATTGTGGATAATTTTTAGCTTCTGTTTAGCTCTCCTTGCTTTATCCTTGTCATATTTATCTTCTAGATGCTTTCCAAGAATGTAACCATTGCATAGGCCATCCAGGAATTTGAATTTAGGAAACCTTGAAACCAAGTCTTGACAACTGAGTTATTCTAGGTAACAGTAGTTTAAATGGCCAAACCATTCATGCCATAGTTTGCTCACTCTATCTACATAAGTAAGTAGTGTAGCTAAGGGTTAATCCAGGGAAAATTATGAGAAGGTATATATCCTAGACTGATGATTGGACTTCCCATAAGCCACTATGGTGTCACTATGCATCTCTTTGATAACCACTAAATCAGATGTAAACTCAACTCATTTCCCTGTACCTATGTGAGTGATTTGGTATATCAACAGAAGATTGGTGTATAGTAAAGGAACACATAGAGAATCATTGAAGGTCCTATCACCTACTTCACTTAATATTTTACCACTAAATTTTGCTAAAGTGTTAACACCCATGAGAATTGAAGGCATGAAACATGCCTCTATTTTTGAAAATAGATCCTCAAAGGAGGCCATGTGATAGGAAACACCCAAGTCAATAACCCAAGTGGAAGGATGAGAAGTTACTGCAACAAGTGCCTTACCCTTATTTTTACCCTTTTTATTGTCTTTAGCCTTTGTATAATCTTGTATGGATGTGTTTTGAGTTGAGGATTCAGGAACACTGATTTTATTCTTCTCAAGCATTTTAGTCAAGGTGTCAATCTTATTTTTCTTGCAATAAGATTCATTATGCCCAAGTTTATTTAAAAATTTTCATTTGAATTTCTCTTTCTTATGGTTCTCAATTGATAAGGATTGATTTGATAATGCCTTAGGTGTGGCATCTAATTTTTTATTCTTCTTTTACTCATGATCTGGTTTAGACTATTTCTTCTCCTATTTACCACTGTTAGAAGGCTTCTTCTTATCTTGATTGACAATCAATGCATGTGATTTTGAAGAATTTAGTGCACCAATTTGAACCAACTTATCTTGCTCCTAATTCAGATCAGCAACAAACTCATCGAATGATGGCATTTTTAAAGTGGATCCAAGTGTACATTTGGTAACATAAAATGTAGAGACAAAAACTAAATAATCATAACCCAATTTTGCAAGCACAGATATAATCAATTGGTCATCTATTTTCTCAATGCCATATTATTTCAACTATATTCTCAGTGATTTAAAATTTGTAAAAAAGTATTTTAGGGTGTCATAGTCACCTAAGCTTAATATGATGAGCTCATTCTCTAGCTTATGACCCCTCATAATGTCCTACACTCCAAAAAGCTTGTCTAGGATGGTTTAGACTTCATTTGAAGTTTTTGCAAATTTAATATGAAATAAAAAGTTGGGAGACATTGACAGGTATAAGAACCCATAGGCATCATCACATTTTTTGTACCATTTAACCTTTTCTACATCTATAGAAAACTTAGTTTCCTCACCCAGAGTGATCCGATAGAGTCATTTACCTCTCAAGGTGAGCTTCATTTCAGACTTCTAATTGAGATAGTTAAATGGTGTGAGTGTTTCAATTGAGTTTAGATCCATTTGTGTAGATTATATTGAGATAATTTTTAAAGTTGAGATGAAAGAAAAGAATAGATTGCACACAATACAAGTACCCCCTTGAACTATCAACACAATCCCTCCTTAATTATAATGCAACACATGCTTAATATTGAATGATGGGCATGAACAAGAATGCATCTACGAGTAATTAGTGTGAGAAAGTACAAGAAAGATGTTGGGCATAGCTGATAATGTGGCTAAAAAAGGTATAAAATGATTAAAGTGATTTTTAAGTCATTACACCATGAAGAAAGTATATTTTATAAAGGAACTAAAATAATAGCATATACACTTTCAAAAAAATATCACCCAAAACAAAGCTATGGATTGAAAGTTATGGCACTTACAAGTTCTTACTTCTACACATTCCTAAACCCTTTTAAAAAAATAGAAAATTATGAAGTAGAGATATCCCTAACCTCACTACCATGTCAACTCTTCTAATTCAAGAAATCATTTGTCAAATTGGCCATGATCTTATATCCTTGCATAAAAGATTAAACAAATTTATGTATGGAGTAATGAAATAACAGATAAATTGCAGAGGAAGAAACTTGTCTTCACACAATAATATTACAAAATATGACCTAATTGCATAAAATCACATTAACCTATCTAACCTTTCAAGGTGGAATAGTGGGGTACAGATAAGGAAAATTAGGGTAATATGAGGAAGCCTCTAATTTTTATAATTAGATAATTAAATTAAAATAAAATTAGCCTATGTGACCCTTTTATAACTAACTTAAGGAAGCTTAATTGACATAGAATGGCCATAAGACCATGTAGGCAAAACATAATAGGAAAAAAAACTACACTAATAGCCCCCCCTTAAGCTTAGCTTAGGTGAGATGAGAATTGGGTCTCGATATTAAAAAACTGATGAGGTACCCAAGTACATAGTGAAGAACCTCCATATGAGGAAGAAGAAGGTGGAGTAACCCTAACCCCAATGAGAGCTCACAGATGAACAAATTTACTCTTTGTAAAAGGCTTGGTTAGAATATTTATAATGTAATATGCTGCTGGATAATACTAAAAATTAACGACTTGCTCATTGATAAGTTCCCTAATGAAGTGCATGTGAATCTCTATGTGTTTAGTCTTTTGATGGAGAACCAGATTCTTACAAATCTGGATAGTGCTTTGGTTATCACAATAGATGATTATTGTCTTATGAAATTGGATACCAAACTTAGTGAGAATCCCAAGAAAGTAATGCATGTGAAGTCTCCTAAAATTGTGAATGTGTTTACCTTGTATTTGATGGATTTCTAACCCATTTTATGTCACTTTGAAGTATCTATTTAGCCCAAATAGAACCAAAATTATATGATATTGGAGAATCAAGAGGTGAGTCATCATCATCTGAAGTGTGAGTGTGAGATGGAGGAGGAAAATCCTTATCACTACTCTCATCACTTTAACTTGAATAAGAAGAAGAGTTATCTTGAACATCAATAGGATTTTGAGGTGGATCCAAGTCACTATCTAAGGTGGAATCAATGTCTAGTGAGACTTTGGAAGAGTTTGGAGTGCTAGTAGTGAGTTCAAGTGGGCCCTCACAAAACTTGACACTCCTTTCTATGAACAACTTATGAGTTTTAGGATGGAGAAGATTGTATCCCTTCACACCCTCTACATACCCCACAAAGATACAAGACTGACTTTGAAGGTCCATTACCCTACATTTATTCTTAGGAACATGGGTTATTTCTAGTGATCTAAACACTCAAAATTAATCCACTATGGGTTTGTGACTATCCAAAGCTTCAAAAGGAGTGATTACTTTCAAGGTTTTGTGTGGAACATGGTTCTAAATGTAGCACATAGAGTGTATTGATTTGGATCAAAACTAAAGAGCAAAAGACTTTGATTGAAGCACTTAGTTGGCCATTTACTTCGAGGAATAATTCTTACATTCGGCCACATTATTTTGTTAAAGACTATATGAAACTATGTATTGCATCTAAATCCCCTTTGATCTATAAAACTACTCAAACCTATTATTGACATACTTCCCACCATTATTAGTCCTTAA
The DNA here is from genome assembly GCA_037957365.1 of Torreya grandis. Taxonomy (NCBI): domain Eukaryota; kingdom Viridiplantae; phylum Streptophyta; class Pinopsida; order Cupressales; family Taxaceae; genus Torreya; species Torreya grandis. Next base: position 847,632 of record JARHVA010002490.1, on the reverse strand, counting down.
TATTTTGATGGAACATTTTGACTACTTCTCCACAAGTGCCTTAAAGTCTTTGAAGTGATAAAAAAACCTCAGACTTCTTTTTGAGAAAAAACTCCCAAGTGTACCTCAAAAAGTCATTGATCAATGTGAGCATGTATTTGGTCCTATTGAATGAATATTTTGGAAATGGACCTGCTATGTCATTGTGGATAATTTATAGCTTATTTTTGACTTTCCTTTCTTTGACCTCATCATATTTATCTTATGATTCTTGTCAATAATTTATCCATTACATAAGCCATTAGATAATTTGACTTTAGGCAACCCTAAAACCATGTCTTGATGACTGAGTTGCTCTAGATAATGGTAGTTTAAATGGCCAAACTGTTCATGCCATAGTTTTCTCACTTTATTTTCATGAGTAAGCAATGTAGCTGAGGGCTAATCTAGGGTAAATTGTGAGAAGGTATACAACCTAGACTGATGATTGGACTTTTCATAAGCCACTATAGTGTCACTATATATTTCCTTGATAAACACTTAATTAGGTGTGAACTCAATTCACTTCCTTACACCTATGTGAGCAATTTGATACATCGATAGAAGATTGGTGGATAGTGAAGGAACCCATAAAATGTCATTGAAGGTCCTGTATCATACATCAACTAATCCTTTACCACTAACTTCTACTTAAGTGTCATCACCCATGAGAATTAAAGGCATAAAACATGGTTCTATTTCTAAAAATAGATCCTCTGAGGAGGCCATCTGATAGGAAGCACCTGAGTCAATAACCCAATTCGAAGGATGAGAAGATACTATAACAAGTGATTTGCCCTTGTTTTTAACCTTTTTCTTATTTTTAGCTTTTTTATAATCTTTTATGGACATGTTTTGAGTTAAGGATTTTGAAACACTGATTTTATTATTCTCAAGCATCTTAGTCAAGGTGTCAATCTTTATTTTCATGCATTAAGATTCATCATGCCCTAGTTTCTTGAAAAATTTATATTTGAGTTTCTCCATCTTAGGTTTTTTGCTTGAGGAGGACTCATTTGATGATGCCTTAGGCTTGGATTCTATTTTTTATTCTTCTTGTACTCATGATTTAGGCTAGACTATTTTTCTCCTATATGCCACTGTTAGAAAGCTTCGTCTTATCTTGATTGACAATCAAGGCATGTGATTTTGAAGAATTCAATACACTAATTTAAACCAACTTGTATTACTCTTGATTTAGATTGGTAACTCATCAAATGATCACATTTTACAAGTGTATCCAAGGGCATGTTTGGTAGCATGAAATGTAGAGACAAAAATTGAATAATTATGATTTAGTTTTGCAAGCATATATAGAATCAAATGGTCATCTATTTTCTCAATGCCACATTGTTTTAACTATATTATTTGTGATTTTATATTTTTAAACAATTCTTATAGGGTGTCATAGTCACTTGGGCTCAATTTTATGAGTTCATTCTCTAGCTCATGACCCCTCATAATGTCTTGCACTCCAAAAAGCTTGTCTAAGATGGTCCAAACTTTGTTGGGAATTTTTATAGATTCAACATGAAACACAAGGTTAGGAGACATTGACAGGCATACGAACCCATAGGCCTCTTCACATTTGTTGTACCACTTAACCTTTTCTACATCTCTAGATAGCTCAGTTTCCTCACTCATAGTGATCTGATAGAGTCCTTTAACTTTCAAAGTGAGCTACATTTTAGACTTTCAATTGAGATAGTTAAATAGTGTGAGTGTTTTAATTGAGTTTAGATATATTAGTATAAATTATATTTAGATGATGAAAGCAAAGAATAGATTACACATAGTTCAAGTACCCCCTTGAACTATCAACAAGACCCCCCCTTAAATTACAATGAAACACATTTTCAATATTGGATGTTAGACATAGATGAGAATATGCCTATGAGAAATTAGTGTGAGAGAGTATAAGAGGGATGTAGGGTACAAACAACAATGCATTCAATAAAGGTACAAAAGGATTGAAGTGAGTTTTAAGCCATTACACCATGAAAAAAATAAATATTACAAAGGGCCTAAAATAATATCACCAATGCGTATATCTTGAAAAAATATGCACTTAAGAAAAAATAGTACTTAAAACAAAGCTATGGATTGAAAGTTATGGCACTTACAAATTCTTAATTCTACACATGCCTGGACCCTTTACAAAAATAGAAAATTATGAAGTAGAGATATCCCTAACCTCATTACCATGTCAACACTTTTAATTCAAGAAAACAATTGTCAGATTGGCCATGATCTTCGATCCTTGCACAAAAAATTGAGAAAATATATGTATGGAGCAATGAAATCATAGATAAATTGTAAAGAATGAAGAAACTTGTCTTCACACAACAATATTACAAAATATGACCTGCTTACATGAAATCACATTAACCTGTCTAACCTTCTAAAGTGGAAAAGTAAGGTATATATAAGTAAAATTAGAGAAACATGAGGAAGCTTCTAATTTTTTAATTAGATAATTACATTAAAATGAAATTATCCTATGTGACCCTTTTATAACTAACCTAAGGAATATTAATTGACATAAAATTTCCATAAGGCCATGTAGGTAAAACTCAATGGGAAAAATCACTACACTAACACCCCCTTTAAACATAGCTTAGGTGAGATGAGAATTGGGTCCTGACATTGAAAGCCTGATGAGGTACCCAAGTAAATAGTGAAGAATCTCCATAGGAGGAGGAAGAAAGTGGAGTAGCCCTAACTCCAATGACAGATCATAGATGAACAAATTTACTCTCTATGAAGGGCTTGGTCAGAATATCTACAATCTACTTTGATGTTAGATAGTATCAAAGATTAATTGACTTTCTCATTGATAAGTTCCCTGATGAAGTGCATGTGAATCTTTGTGTTTGGTCCTTTGATGGAGAACCAAATTATTGTAAATATAGATAGTGCTTTGGTTATCATATTAGATGATTGTTGGCTTATGAAACTAGATACCAAACTCAGTGATAATCCCCTAAAGTTAGATTGCTTCAGTAGTGGCATTGATATCCCCTCTGTATTCTACCTCTGTAGATGATAAAGCAATTACAAGTTATTTCTTGCTTGACCAACTTATTAGACCCAAATCAAATGAGAAACTATAGTCTAAAGTGGACTTTCGACTCTGAATATCTCTAGCCCAATCTAAATTTATGTATACCATCAAATCAACCTTTGTTCATACTCCATAGTGTATCCATGATTTCAATCTCAAGAAAGTAATGTAGTAATTCCATGTCAGTGTCAAAAAAATAATTGAACTTTCTAGACTACTTGACTTCCACAAGTAATCGGCCTTTGAAAACCTGAGTAAGCAATAGACCCCCACAACTTCGAGTTGGTATTTCATAATGTACACTAGGGTTTTGGACCTACTCTTCTTTAATTATAAAATTAATTACCCATAGACCCCTAAAAGTTTGAGTTGGTATTTTGTAGTGTACGCTAGAGTTTTAGACCTACTTTACTTGAGGTAGGCAAAGTTGTAAGTAATGACCCCTTGTAAGTTTGAGGGTGTCTACAATAGTGTAATCTAGGTTTTGGCTTGTTGTTTACTTAACTTCATGAATTTTTAAGTAAATAAACTCCATAAGTCTAATTTTTTCTATGGGTAAGTAAGTGGATTTATCAAACAATTCAACTTAAAAAAGTGAAGCTACTCACCACTGAAATTTTGATTGGGTCTGCTAGTAAAGTAACAACCCTACAAAAGTCTAGATTTATTAGTGGACTCTTCAATTCATAAAACACAAGGTAGATCAACTATAGAGCCAAAGTAATGAACACTTGCAGATCTGAGTAATGTAAAGGTATGATGACATGTAAATCAAAGAAAGTAAAAAATATCCAAAATACTTTAGTGATGGAAATTATGTAAGAGACCCATTTGAGATTTTGACCAGAGGAAAAAAAATCAAAAGGAATTTTTGAATAACAACATAGGAAGTATGTATTTTTGAAAAAAATTAAAAAAATAGGGCCTTGGGATACCAAAAAGAAAGGAAAAATTGTATGTTCTATAACTAGATCATGTTTATAGTTGATCTAAGGGTTTTGACACCTTCTAAAACCAATGACAGTCATTTTTGAGATCTAAATCTCCAGTAGAAATTTTTGTTTGAATTCTTCAAGGAATCCCACCAAACCTTTCTTTATACTAGAATAGCAAATATATACAAGATTTCACCATAAAGATTGCTATAATATTGATAAAAATGACTTTGATACTATGCCAGATTGACCACAATCTTAGATCCTTACATAGAATATTGAGAAAATCTATGTATGGAGAAATGAAATCATATATAAATTTCAAAGTAGAAAGAAGCTTGGATTCACACAATAATATTTTAAAATATGATCTACTTGCATAAAATTGCATTACCTTATCTAACCTTCCAAAGTGGAAAAGTTGGGTACATATAGGGAAAATTAGGGCAACATGAAGAAGCCTCTAATTTTATTAATTAAATAATTATATTAAAATTAAATTAGCTTATGTGACCCTTTTATAACTAACCTAAAGAAGCTTAATTGATATAGAATGATCATAAAAGTATGTAGACAAAACCCAATAAGAAAAAACACTACACTAACAATAATTAATGTCTAATTTTAATTCTAAAGAGAAATCCACCTAGGCACTTCTTATTCTCAGCCTTGTTTCTGAGAATAATATAAACCCAAAACCTAACCCTAATTTTGTCAATGGTAAAAATGAGAGAAAAAAATATGGTAATAAGAATCATAAACCTAAGTTTATTGGGAATTGCAGTATGTGTGGTGATTTTAGTCATAGAAGAAAAAATTGTTATACAAATAAAGATATAATTAAACATAAAACCTCTAAAAATAATAGAGGGAAAAAATCTAATTAAAATCATCAAAGTTCATCAAAACCCTAATCAGAACAACAATAAAAAAATATTAATGATATTATTTTATGTGTTGCCTTATTTGATTCTGATGAGAATGAATGGATTTTAGATAGATATTCATCACACCATATGACTTATCTCATATTTTATATAATACTAGAGATATTTTAAAAAAAAATTACTTATAAGACAATTCATTTTTAGAAGCAACTAAACAAGGATAGACAAAATTTATAAATATTTTTATTAATGATGTTTCCTATGTACCTAAACTTAAGAAAAAAATATCTTATTCTCAAATTATGAATGATAATTTTATTGTAACTTTTCTTCAAGATAACTAATTCATTATAAATCAATCTAATTATCTGATTTTTGAAGGTGTTCAAAAGAATGGTTTATATATTTTCTGTACTTCCTCTGTGTGTTGTCTTTCATCGCATAGTAAAAATTATTCTCAATTATGACATGAAAGATTAGGACATGTTGATTTTATAAGTTTAAATGATATATATTTTCATAATATTGTTGTTAGTTTTCATTATATCTCTTTTCATCATGAAACTTGTACAAGGTGCTTATGTTGTAAGCAACATACTAACCCCATTCACAAGAATAATGATGTAAATTTCTCACATACTTTAGAATTGATTCATAGTGATTTTTTAGGATATCTTGAAGTTGCATCTTTTAATGTTTCTTTATATGATGTTAATTTTATAGATGATTATACTAGAATGATTTGGTCATATTTTATTAAAAATAAATCTAAAGTGTTATCTAAATTTATATATATATATATATATATATATATATATATATATTATTGAAAATACTTCTAACTTTTCTATTAAGAGATTAAGATTTAATAATGATGGTAAATATATTAGTAAAGAGTTTGATTTTTTTGCATTATTTGTGGTATTTAAAGGGAATTAATAACTCCATATTTCTCTCAGCAAAATAGTATTGTTGAAAGGAATAACTGCACCATTATAGAAATAACTAGAACAATGTTGCATTTTACAAATGTTCCTAAATTTTTATTGGACAAAACTATGAATATTGTTGTGTATATTTTGAATAAAGTCCTTACTAAATCTTTGCATTTTTCTACTCCTTTATAAATTTGGTCTAAAAATAAACCCAATGTGACTTATCTTAAGATCTTTGATAGCCCTACTTTCATCTTTATTCATAAAGTTAAAAGAAATAAGCTTGATCATACTTCATATTCTCATATTTTTGTAGGTTATAGAGGTAATACTAAAGGATTAAGAGTATATTATCCATCTAAATGATAAATCATTGAGAATAATAATGTTATTATTTTTTAAAAATCATTTTATGAGACCTCTATGGAACCTAATCAATATTCTTTTGATGAACTTGACTCTCCTATTTCTCCTTATAAAGAACCAAATGCCCTAAAAGAAGTTGATCCATATTTAGATAACTTAGAGTTTGAAGAACCTCCTAAATTTTATGTTCAATTTAAAAGACCTAAAAAGGTAGAATTCTTTATCTAGTCTTCTAATCTTGATAATCTTATTAAATTAACTAGGACTCAAAATTTTTATCATGCTTTGATGAATTTGTATGAATGCAAACCTCAATATTTTGAGAGAGCTATTTAATATGATAGATGGAATGCTATTATGCAAGTTGAGTATAGTGCATTAATTAAAAATTAGACTTAGTATTTTGTCTCACCTCCACCTAAAAGACATATTGTTGATTTTAGGTGGTTTTATAAAAGCAAATATAATTTAATTTGTAAAATTGATAAATTTAAAATAATATTAGTTGCTTATGGGTTTACTCAAAAACTATAGATTGACTATGTTGAAACATTTTCTCTTATAACAAAAATGAGTACTATTAATTTACTTATTGATCTTGCAACCCAAAATAGTTGGATTATAAACCAAATAGATGTTAAAAATACATTTCTAAATGGTGATTTAGAAGAAGAAATATATATAAATCAATCTAAATATTTCTCTAACTCTAATAAATAATATTATGTATGTAAGTTAAATAAATCATTGTATGTTTAAAATAAGTTCCTCAAATTTAGTAGTTTAAAATCACATCTTTTTTACAAAACTAGGTTTTTTTTAACTATTATTTTGATAATGATCTCTTTCTTAAAGTTGAAAATGATATTTTAATCTTAATTATATTATATGTTGATGATCTTATGATTATTGGAGATCTATTTATTTTAATTCATAAATAAAATGATAAACTAAGTCAAATGTTTGAAATGATTGATTTAGAAATTTTACATTATTTTAAAGGAATGAATATATTTTATGGTAAAAATTTAATTGTTATATCAAAATATGAGTATGCACATAATATTATTGTTAAGTTTAATATGCTTGATTATAAGTCTATATCTACTTCTATTAAAGTTGCTGTTAAACTTGATCTAAACCTGCATGTGAAAAAGATAACCCTACTCTGCATAGACAACTTGTTGGTAGTTGGATTTATCTAACCATTACTATGCTAAGTATTTCATATGTTGTTGGTGTTGCTTCTATATTTATGCAAGATCCATATTTAGAGCCTTGGAAATCAATAAAATGTATTCTTTGGTATTGTAGATATTCAATTTTGATGACTTTCATGCCTGAATTGAAATTTAGATCAATTTTTAGTAAATATCATAATCTAAGCCTAAAAATCACCTGAATTACCCAAATTCATCTATGTAAGGGATTTGATTTCTTAGAAACATGACAAGGCTTGCTTATTTGAGGAATTATCTTGTAGGCACTCATAAACTAGTTTGGTTTAACCATAGTCCAATTATGATATAGTATTTTGACATTATTGGCCTATCGAGTTATTAATTCAAAACATTTAAAACAATTTTAAAAATCTAAAAAACACTAATTTTCATTAAAAATTAAATCTCAATTAACTTGCTTAAGTAAAAATTTAAAATTAAATTAGTGAATTTTATTTATCAAAAAAAAAGTCAAATATGAATTCAAAGTCAAGAGAGCTAATAAAGTGATTTATTAATTCTTAAAATTCCAAAAAGGTGAGTCACAACCTCACAAATATCTAAAGTGAGTTGTCATGACTCATAAATATCTAAAAATGAGTTGTCAAGACCTCATGAGTGATTTGACATAATCTAGGGTTAAGTTGATTCAATCTATGTTATTTTAAACTCAACCAAAGTTAGAACTAAACCTAAACTCCCTAGGGTTAGATTTAGTTTTAAGACCTATAAATATAAGTGCCCTCACTTTACCCAAATAGACTTTTGTGTGTAAGATTATCCTACAAAAATGTCTTCAAGAAGATATCAAAGTAATGTTATAATACCAATTTGATACCAACCTTCACACCAAGCCAATCCATAGCAAAGCCACATGTGTCCATTGAAGAAGAGATACCAACATGGATAATCATTGATATAAGTCTCTAATGCCATAGATAAAGCAATAACATCTACTATGCCAATAAGTGGACATCAATTTCGATAATGAAGGTAAAATTCTTATGTGTTTTTATCTCTATTTTGTAGTTTTATTCATTATGTTATGTTCCCCCTAGTTTTTAGGCAAGAGTTTTTAGTTTCATTGTATTTTTATGCATAGATTTTTACTTGATTCACTAACAAGAAACTAATCAATATTTGTGTGCTCTTTAGACTCCTAAGATACATAATGGCACTTTCGATGGGATAATGCATCTCGTATGGCCAATAATAATGATATGGAACCTTTAGATTTCCTAAAAAAACATTTAAATATTTAAATTTAGAGTTTTGTGCTTAAAAATATTGTCATTTTTTATTTTATTTATAATCGGTAGCTTCCTCCTGTCTAACAATGACTTTGCTACTCTATTCTCTATTTATGATAAATTATTTTTATAAAAATTATGACTTAAAAACAATGAATTAACCCTATATAATTATGACATCACCAAATTAAAATAGTGACATTGACCCTACCATTCAATGACTTTGATAAGTATATTTTCAAATGATTTTGCCTATTTTTTGAACTATATTCAGTGAATTCATCTGGTGTTACATCCTGATTCTCTCACTAAATTGATTTATCTAATTATCTATGAATTAGTAAGGTTGATTAAATTGATTGTTATTTTTTAACTAAATTATAAGTCATATATTGTTATGAGATAGATGTATGTTACTTATATTTCATGAGTTCATTATTTTGAGATGATAAATTATGGATTATGTACATAATGATTATATTACATTTATTGTTATAACATAGTTTTATATGTATCATAATATACTTGACTAACTACGTTCTTGTCATGAGATGGATGTAAGAGAATTTATCCCTCTGAGCATGACAAAGGGAGAGTGTCATTGGAGAAGGTGGCGTAGATGGAGATAGTGAAGGATAATAGAGGAATTTCTAATACCCTTGTATACACCACATTAGATTAAAATTATTATATGCATTGTGTGTTTGGATTATTAGATATTATATTTTACCTATTTTAAATGTTAGTATGTATTGAAAAAATAATTCTTACATGTGATTGCATTTTGTACGTAGACTCAGTACTTGATGTTGTAGTAAGATTACATGAGGTTACTTTACTTATGTTTGTCTATGATTTTTGAGAGTAAATCAAATAAAAGATATCTAATTGCTATTATATATATAGACTAGTATAATATATTTAAAAATTTCACTAAATTTTTAGCTTACTATTATTAATATTATAAAATATCAATATAAGTTAAGCTATTAAATTAAATTAAGACATTTGTGTGTGTGTGTGTGTGTGTGTGTGTGTGTGTGTGTGTGTGTGTGTGTGTGTGTGTGTGTGTGTGTGTGTGTGTGTGTGTGTACATACTAGTAATTATCTTGTTATTGGAACCAGTTATAGATTTATCTATCTTTTGATAAAGAGATAATTACCTTTTTTTAATATATTCAAGTAGATTAAACTGTCCTAAAAATACTAACCTAGAGCTATGTCCAATCTAAATCTAGTCTTTGATTGTCATGCATGAGACTACATTAAAAATTAGAAGTACGGATATCATTATGTTAATAATTAACGTAGATATATGTAGTGAATATACTCAAGGATTTATAGCATAGTGATCATGAAAAAATTGTAAAACAAAATAAATGTTTTATATTATTGGAAAAAGTTTGAAAGATAGAGAAATTACAACTTCTGGTAGGTTTAATGGAGAGATAACTGTGGATTAGTGGAGTTTAGAGGAAATTTTGGATATTATGCATGGAATATGAAATAACATAAATAGTAGCATGTAAATGTGGAATGTAAGGATGTCAATGAGAAAAAATAATAAGAACTTGTGGAAGGAAGGAGAGATGCAAAAAAGAAAGGAGGAAAAGCATAGAGCAGTGAAGCAAAGGGATTTGAGTAATTGGAGTTTCAAACATGAGCATTTATAAGGTTGGTATTATTTTTACATTCAATTTTAAAAATAAATTATATGTATAACTATGAAACTTAGGGTATGGAAAATGGATTATAGTTTCGAATGGATATAGGCTTAGCCCTATGGATGGCTTGACCATCCATAGGGCTAACCCATTATCCTCAAATCTTAAGCATTTCAATTTAGAATTGTAAGGATGTTAAACCATAGGGATTAAATGAGGTTTAAAGATAAATGGAATATTTCCCTAGTTTAAGAAAATCAAAACTTAAGGAAATAGTTACATTTAAACAAAGAGTGAGTTTTATTAAAACATATTTGCATACTCAGATATAATATGGAAGTAGCGAGTTAACCTTTTTTTTTTAAAATATATCGACTGGATCAATAAAATATTAGATGGGTTTTTACATGGAAAAAATAAGATACTATTATTTTATAATGAATATATTGTAGAGATAGTCAAAACATAGATAAAACAAAGTTTTGTTTGCATTGGAAAAAGTTTTGGGAATAAGACATTGTTAGTTATGTATGTACAAGGGATATACTCCATATCAAAATTATGAAAATGTTGAATGGGTTTCAAAAGGGGTTTTATTTTGTGTATAATATGTGTACCATATGTGAAATATGAATCTGGGTACCATACGTGACTTATAAACATATATTGACTATAACATTTTTTTTAAAGTGGAGTTTATACATGATATAATATGGATATTTATATACAAACTATGTATATAAATATATCTACAAGATATATAGGAAACATATTCTTTAATAGATTAACAATACACACACGCGCGCGCGCGTGCCACTATGTCTGTGTATAAATTAAATTGGGTAGACATATTTATATATATATATAAACTATGTATTAAGGAAGTCACACGGGTTTGTGGGATAAGGTTTTCATATGAACATAAGTCTTTTGTTTGAAATGTTATGAATGGAATGCATACAAATAGACTATGCATAGATATTATAAGCATGAAGACATACAGTCACGATCTGATTGAATATGTATACTATGTATATTTATAGACATAATAGATTGTGTGAGACATCTATTTTTATGTGTTTGAGTAAGATTATAAGAACTGTGTGTTTTTAAAATAGACCAGTCTTAACAATGGATTCAATTTATAACCTTTAAACATAGGGAGTCGAATAAGTTTATGGTTGTAAATGGAAACTGTGAGCATTGGGATAATTAAAAAACATATTTCACAGTGTTAAGAGAATTATTGATTATTTTACCATGGTAATTGGTAACTTAGATTATTGAATAAATGACTTAAATTTTGGGAAATATAAAAAATATGAAATTAAGAACAAAAGCATATGCTTGTTGAATTCATTATTTCTGATGTTAAATTATAAGAACAGGGGTTTTGGAATTATGAAAGCCATATTTAATCTCAAACATTTTTCTTGGAAGTTTATGTATTTTAAACTTTAAAAAGAATAATGAAAAAGTTATGTTAGTAGATTAGAATGTTAGTTTTGGATCAAATTATATATATTCTAGGATATATATAATATTTCATATAAATATATGAAATTCATGTATAAAAAAACCTAGGTCCTCCTATATACGTATAGATTATATTTATAGAATAGGTAGCATGCCTATAGTTATAATAGTGGATAATAAGTTAAATCATGAAATCCTAAAGGATAGGGAACTAAAACTATATGAACATATCCTAAGTTAAAAAAAGGAGTAATAAGTGAATGTTGTTAAATCTTTATGAACATTGTGAATGATGGTTATATTAAGTGATATAAACTTTATGTTATGAAAATGATAATTATGTGCTTAACATTTTCTAAAGGAAAATAGACTCTTGGAATGACTAGTATTATACTCGTATGGTAAATAAACTTGATTGTCATAGATATTGTTTATGAGATAAATAATATAAAAGGTTCATTCATATGTTTTATGGACTAAATATATGTATATTAATTATTTTTGATATGTTTGTACTTACTAGTATAAATAATTGCATAAACCTGTTAGTTATAACTATATGTTAACTAAATATAACATTGATGATTCTAACTAAGTAGTGAGACGTAATTCACCGACTTAGTTAGCATCACCAATTCTAGATGAAGGTAATCTGATCAAGTGGTGTGTATGAATTTGATTGATCTTAAAGATCATTTGTTATTTGAAAACTTTGGCAAAAGAAATGTTTAGATAGACATTGTCATTTCATATGTATGATTTACATGTTTGTGAAATATCATGTTAGAATGTATTTATTTCTGGTACACATCATGTAGTAGAAACCTTATAACACATGGGATACTAGCATGTCTCTCTAGAATCTCACACTGTCACTATCTGCCCATCCATGAAGGGAGAGATACTCCCTATTTGAGAGATTGTGTGAGGGATCAATGATCTGTGATTGGTGTGAAAAAGTTTTTGGATGATGCTCTCTCTCTCTCCACTGCAACACTTACTTGGAGACTACACTTCAAATTATCAGAGATACATGAGTTAGTGTGACTCAATATCTGTAGATTATTATATCTATTATTATACTTATATATTGAGGCAATATGCCTAATGAAAATGTAATTGATTATTATTATACATTGACAACAAAGACTATATTATTGTACCAACCATGGTTAGATTTTATTATGATTGTTTACATAAGTTTCTAATGTTTAGTAAATAGATTTGCTCATGTTTCTTAAGTTTGATATGCGTAGTTAAGTATGTTGAAAATCACTAATTAGATTCTTGTGGTGTAATATAATGAAAGAATAAGTGCTGAGTAAATATTAAAAAAAAAATTGCATTATTCTAGTAAATTCTTGTGGGGACGTTACAATGTGGTATTAGTGTTGTGGCTCCAACTTGAGGACTTAATGAGTTTACCAATATTTTTTTATTCTTTTGTTACAATAAAAGGAATCATGTGAGAAAGAACATTGAGTGAGGGTCCTTTAAATGTCAATGATAATAACCCTCTGTTTGATCCTAACCAATTTATCACTAAACAAATGGAAAAGTTAGATCAAATTCTTACAACCACGAATGAGACTAGGGATAGAGTCATAGCCCTAGAATTGAAAATTTTTGCACAAGAGGAAGAAGCCCATTAGGATGAGCCTTAAGAGAATCATGTGAAGTAGAAAATACCTTAAAAGTAGAGACATGGGGATGTGCCTCAATATGCGAGAGCATGTGTAGCCAAAAAAATGGTAAGGGATATGAAAAAGGTGAATCCACTTAAATTTGATAGAACCATTATGGGAGATAGAGCTAAAGCATGGTTTATTAGAATGGAGAAGTATTTTGAGATTAAAAACTAATCTAAGGTCACCAAAGCTATTTGGAAAGATTATTAGTTAGTTAGAGAAACAACTAAATGGTGAGACAATAAGAATTTGAAAATGAATCTAAACTTGACCACCACTATTTGGGAGTAATTTATGACACTATTTAGATCATGGTGGCTTCCATATTTATATTTTGACAAAAATTTAATAGATTTTAAAATATGAAGGAGACTTGTCGGTGAATGAGTAATAGAAATAATTCACCAAACTTTTGAAATATGTATCTCAGTATCAGGTAGATGAGAGGTTCATGATTATGAAATTTATCATGGGATTAAAACCCTAGATTGGTAGAGAGGTAGACATTCATAGACCAACTACCATGACCAATTCTTTGAGAAAGCAGTCAAGTAGGAGCAAAATTAGAAATCTCCTGCTTACGTTGGGGACAATTTTAAGAAAAAAGTTTAGAAGTTCAAAGCCAACTTTAAAAAAAAATAGAAGCAGAGGAGTGAAAAATCCAAGAGTTAGTTTAGAAATCAAAATACCATATTCAAAAGTGGTTTAGGTAGGGTAAATTTTAAGAGCCCATATCTGAAAACCCCTTATATTCATTTAGGCGAATATGATTCATAGCCTCGATGAATCTACATTTTTTTAATATTTGTTTTTTATTCTCTAGGATTTATGTGCAACCATTCAAATAAACCAAAGGCATCCTATGAAAGGTTCTATCGAATGGCCCCACTGAATGGCTTTCCCTTATTTAATATCAAGGGTGGAGGGTGTATATATATATATATATATATATATATATATATATATATATATATTGTGTGTGTGTAGTGAATTAAATTATATTCTAAGATAATGATGTAAATGATTGGTGAGATAACCATAAAAATAATTTATATCCCTAAAATTTAGGTGATATGATCCCATCTATTGACCTTACAAATTTACCAAAACTAAAATCCAAAAATTGAAATTTTTGTGAATTAATGAATATTCACTGCTAAAACTTACCTTGGGTTCAAGTAGCAAGAAGCTAGGTAGTAGTTCTAAGGGTGGTTTCAATGGAAACCCAAAATATGATAGGAAGAGACCACCAAGAGGTTGCTTCATTTGTGGAGGTGACCATTTTGCACATTAATGTACCTAGTATAAGTTGAGGAACAAAGGTTCTGCCCCTCAGCAAGGAATTAACAAGCTAAATTCTAAGCTTCACTCCCAAAACTATTAAGTATTTTTTTTGAATATCCAGTTGCCATTTTGATAGATAAAAAAACTAAAAAATGTTTTATAGCTCTTAAAATTATATATAAATTATTTAGGAAAGTTCATGTAATGGCAAATGCATGGTTGATATAATATGGAATGACTCTAAAGTCTAGGTTGATAAGAATTTAATTGAATTAGAAATTAGGTTGCTAAAATTCACAATAGTTGTGGATATTAATGTATCACCATTAGGGTCATATGATGTGATCTTCAGAGTCAGCTAGCTTGCAAAACACAAATACAAGGTTGATTATTATCTAAAAAGAATTGAGTGTCTTGATGATTATAGAAATCAGATACTAATTTAGGGTATGAAAAGGGTGTTAAAGCTTAGGTATTTTTTTTAAATGCAACTCAAGAAAGCCCAAAGTAAGGGATGTCAAGCATTTATCATTAAGATAAATAAAATGGAAGAAACTAGGGAAACATCAATTGAATATTATCCTTTCCTTAGGGATATTCATGATGTGTTTTTGAAAGAATTGTCAGGATTGCCTCTTAAATGGGAATTTAACTTCTCTACTAATATGAAACTAGGATCAAAACCTCAGTCTAAGGCTTTGTATCAAATGACAATAATTAAACTAGTAGAATTAAAGTAACACCTATAAGAATTATTGTCCAAAGGATTGATCAAACAAGTGTGTCACCATAGGGTGTATTAATTATTTTCATTAAGAAGAAATATAACACTCTTCAACTTTTCATTTATTATAGAATGTTGAATAAAGTGACCATCAATAATACATATCCACTACCTCGAATAAATGATGTGTTTGATCAAATGCAAGGAGTAATGGTCTTTTCTATGATTGATATTAGAGTTGGATATCATTAGTTAAGGATAAAAGATGAAGATATTATAAAGATGGCATTTAGAACTCACTATGGGAATTATGATTTCATAGTATTACCATTTAGGTTAATGAATGTACCTATAACATTCATGAATCTCATGAATAATGTGTTTAGAGATTATGTAGATCATTTTTTGGGGGTCTTTTAAGATGACATTCTGATTTATTCTAACAATGAAGAAGAGCATCTTTAACATCTGGATCTAGTTTTGTAACATCTATGAAATCACAAGATGTATGGTAAATTATCCAAGTGTGCATTTTTACAAAAGAAAGTAAAATATTTGAGACATATTATCTCATCAAATGGCATTTTTGCTGATTTGGCTAAGATAAGAGTTACTATGGAGTGGTCAGACCTAAGGAATGTGCATGAGGTTAAGAGTTTCATGGGATTAGTGAGCTATTATATAAAATTCATCTCAAATTTTTCTAAGATAGCTAATCTAATTACCTCTCTATAATGTAAGATTCAACATTTTATCTAGTAAAAAAAATGTGAAGTGTTTTTCAGTAATTGAAAAGAAGACTTGCTTTAGTATTAGTGTTAAGAGTTCCTGATCCCAATGGTCAATTTTCAATGATCATAGATGCATTTGGGAATGGACTAAGAGGAGTCCTTATGTAGAATGGTGAAATAGTAGCTTATGAATCAAGGAAGTTGAAGCCTTATGAGGTGAATTATGCCCCTCATTACCTTGAACTTGTAATGATTGTTCATGTTTTGAAATTTTGGAGACATTATTTGTTGGGAAAACTATTTAAGCTCAAAACTGATAACTTCTGACTCAAATACATTTTCACCCAACCAAATTTAAATGCTCATTAGAGGCACTAGTTATAGTTTTATCTGACTATGACTTTGATATCAATTACATTAAAGACAAAAAAATAGAGTAACCAATGTCTTGAGTCATATAAGGTACATATCAACCATATCTACTATCAGGATTAATATTAAGAATCATGTGATTGAGTTCTCACTAGGAAATAAATTCTATGACCAAGTCAGGAAAGCTTTGCTTGTGAATGCTTAGAATACTAGGTATAAAGGACATAACTTAGAAATTGATGTTATTTTACATTACAATGGAAGGATATATGTGCCAGATCAAGAAAATTTGAGGAGCACAGTGCTAAAAAACTACACAATGCCCCATATTTAGGACATTTATAAGTAACCAAGATTATGGCATAACTTAGACCACTTTATTTTTGGAAGAGAATCAAGAAAGATGTAGTGAACTTCGTGTCACATTATTTAGAATGTTAGCAAGTGAAAGCTAAACATGTGTATCTAGATGGATTATTATATCCACATGATATACTAGAGTGGAAATGTTAGGTGAGTAGTATGGACTTTATCCAAGGATTACCATTATCATGGAATAGGCATGACATGATCTTAGTTGTGGTTGATAATTTAACCAAAGTAACACATTTTATCCTAGGTAATTTGACAAATGATGCACTAAATCTTACAAAGAGGTTCGTAAAGGAAGTGTATTGATTGCATGGAGTTCTGGAGAAGATCATTATCTAATAATGACATCTATGTTTTGGTTAACTCTAAATTTAGCTTTGGGTACACAACTTAATTTTAGTACTGTATATCACCCATAGACTAATGATCAAATCGAGTGAGTTAATCAGGTGTTAGAGGATCTTATTCATATATATTTCATAGATCAACAATAAAAATGGTAAGAATACCTTTCATTGATTGAGTTTGTATACAAT
Source organism: Torreya grandis (assembly GCA_037957365.1). Lineage (NCBI taxonomy): Eukaryota > Viridiplantae > Streptophyta > Pinopsida > Cupressales > Taxaceae > Torreya > Torreya grandis. Next base: position 830,110 of record JARHVA010002490.1, on the reverse strand, counting down.
AACTCATTAATCTGCTTTGAAGATGGCATCATTTGAATCACTTTATGGGAGAAGGTGCAAGACACCAATCAATTAAGATAGGTTGGAAAATAGGGTAGTATTTGGACCTAAAATGCTTCAAAAAATAGAGGAATAGGTTAAATAAATTAGGTAGAGATTGACCAAGGCTAATGATAGGAAAAATAGCTATACTTATCTGAAGAGAACAACTAGGCAATTTGTATTAGGTGACAAAGTATTTTTTGCAAGTTATGCAACAAAATAACTCAATTAAATTTAATAAGTCAACAAAAATTTCATTAAGATATGTGGGACCCTTCAAGGTTTTAGAAGTGGTCAATCCTATAGGGTATAAGATTGCATTCCACCATCCCTAGATCTATTGCATAATGTCTTCCATGTATCTTATCTTAAGAAGTATGTAGCTAATCCCTTGCATGTATTAGATTGGAATGCATTGTAGGATTTGGATCTCAGGGTGGTTAGGGTATAACTAATCATAGTAATTGACACTCACAAACTTTATTTGTGAAATAGAGAAGCATCAAAGTGCAAGGTCTTTTGGGACCAATACTATAAATATAGTGCTACTTGGGAGAACTATGATGAGTTATACAAGATATTTCCATATTTTTTTGCTTGATTTGACACTAGATACTATGTTTTTATTTTATTAAACTTTATTTGTTATTCAAAATTATGGTTTGAATATCATCATCGAGATGATGATCAATTTTAGGGGGAAGGATGTTACATCCTGATTCTCTCACTAAATTGATTTACCTAATTATTCTTGGATTAATAAGGCTGATTTAATTTATCATTACTTTTTAACTAAATTATAAGTCATATGTTGTTATGGGACAAATGTATGTTACTTAGATTCCATGAGTTCAGTATTTTGAGATGATAAATTATGGATTTTGTACATAATGATTATGTTACATTTATTGTTATAACATAGTTTTATATGTATCATGATATACTTGACTAAATACCTTGTTATCGTCAAATAGATATAGTAAAATTTATCCTTTAGAGCATGATGGATGGAGAACATCATCAAAAAAGGTGACATATATGGAGATAATGAAAGATGACAGAGGAATTGCTAAGACACTTGCATACACCACATTAGATTAAAAATGTTGTATGCATTGTGTGTTCAGATTATTATATATTATAGTTTGTGTGTTTTAAATTTTAGTACATATTTATGAAATAAATATTATATGTGATTAAATTTTAAATGTAGACTTAACACTTGATGTTGCAGTAAGATTACATGAGGTTATTTTACTTATGTTTGTCTATGATTTTTGAGAGTAAATCAAATAAAATATATCTAATTACTATTATATATATAGACTAATATAATGTCTTTAAAAACATTATTTAATGTTTAGCTTACTATTATTGATATTCGATAATATCAATATAAGTTAAGTTATTAAATTAAAGTAAGACATATATAAATAACCTATATAAATACTAGTAATTATCTTGTTATAGGAATCAATTATAGATTTATCTATCTTTTTATAATATAATTACCTTTTTTTAATTATATTCAAGGATATTAAACTATCCTAAAAATACTAACCTAGAGCTAAGTCCAATCTAAACCTAGTATTTGATTGTCATGCATGAGACTACATTAAAAATTAGAAGTATGGATATAATTATGTTAATGATTAATGTAGATTTATGTAGTGGATATACTCAGGCACTTATAACATAGTGATCATGAAAAAATTGTAAAATATATATATATATATATTTTATATTATTGGAGAAAGTTTGAAAGGGAGATAAATTAGGACTTCTGGTAAGTTTAATGGAGAGATAACTACATATTAATGGAGTTTAGAGAAAATATTGGATATTATACATGGACTGTGAAATAACATGAATAATGGCATGCAAATTTGGAATGGAAGGAGGCTGGCAAGGAAAAAGAATAATGAGTTATGGAAGGAAGGAGGGATGCAAAAAAGAGAGGAAAAACACAGAGCAATGAAGCAAAGGGATTCGAGTTCTTGGATTTTTAAACCTGATCATTTAGAAGGTTGGTAATATTTTTACATTCAATTGTAAAAGGAAATTATGTGTATAATTATGAAACTTAGGGTCTAGGAAATGGATTATAGTTTCAAATGGATATAAGCTTAGCCCTGTGGATGGCTTGGCTATCCACATAGCTATCCCATTATCCCTAAATCTTAAGTGTTTCAATTTAGAATTGTAAGGATGTTAAACCATAGGGATTAAATGAGGTTTAAATATAAATGACATATTTCCCTAGTTTAAGAAAACAAAAACCCAAGGAAATAGTTACATTTAAACAAAGAGTGAGTTTTGTTAAAAAAGATATCGACTGGGTCAATAAAATATTAGATGGTTTTCTATTTGGGAAAAATAGGATATTGTTGTTTTATTATGAATATATTGTAGTAACAGTCAAAACATAGATAAAACATGGTTCTATTTATGTTGATAATTTTTTTGTGAATAAGACATTGTTAATCATGTATGTACAGGGGATATACTCCATATCAAAATTATGAAAATGTTGAACGGGTTTTAAAAGGGGTTTTGTTTTGTATATCATATGTGTACCATATATGACATATGAATTTGAGTACAATATGTGACATATAAACATATATTGATTGTAGTATTTTGTTTAGAGTGGAGTTTTTATGAAAAATAGTATGGATATTTATATACAAACTGTGTTTATAAATATATCCATAGGATATATAGGAAATGTATTCTTTAATACACACACACACATTAAGACAATCGCATGGGTTTTTGAGATACTGTTTTCATATGAACATAAGTATTTTGTTTGAAAAGACTTATGTTCATATGAAAACTTTATCCCAAAAACCCATGTGATTGTCTTAATACACAGTTTATGTATGTATGTACACACACACACACACACACACACACACACACACACACACACACACACACACACACACACACACACACACACACACACACACACACACACACACACACACATTAAGACAATCACATGGGTTTTTGAGATACTATTTTCATATGAACATAAGTATTTTGTTTGAAAAGACTTATGTTCATATGAAAACTTTATCCCAAAAACCCATGTGATTGTCTTAATACATAGTTTATGTATGTATGTATGTATACATACATACATAAACTATGTATTACGACAATCACATGGGTTTTTGGGATAAGGTTTTCATATGAACATAAGTATTTTGTTTGAAATGTAATGAGGCATAAAATAGACTATGCATATATATTATGAGTATGAAGACACACACTCATGGTCCAAGAAAATAAGTATACTATGTATAATTATAGACATAATAGATTGTGTGAGACGTCTAGTTTTATGTGTTTGAGTAAGATTATAAAAATTGTGTGTTTTTTAAACATACCAATCTTAACAGTGAATTTGGTTTATAACCTATGAACATAGGGAGTCGAATAATTTTATGGATGGAAATAGAAACAATGAGCATTGAGATAATTTAAAAACATATTTCACAGTGTTAAGAGAATTATTGATTGTTTTACCATGGTAATTTTTAACTTAGATTATTGAATAAATGACTAAAATTTTGGGAAATAGAAGAAATATGAAATTAGGAACAAAAATAGAGCCTAGTTGAATTCATTATTTCTGATGTTAAATTATAAGAATAGGGGTTTTAGAATTATGAAAGCCCTATTTATTCTCAAGCCTTTTTCTTGGAAGTTTATATCTTCTAATATTTAAAAATAATAATGAAGAAATTCTATTAGTAGGTTAGAATGTTAGTTGTCGATCAAATTATATATATTATGGGATATATATAATATGATCATATAAATATAAGAAATGCGTGTATAAGAGAACCTAGGTCCTCCTATATGCATATAGCTTGTATTTATAGAATAGGTAGCATGCCTATAGTTATAGTAGTGACTAATAAGTTAAGTCATGAAATCCTAAATGATAGGGAACTAAAACTATACAAACGTAGCTTAAGTTCCAAAAAGGATGAATAAGTAAACATTGTTAAATCTTTATGAAAATTTTGAATGTTGGTTATATTGAATGGTATGAACTTTATGTTATGAAAATGGTAATTCTGTGCTTAACATTTTTTAAAGGAAAATAGACTCTTGGAATGACTAGTATTATACCCATATGGTAAATAATTTTTTTTGTCATAGATATTGTTTATGAGATAAGTAATATAAATTAGGTTCATTCATATATTTTATGGACTAAATATATGTATAGTAATTATTTTTGAAATTAGCATATGTTTATACTTGTTATTAGGCATGAACCTATTGGTTAGAAGTATATGTTAACCAAATCTAGCATTTATGATTCTAACTAAGTAGTGAAACAAACTTCATCAGCTTAGTTAGCATCACCAATACCAAATGAAGGTAATCTGATCAAGTGGTGTGTATGAATTTGACTAATCATAGTGATCATTTGTTATTTGAAAACTTTAACCAAATTAATGTTTAGATAGACATTATCATTTCATATGTATGAATTACATGCTTGTGTGATATCATGTTAGAACATATTTATTTATGGTACACATCATGTAGTAGAAATCTTACAACACACAAGGTCTTAAAATGTCTCTCTGGATTCATGCACCATCACTATCTACCCATTCATGAAGGGATGACCATTTTCTGTTTAGGGGATTGATGGTCTATGGTTGGTGTGGAAAATCACTCAAATGATGCTCTCCCTCCCTACTACAATACTTACTTGGTGACTACACTTGAGATTACCAAAGATATATGAGTTAGTATGACTTGAGCTCCATGGAGCATTATATCTATTATTGTACATATATATTGAGGCAACATGCCTAATGGAAATATAATTGATTATTATTATACATTGACAACAAAGGTTGTATTATTGTACCAACCATGGCTAGATTTTATTATGGTCACTTTTCTTATGTAATTAAGATTGTTTACATAAGTTGATAGTGATTAGTAAATAGAGTTGCTCATGTTTACTTAAGTTTGATATGATTAGTTAAGTATGTTGAAAATCACTAATTATATTCTATTGATGTAATCTAATGAAAGAATAAGTGTTGAGTAAATACTAAAAAAAAATTATTGCATTATTCTAGTAAATCCATATGGGGACATTACATCTAGTCTACTCACTTCTTCACCACTATTTAATGATGACTTCACCAAAAGCCTATTTATGTCTGTCTGTGCCATGGAAAAATAGTAACTTTACTATAATTAGTGGCTTTGCTCTGTTGCAAAAATAAAGACTCTGCTCATGTTTTTCAAAAACTCAAGAGTTAAAAATGGAATGTTATTTATTGATTTGATTTTTGACCTAAATATAAGAGAACTCCCTGATGTTTTTGTACGAACCAAGGTGGATAAAGAGAGTCTTAAACACTTATAAGTTTCATATACACTTTCGTTTTAGTGATTAAAATTAACCTAACAAAAATTATCTTTTTGCATTTAAATTTTATAAGAGCAAACAAGGCCAAGGGATCAAAACTTCATTCATATTTGAGTTGGTGGTTTTAAAATGAAAATTCACTTTAGTTTAGATTTCTTAAGAGCTTTTCTCTTTTTGTTTGTTCTTTGGTTATTGGCTAGTTTCAAATTTCATAGATTAAATTCTTTATTTGTGGAAAACTAAAAACTTTATGTGTATGCTCTCCCCCCATCCTCTATAGGGAACTCAAGTGACCAAAAGTGTTTTATTTATTGCCTTGTTTGTTTATCCTAGTATTTAATAAATGTTGCATATACTCTCCCCAAGTTCTGAGTGACTTGGGTGACCCAAAAACAACTTGTAAAGTCTTTCCAATTTTCATTTGTTTATTTTCTTGCATTGACTTAAGGGCAAAAATTTATTGCCTCCTCATAAGTTATTAAGAGGTGCGTTGACCTAGGATTTCATCTCCTAGCATCATACCAACCCCACTCCATAGTGGGTATATAAAATGGGGCATGTGATACTAGAACTACCAAGGGCCGATTGTCTAACCTTCTAATCCTAACAAAAACCTAGATCAATTCACACTAAACATAGAACTTTACTAATTAGTACACGACTAAAGTCATTATGTAAAGGACTAGACTTACCTTTGCATAGTAAGTTAATAGGTTTGAATTTAATTAATGTGATACACCCTTGTGTTAGTCACACTTGGGAACATTTAGTGCATTTCAAAACTTATAGATTTTAGTCAACCCTACTTTACCATGGAATATCTTGCCAAATGTCGAGTGCTTCACACTCTAAGTTCATGCCATGTACCAATGCTTGATAAATAAATGGGAGATTAAAAAATCTACCTACACTTATTATTTAATCTTTATGTTAACACTTAATTCCTTTTAATCATTGGTATATTGATAAAAACTTTGGCAAAAGCTATGCACACCTTGTTAATTTTAGAGATAGGATGAGCCATTAGTGTTATTTATATTTTATTTTATTTACATGTGTGTTTGAGACTAATTTTTTTTGTTTTTAAAATCAAAATGAGTTATAAACTTCATGTGTTTTCATACCACTTTGATCTGAGAAGTGTTACTCTACCCATTTTATTTCACATTTTTGCCTTAGAGTTTTATTCCAAAACCATTTATGTGTCACTTGTTTAAAGGGGCATCATTACACTACCCATTTTATTTCAAACATGTGCCTTATATTTTTAGTCCAAAACCATTATCATACCATTTATTTGAAGGACTATTGTTATGCTACCTAAATTATTCCAAAACACTTATCTTATTTGAAACCAAGTTCCAAAACTATTCATACCTTTTATTTTAAAATGCATGGTTATGCTACCTCATTTTGGTCTAGCCTATTTGCCTTAGAAAATCTAAGCCATTTTCATTAAATTTTAAATTCAATCTTTTGAAGTAAAAATCCTTAACTAACCAGTTTTATTCCAAAGCTTTGTCTAATTTGGGCTTAGGTAGTCTACATTTTATGTTTGGATTGTGATACTTGGATTGATTTCTTATTTGATCTAAATACCTCTTGCCTAAAATTAGTGCTTATTTGTTGTCGTGTCCCATGTTTTGGTGTCCTTTGTTTTGAGTTTGTTTCCATGTGCCTTGTTTAGGATTTTGTTTTGTTGAGTTCTAAAATGGCATACTTCCATTGTCAAAGAGTCTTTTGTGAGCCAATTACCCAATGTCTTATATGCTAATTATCTTAACATCTGGTATTTTTTGAGCTATTTACTGAGTTTATCCAATAAATTACATTATATTTAGATTATTTTTGAGTTCTTGTTTGTGATCTTTATTTTCAAGTCTAGTAGTTTTTTCCATGCTAATGATTATAACTGCCTTTGGGAAAATTGTTATTATCCTTTCGACCTAGTTCACAATTATTTTACCTTGTATAAATACCTTTTCCACTAATTATCACTACTTTTGGACAAATTAGTACCTTGGTCATAGACTAGTTTTGGTTTTTTTTTATACCTTTGCCAATGATTATAACTACCTTTGCGCAAATCAATATCCTTTGTTATACTAGTTTTGTGTTGTTATTATACCTTTATCTTAGACCTAGTTTAGTTGTTTTACCCTTTGGACCTATTTGAATAGAGCCAAATGTTATTTTTTTCAAACCTTAGTTGTTATCTACCTTTTATACCTTTGTTTTTCAAGAGACTTAGTCATAGATCTAAACATGCCTCATTATGCATACAACAAGACCATGCACAATCTGGACTATGAGAACTTTGTTACTAGTTACCCCTTTGTTAAAGAGATATATGGGGATGATATATCATATGAGATAGATCCATATCCATATTATAATTTTCCATATGAATAAAAAATTCATGACCCACTATTGTAATACTTGGTGAGTGCACCATCTTATGTAGGCTAAGAGCAAGAGTAAATGACACAATGCCTTTCTCAAGTGATGCCTATTATAGAACAAAACCAATAACAAGAGCCCTACTACGTAATAATACCACAATAAACAAATTATGATTTGTACTTGTTTTATCTCCATTTTTTAGAGAATAAAGATGAGATTCTAGTTAGGGCAGTAGAACTAGGAGCCAAATTCTCATGATACTTTCCATATGAAAGTCTATCTAGTTTGATTATAACTCTTAGTGATGTGCCTCATAACCAATAGTTTAAATAGGCATCAACTAGTTATAATCAAGGAGAGTGTAAATACCTCAATAGAGAGAAAGTGCACTTGTGAAGGGAAAGGCCCTATGGAAGATCAATTATAATAGGTACATCAATTGTATTAAAATCACCTTAACCTAACTCAAAATTTTAATGTAATGATTATTTTAAACATGTCATTTATAGAGATAGGTACTTCAGTAGGTCTAAAAATAGATTCTTCAAGCTATGCAAATCAAAACATAGACCCCTTTAGCCAAATCACACTAGTTGAAGACATGTATAATGCCCTAATTTTAATAGAAGAAACTATCACTCAAATGGAAGACCTCACTTAAAATGTAATTGATAGCATGCAAATGCATTTTAATTTAAACCAAAGTGGGTTAATGTAATATTTAATAATGCATAGTAGATTCTTCCAAATAATGCCTTGAGTGTCTTGCAACGATAAGGGATAGGTATGCCTATTTACCAAACACAACAAACAACTTATATTGAGAGGTATTGTCATTGAAATCAAGGTTGATGCCATTGATGTCAAGGTGCATCTAGTGAAAATTCATGGTGAGTGGTCTTTGAGGTATGATCTTATGTGATTGATGTGATAAGGTATGTTTGTTGAGCTTTGGATTTTTTGTTGGTTAATGTCAAGGTTGATATCAAGATACAGGTTATAGAAGATATTTGAAGACAACTATTATTTGCATAAAAATCCATGAGACAAGAGAGAATTTGAAGGCAATATAGAATTTTAAGGCAACTAATGTCTTATGGTTTCATGAAGGCATAGGTCAAGGTGTCAAAGGTATTCAGGTACATGAAAGAAAAATGTCTAGTCATATGAAGCTTGGTCATGTGGTTTTAGGTCTGTATGAGGTTGTGGAAGATTGTTTTCATTAGAAAGAGAACTGTCAAGTGATATGAGTGATATGTAATGTCTTATATATACTTGGTTGATGTTTTTGAGGTCATGACATAGAAGGAATAGGTTAAGGCATCAAGTGTTTAAGTAGCCTAAGCCTAGTCATGACACAAAGAGACCTTGTGAGAAGGTTTAAGCATGGTGGCTTGGTGAACATAGACATGAGTGTTTGTATGAGGTTGTTTTAACATGTATGTGAGGCATTATAACACTCATGATAGTTTTAGGGTGAGCCTATAGGGGTAGGACCTTTAGTCTAAGTATGTATTTAGACCTATTTTAGACCTTATGTGGCCTAATAAGGTAGCATGATCAGTTTTCAAGGCATGTGAAGGATGTATGGTAGTGATTAGTCATGAGATAGGTGTATTGAGTGTGTGAGGTGGAGAATGCATATAAAGAGGCATAAAAGTTATTTTTTAGGCCTAATATGGTTTGTAGGTCAATGTCTAGAGAGTAAAGAGAGAGAGTGTGGCCTAATGAAGGGTCATGATCATATTTAAATGTGTTTGATCCCATTTAAGTATTTTTAGAGGTGAGGTATGTTATTTTTTTTTCATGTAGTTTAAGGTCATAGTGTGAAGGACAAGGCATGAAAAGTTGTTTGGAGGTCTCTCAAGTACTAAAAGTGAAGGGCTCTCAACCTCAGAAGGATTTTCTTGTGCTCATCATCTCATCAAACCTTTGCATAGGAACATAAGTAGTTAATGATATGCATTATGAATGATCATTAAGAATGGACACATGTTTATACCCTCTTATAACCCTAATAAGGACTCGATTATGAAGATGTTGATCAAAAGTGCCCAAAATGGATTGGTATACTTATGTAAGTTATTGGATATTACATTGGAATTTTCTAGGAACCTCTAGATGATATTGGTTAGAGAGAGGAGAGAGAAAATGTTGAGTTATAGACTTATTTTTGAAGAAGTTATTGTCTAAGTCAAAAGTTCCATTGGAAATAGTAAACACATGGATGGAAGAAGAAGGTAGAAACTCATGTTTCATTTTATGAAGGTTGATATATAGGTCCCATTCCTAAAATGTGATAAACCTATCATCCAAGTTATCTAGTCGCTAATAGGCCTAATAGTGCAAATAGTGAAAAATCTAGGTAACAGTGAGAAGATGAATTAGAACTAGTTTTCATGATAAAATGATGAAACCAAGTGCATAGAGATGTTGTTCAAAAAAATTTATACATGTTCATGTTTTATATAAGTTTTTAAGGTTAGTGAATATGTTGAAAATTTTGGTAACTAGTTGACCTATCTAATTCAGATGAGACAATGAGATATGAGGTCATGAGATTGGTTTGCAAGACTAATATTTGCCATTTGACCATATTATCTTTCCATTTGAGTATGGTATAATTATCTCATAGGATCAAATAAATGAATTATAAGTAATTTAAAGTTTATATATAGGTGTTGGAGGTCTAAGTCACCATGATTGTATTTTGAGATAAATTGATAGTTTTGAGTAAATAGATTGTAGTGATAAGTTTAAGGTTTTATGTCTTGAGTTGAAGTGTATAATGAATATGGTGATATTTTTGAGGTCATGTAGGTTTTTTATAAGTGATTTATTATCATTTTTTTTTGTCTAAATTATGAGTTATATTAATTTATTCAAAACAAACTTTTATGTGTGTTCAAAGGCCTAATGTTAATAGGGCTAATAAAGTGTTCCTAGTGGTGGTTAGACTCAAAAAGTGTGATGGTGCTTAGAGGATATGGGATAAGGACTATTTGATTTTTATATGATATGTTCCTACCATGTGTGGAGTTTTAAAGTGTTTCAAGGAAGGTTATGTGTAATGTGTCCTAAAGTAGGCCTAAGGGAATTAGATTTCCATGAGATCTAAAGAAGGATTTGTGTGGCCAATTTAAGTGAAAAAGTGTGTGTTGCCAACCAAGAGGTGTATGAGAAAGATAATTATATATATACAAGGTAGTTTTAGGCCTATGTGTGTATAATAAGATGGTAAGTGAATTAAATATCACATTTTTGAGCAAAAGGAGGTCTTCATGAGGAATTCATTCAAACACATACATCAACCAATGCATAAACAAGAATCCACATAAGTAAACAACATATGAACATAAGAGATATGTGAGAAACCCTCATAGGGAATAAAATACACTAAAACAAAGCTTATACTTTAGTCCTATAAGTAATTAATCAATATTTATTAAGGAACCAATCCCACAAGGAACACTAACCCCTCAATAGTCAAGCACCAACTCAACTAGTCCTTTAGCAAATACCAACTTGCAAGGAGGCATGAAACCCCTAGGTGACTCAACACCAACTTAGTCACCTAGAACCTATGATCACCTTTAGACATTTATATCTCTTTCAACTAATTATGATCACCTTATTTTACTCTTCACACTCTTCTATCTTTCTCAAAAAATGTATTAGACCTATTCACTCAACTAGCCTTCTGTTTCTCTTAATTTTTTCTCATTTATTAATTAAGGAAGAAGGTAAGAAACTAGTAATAAGGGTGTGGTAGAAGAAATTGGTTGTTGTGCATGCATGATACAAATGAGTGTGGATATCTCATTTTTATTTTAGAAGGATATCTTATAGATTAAAAAATAACTAACAAAAGGGGTTATTATAAAGGTAGTTAGGTGGACTACCTAGCATGAGCTAGATCCAAGATGAATGAGTTTGCTAGGTGACTGTCAATCCACTCTTTAATAATAATTAAGTTGAAAGAGATAAAATAAACCTATGATCACCTGGAACCTATGATCACCTTTAGACGTCTATTTCTCTTTCAACTAATTATGATCACCTTATTTTACTCTTCACACTCTTCTATCTTTCTAAAAAAACCTATTAGACCTATTCACTCAACTAGCCTTCTATTTCTCTTAATTTTTTCTCATTTATTAATTAAGGAAGAAGGTAAGAAACTAGTAATAAGGGTGTGGTAGAAGAAATTGGTTGTTGTGCATGCATGATACAAATGAGTGTGGATATCTCATTTTTATCTTGGAAGGATATCTTATAGATTAAAAAATAACTAACAAAAGGGGTTATTATAAAGGTAGTTAGGTGGACTACCTAGCATGAGCTAGATCCAAGATGAATGATTTTGCTAGGAGACTGTCAATCCACTCTTTAATAATAATTGAGTTGAAAGAGATAAAAGGAAGTACTTGCATTAAATAATAAAAAGAATTGAAATGAAATAAAAGATTAAATAGATGCTTAATAAAGGAAATAAACTAAGTATAGTAATAATGAGTTAATACTAGTGCTAAAATAGATTAGGTTATGTTTATAAAATAAGGCAGGGGTCTGTGAACAGGTAGGGACATCAAAAGTCAAATTTGGTTGTGGGTAAGGTGTTGGAAATAACTTGATATTATTTCTTACCAAAGTGACCATCATTGGTTAGAGTGACCATTGATGGTTAAGCTAAATGTTGGTGGTTGGGTAAATATCAATGGTTAGAGGTGATCATCTGTAGTTATGCTGACAGTCAGTGGTTACCTGTGGATTTTGAAGTTACTCCAAAGGTAGTTGTAGAATGGGTAAATGATCAGGTAAGGTTTTTCTAAGGGATTGGTTAGGGATAGGGAATTTAGAAGATAGGTGTAGGAGGTCTGATTTAGGATTAGAAGTCCAAAACCAAACAAACAAATCTGAAATACAAAATGTACCTATTGTTTGATGGCTGATGGTTAGTGGCTAGAGAAATTTTAGTAGAGTAATAATACTTTGCCTCAAGACCAATTTTAGAAGAGGTTTAGAGATATTTTTTAGTTTCAAAATTACTAAAAGTAATACTATATATAAATCTTGAATAACTATGTTTTATAATGCTTGTGATGATGGATCCTTTCTCACCTCCTACTCTCCTTTTATAGGTAAAGAGAGATGGAGGATAGAAGGTTCCCTAGGAGGTTGGCTTTCTAAATTCAATGCTTCATAGTTTATTGTCAATGGTAAAGGTAGACATATTAAATTATTTCATTATATCTTGTACACATCTAGTATTTATGTTAGAATAAGGAAGACCTAATTGTCGATGGTCAATCTAACCATCAACAGTCATGCTGATCGTCGATGGTTGAGTGTCTAAAGGTAAACGGGTCAATGTGGGCTAAAAATAGTTGGGTAAAGGGTTAGTTATTAAGTTATTGAGCTTATTATGTAGCTATACCTTTGGTCTGATAGGTTGGTTAGTGTGTCAATAAGGGTTAGGTGGCCCTTAGGGGGTCCTGAAGCATTTTGACATCTAAAACTATTGTGTACAGTTTTCTAGTGTCTACACATTATTTTAGGTAGATTTAGATCATATACCCTTTCTCATCATCTAAAAAAACACTGTTAGGAATTAATTCCATATTAAACACACATATATTATTGTATTCAATCCATTTACATTATTTTTAAACCTCTATTTCATTCGTTCATATCCTCAATATTTGAACTAGTCAAATTAGGTCTATTAGACCTTCTTTTTATACTTAACACTTGATTTCACCAACATTGGCTAGCCAAAAAATATACATACTTGGATAAACATTGGAATATATAAAATAACATGTTTCACAAGTGCGATAATCAATACATAGGTCGGTCACCACTCATAAGGACCAAAACCACCATTAGGCCTAATAGAGACCTAATGCAATTAGGTCTTCTTAAGGCACACATTTCACCTTGGCCACCTTGGAAAATTTTGAGCATACATAAATAGATTAAAAATTAATAAAATATTCAATTATACACATTATAATCTCACCTTATGTCCCTAATACCATTTATCTCATTTCACTCCTTGAACCACACCATTGGGTCTGCTCATAATTAGCCTTTCTCACTACCAAAAAGTCTATTTTGAACATATGAGGCATAAACTCAACTTTGCCATGTAAAAATATAAAAAAATCACATTAATATAACCTAAATTACCTTATTATCATCACTATGTTCATTATAATTCACCATTTAGGAGGAAATACCTCAAACAAACCACTACAATATGCCCACTCAGAACTATAAACAAGCCTCAAACACCGCATTAAGAACCTTTGAATTTTCACACCTTAAAAGGAATTTATCATGAATAAAAATGTATTAAAATGAACCTATGAGACCCATATAACAAATTAATATTCATTATATTATTAAAATCTATTCATAATGACTTAGGAACATCATTCTCACTAACACATTAAAAACTGCCTAAAAGCTCTAAAACACAATCATGGAAACCAAGACTTAAAACACCTATATGAACACTTTTATGAAATAAAAATGGGTTTATATGATACTTAATCATCCTGACAACATCTTTAAATGTATATATTATAAATTCCAAAATCAATATTGGTCTTATAGACCAATCTCATGGCTTCACTATACACAGACCTCACTATGTTAGATAAGTCAGATTGAGATCAAATTTTTTCCATACACAGGATTATTCAAAACTTATATATATTATGGATATGTTTTATAAGTATTTAAAAATAATGCCATACATTTTAATCCATCTCTAATCCACTTCAACCTATCCCTAATCTCATTCTCACTTACTGTCTGGTTTTGTCATTATCTTCCTTACTAGGCCTTTTTAGCGATATGATAACTTCCATGACTAGTTTAGCATATTTTAAGTATATAAAATAATAATAAAATTACATGTTAAAAACATACATTTCTCACACATCATCCTCTAATCATTTTCATGCTTTAATTTGGTCAACCCTACCTGTTACATAAAATAATTGAGAAATAAAGCATTTCTTGTAGCTTCCATTCACTCTTCTGACATACCAATGCCATCTGGGAGAGTTTAATACAACCTCAAATCATTATAATAGGTAAAATAAACAATTATAATCACTTTTTAATCATATCTTCCATATCAGGTCACTATTAGGGTTTTAGATAAGGTTTATACTATCTTCCATTGTTAACAATCATTCATAAAACTTAAGCCTTCAACCTAGAAAAAATGCTAGGAACTTTAATCTAGGACTCTTACCCAACTACCATGAACTTCTTGGATCCTCATGAAAATATTTCACATACCAATAAGCATAATAAAATCCTTCTTAGGTCTATAATACCTCATTCTGTGTACATAGAAAACTTCAAAACTAGATTTCATGCTTTCTCCTTCAGAATTTGACCTCAAAATTGGTCAACACACTTAACACAACCTCTCACACCTCTAAAAATTCTCACATGATTTCTGGTACCTTGGAAACTAAATTTGGCCCTTCATTAGGCCACACCTTCTCTTTTCACATTAGGTCAAAAACTATCAATCACACTTAAACCTTCAACACACTTGTAAACCTCTTGTAATATTCTCAACACCTCATACTAATGTCATAAAAAATAATACAATTCTCAAAAACATCCAAACCTCTTCTCACAAGCCTTAAATTGCTCACCTCATCATGCAACCAAGCCTATGCCTTCTCACTAGGTCTCTTCATGTAAAGACAAAAACAAAAACTGACCTAGTAACCTCATATAAAATTTGTTTTACCTTACACATAAGTTAAAAAAGTGTCAAAAATATTATTACATTATCTATGAATGATTTTCATCCTTCATAGATCTTGATAACACCTCAAGACTCCTCATTAGATCAAGCACAGTCTATGACTAGTCTAGTTGCATGCTTAGGCTTAAGAACTTACTTCTAAAGATTTACCTTGAAACTTTCTTGAGTGTTTCAAAAATTCATATTCATGCTTAGACATCATTAAACATCCACTCATACCTATTTTTATCCATCTTACCAAACCACCATGTTCATACACATGATCATGATATGACAATGCTTCTTAAGACTAGTGCTCAAAAGTATGTTTACTTTGAATCTTGATCTTAACCTTGACATGTCATCAACCTCAAAATAATTATGAGTTTTCCTTCAAGTTTTATCTTGTCATAATACTTCCTTGTCACATACCACTTCACCATGCATGGCATCATTTTTTAACCTTGACATTATTAACATTCATCTTGACCTTGACATTAATGACATTCATCTTGACCTTTACATCAATGATAAAATCAATGCCACAACACCAACAACATGAAAATACCACAACAATCTCCCCCTTTGTCATTGATGGAAAACACTCTAACAAAGTAGATCATTTTTATCTATCCAAGATGAATCTCCTCCCAAACTAGTATTTCTCCCCTTTTGGCATTAATGATAAAGGGTCATCACTAACAATACTATCATCTAATCTTTAGACATGAAACATGCTTTCTTCCCTAAATAAGATCATTTTTCCTTTGATCAACCAAATAGGAACTCAACTCACAGAAGTACCCAACAATGATCCCCTTATCTCCATGAGATATTCAAACATTATAATGATGTGACTTGGTTTGATCAATTCATAATATAAATGCTTTGTAATCCATCTCTTTCACTCACATATCTAACATACTATTTACTAAAATTTACATTTGAAATAGAGAATACAAAGCTCCCCTAATACTAAGCATCCTTCATGCTTCTACTCACTAGATGAGTGCCTCCATGAAGCCTAATGGAGTCACCTCTTATCTCTTGGGTAATAAAACAACATAAACTCAGGAGACTCATAGATCTCCATGTCCTTACTATACTGAACATTCTTCAAGATCTTAGGCTTGAATTATTCAATCTTCATTTGAACAACATTTTGACTTGGTCTATTTATCTTGACTTCTTCATCCACAATTTGAGCTGATAGGGAGAATTCTTGGCACTCCTTTACATCTAAACTATGCTCCACCATGACAAGTAGTCCACTTAGACTTGCATACTAGTCACCATTCACCTTATCTACCTTTGGTCTCCATTCACCATTTTGTCTTCTTTCTTGCACTTTAGGGTCCTCAATCTTCTTGTTTTGACTTGAGAATCCATACTTACAAAACTTTGCAATATGACCAACCCTTTGACAATTGAAACACATTATTACTCTTGATGGAAACACACCATTACCCATACCTCTTGATTGATGACTATCCTCATAGTTCCATGCATATTCATTCTTTGAAGGTCTTCTATAATGCCTTCCTCTATGACCAAATTGGTTACATGAATAACAATCACCATTGAAGGGATTAACATACCTTATAACATTAGGATACATAATAGGATTAGTATTCATTAAGTCATTACCATCATTCCTTGATTGACCATTGACATTTAAGGTTTTATTCTCCTTAATCACATTAGTATTCTTCTTTTGGTCTCCATTAAAACCAAGACCTATTTTGTCATTAGCAGTCTTTTGAATACTCAGGATGTTGTCAAGATCATTGGTACTCTTTTAAAAATTCATAAAGGAATTTAACTTAATTTATGACTAATCTAACTCAGATCTCATGTAATTCACTTCAGTTACATACCTTCCATATTATTCATCTTTAGCCTTTAGGCTTGCAGTCACAATCTCAATTTGAGTCTCCACTTGTTTGACTATTTATTATTGTTCCTTGGAGTTGTTTCTAAATCTATCTTCAAACAATTTGATTTACTCCTCATATTATTTGATAAGATAACTCATCACCTTACTCTTCTTAGTCACCATATTAATTTCTTATAGAGCATTCATCAACCCAAATTCAAAGTCCACCTAATCTTCTTCTTCATCTAAATCACCAATAGTACCTCCAGACCACATGGACTCTTCTTGATTTGAGTAGCTTTATTCATCAACCATGAAGATAACTTCATTTACATTAGGATAAAAATATTCATGGTCATTCTTATATTCACTTCTCTCACTCTCATCAGATGAACTATAATTTTACTTGGTGTAAAAGCTTCTTTTGTTCTTGAATTTTTTTTTATCATCATACTTTTTGAAGTTTTTCTTTCTCTTATCAGACCTATTAGACTTCTTGTCATCATCATGAATTCCATCATGCTCTTCATCATCATTTGTATCATGCTTATGATGGATCTTGTTATCAAAGTGTCCAATCTCTCCATAATTAAAGCACTTGAAGGGTAACTTACACTTGTATTTACTTGAACCAGTTTTCAACTTTATTACAAACATAGCTATCAACTCATCATCATCAATATCTGAATCATCATTGTATTTGGATTTCTTACCTTGTGTATTCTTCTATTTTGACTTATTTTTTACCTTGAATGAAACTTCCTAATTTTTAGGTCTTCCTTCACTTATGCTCATCTCATAGGCTGTTAGGGTGCCATGAAGTCCATCCATCTATAGCTTGTTTAGGTCTTACATCTCTTTAATAGTAAACACTTTAAAATAAAAATTGAGAGTTAGATACCTCAAAACCTTTTGAACAATATTATACTCTTTCAATTATTCACCTATACCTCTTATGATGTTTACCACTTCATCAACCCTCAATAGGTAGGCTACAATGGTCTCATCTTCATTCATCCTTAGGATTTCAAACTGTCTTATATGGGTTTTCAATTTAGCCAACTTGACCTTGGAGTCTCCCTCAAGGATAGTCTTAAAATTTTCCCACATATATTTGGAAAAAATAAAGTGCATCACCTTCACAAGATCTGCCTCTGATAGGCCACAAAAATACCATTCATTCCTTTTAAATTGTTGTCACTAGCCTTCTTACCTACTACATCTGTAGGGGAATAGTGGGTGTGGTATATCCATCCAAAATTGATTTAAAAACATCATGAATTTGAGACATAAAATAATTTCTCATCTTAACACTCCAAAAATCATAATTATATCTAATGAATAATGGATCCTTACATGTAGATAAACCACCTTGTACTTGACTATCCATCTTTGCTTACTTAAGATCTCCTTTAGGGTATTAAGCCTCATTTAAATGACCTAATATGATACCAAATGTTTTAAGTATAAATACTAATAGGTTTAGGTGAATAATTTCCCTTAAAATAATCATTCAATTTCACTTATCATTCATGAGGCATTCATGCAAACACATATGTCAACTAATACATAAACAAGCATCTACATAAGCATAAAAATATGAACATAAGAAATATGTGAGAAACCCCCATGGTAAATAAAACCCACTAAGACATATATTATAATATAATACTATAATTAATAGATCAATATTTAGTGAGGCACCAACCCCATATGGATCACCAACCCCTCACTAGTCAAGCACCAACTCAACTAGTCCTTTAACAAATACCAACTTACAAGGAGGCACCAACTCCCTAGGTGAATTAGCACTAACTCAAAAACTTGGAACATTTGATCACCTTTGGACACCTATTTCTCTCTCAACTAATTATTATCACTTTCTTTTCCTCTTCACACTCTTCTATCTTTCTCAAACATCCTATTAGACCTCTTCACTCAACTAGCCTTCTTCTAGGAAGATTTAGATCATATAACCTTGCTCATCATTTTTATAAAAACTATTATAACTTCATGACATATTAAAAACAAACCTATTATGGTATTCAATCCCTCTACCTCATTTATAAACCTCTATTTCATTCGTTCATATCCTCAATAGTCTAATTAGTCAAATTAGGCCTATTAGACCTTCTTTTATACTTGACTCTTGCTTTCACCAATCTTAGTCAGCCATAAACCTATCCATAATTAGATAACCCTTTTAATATATCAAATAATAAATTTAATAAGTGAAACAATCACTAGCATAGGTTGATCAACACTCATAAGGACAAAAACCACCATTAGGCCTAATATAGACCCAATGCAATTAGGCCTTCTTAAGGAACATGTTTCACCTTGGCCACCTTGGAAAATTTTGAGCCTCAATAAATAAATGAAAAAATTCAAACATGATTAAATTATACCCATAATAATCTCGACTTAGGTATCTAACACTGTTTATCTAATTTCACTCCTTGAACCACACCATTAGGTCTACTCATAATTAGTCCTCACTACCAGAAAGTCTACTTTGAATATCTAAGGCATACACTTAACTTTGACACATAAAAATATCAAAAAATAAAATTAATATAACCTCCATGACCTTATTTTCATCACCATTTCCATTAAACTTCACCATATAGGGTAAAAGATCATAAATAGACCACTACAATATGTTCACTCAGACCTGCAAACAAGCCTCAAACACCTAGTCAAGAACCTTTGACTTTTCACACCTTCATAATCATTTATCATGAATAAAAATGTATTAATATAAACCTATGAGAAATATAGAATAAATTAATATGGATTATATTCTTCAACTATGTATAATGACTCAATAACATCATTTTCACTAATACACATAAAACTACCTGAAAGCTCCAAAACACAATCATGGAAACCAAGACTTAGAATACCCATGTGAACACTTTTATGAACTTAAAATGGGTTTATATTATACTTAAACATCCTTATAACACATTAAAATATATCTATTATAAGGTCTAATATCAATATTAGTCTTACAAATCAATCTCATGGCTTCACTATACACAAACCTCACTATGTTAGACAATTCAGATTGAGATAAAAAAATTTCCATACACAAGATTAATAAAAACTTCTTTCAATTAGGGATATGTGTGATAGGTTTTGAAAAATAACCCCATGTATTTGGATCAACCCCTAATCCATTGCCTTCTTCACTAGGAATTTTTAGTGATAGGTCAACTTCCATGACTAGTTTAGCATATTTAAAGTCTGTAACCTACTCAAAAACTTACATGGACACAAAATAAAAGTCTCACACATCATCCTCCAATCATTTTCATGCTCTGACCTAGTCAAACCTACCTAATACATCACAAATTTGAGAAATAAGGGATTTATTGTAGTTTTCATTCACTCTTTTGATAGGTCAATGCCACTTGGAGGTACTTGGGACAGTTGAATACAACCTCCAATCATCATACTAGGTCAACCAAACCATTATGAACACTTTTTCATAAAATTTTCCATATCAGGTCACTATTAGGGTTTTAAAGAGGTTTAGACTATCTTCCATTGTTAACAATCATTCATAAAACTTAGGC
This sequence comes from Torreya grandis, assembly GCA_037957365.1. Classification (NCBI taxonomy): domain Eukaryota; kingdom Viridiplantae; phylum Streptophyta; class Pinopsida; order Cupressales; family Taxaceae; genus Torreya; species Torreya grandis. The sequence continues at coordinate 809,009 of JARHVA010002490.1, read as the reverse complement.
CTTCAACCTAAAATAAATGCCAAGAAATGTAAGATAGGACCCTTCTCCAACTACCATGAAATACTTAGATCCTCATGCAAATATTTAATGTGCCAATGAGCATAATAAAATCATTCTCAGGTCTACAATACCTCATTCTATGTACATATGAAACTTCAAAACTATATTTCATGCTTTTTCCTTTAGACTTTGACCTCAGACTTGGTCAACACACTTGAAAAAACTATCACACCTCTAACAATGCTCACATGAGCTTTGGCACCTTAGAAATTGAAATTGACCCTTCATTAGGCCACACTAGGTCTCTTTACATATTAGGCCTTAAACTTCTAGTCACACTTAGAACTTGAACACACCTTGAAACCGCTTGTACTATTCTCAAAAACTCATACTCATGTCATACATCCTTATAACATGCTCACACACTACCAAAATTCTTCTCACAAGCCTCAAACTACTCACTTCATCATGCAACCAAGCCTATGCCTTCTCACTAGGTCTCTTCATGCAAATACTAAGCCAAGAATTAACCTAGTAACCTAGTCTAAAAGATTATATAACTTATACACATATTAAAATAGTGTCAAAAATATTTTCACATGCTCTATCACTATTTTTTATCCTTCATATATCTTGATAACACATCAAGACTCCTTATTAGGTCAGGTAGAGTCTAGGACTAGTTTGGTTTCATGCTTAGGCTTAAGACCTCACCTTTGAAAGTTTACATTGAAACTTTCCTAAGTGTTTAAATACTTCATATGCATGATTGAACATCATTAAACATACACTTATATTTGTGTGTATCCATAATACCAGACCACCATCTTTATACAAATGGTCATGATATGACAATGCTCCTTAAGACTAGTGCTCAAAAGTATGATTACTTTAAATCTTGATCTTGACCTTGACATGTCATCAACCTTATAAGAATTAATAGGTTGCCTTCAAATTTTATTTCATCATAAGACTTCCTTATCAAATACCATTTCACCATGCATGACAAACTTCAATAATGGAAAAACCTCATATGGCTAGTTCATCATCTCCAAATGTGCAATACCTTATGCATGAGATCCATGAAATGCAAGCCAAAGTATTACATATTTATTAGGGTGATAATAGGACATATCATGCCTTAGAGTATCATGTTATTTTACATATACCTTTGGCACAACACATAGCGACAAATCCTTTTCCATCCATATTTATGGTACCTAAGCTTACTTTATATGATGGTGATGGTGACCTAGAGCACCATCTATGAGCTTATAATGAAGTATGTTTGGACCATATGTCCAATAACTAGATATTTACTAAGTTTTTCCCTTGTAATCTAAATTATTATGCACTACAATGGTTTTATAGTATTCCTAATCAATCTATCACAATATTCAATCCATTGGTAGATATGTTTTTAGCACACTTTTCAATCAACATCAGTGATAAGGTTTATTGTGCTCAAGTGGCACAAATAAAACAAAATTCCAATGAGCCAATAGTTGAATATGTCTTGTGATATAAAATTATATAATAAAAGATGACTAACCCCATGGCAAATAGATAAATCCAAGACATATTCAAGTAGATTTTACTACCGACATTGCACAAAGCTATCCTATTCAATAATTTTCCTCATTCGTAAATCTTTGTCATATAGTTAAGAAATAAGAAGTCAAGATTATCTATATGGGTAAACTAAAGTACAAAATTGGATTAGATTCAACTAATAAGAGTTTTAATAAGCCCCCATATAAGGTAAATCCCAATGAAAACAATAATGATTCAAAATTGGTAGTTAATGCAGCTTTAGAGCCACCTCCTCACTTGGTCCTATTAGTTTTTCCATGGATAAATTTCATGACTCTTCCTCAGTCTCCATAATAGGTTCTATAATATCTCTTGAAATGTAATGTCATATCTCCCCCTCCCATCAAAGAGGTTGATACAACTAGGAATTTTACAAATAACTATGATTCCAATATATTCTATGACTATCATGTGGTAATAGGCCACGATACAAATAAGTGTATTAGCTTGTAACATAAGATACAAGATTTTACAAAAGCTAATATCATTGATCTCAACACTCCTACAGAGGCACCTAGACCATAATAAATTAAAGAAATAACATTGAAAATATTTTTAGATCCATTTCCAAAACATATAACTATTGAGACATCAGGCACTTTAGGTTTTCACTATACTTATCAGACAGCCACCACTAGCATCCTATCAAACTCAAAAAATGGACACACAACCTATAGATAATATCATTGGGATGTATCATAATACAATGTCAGCTAGACCTCTTATCACATTTTTAGAGTAGGAGATAGTTGGCAATGACACATATTTCTATGTACTCTTTGTAAGAGCCTACATTGATCATCATCCTATTCAGAGTGTCATGGTTGAAAATAGTCAAGTGTCAACATGTGTACTATCAAACTTATACACCCCTTGGGTTATTCACAATAGGAAATGTTTTAGACAGATATAGTTATTCATAAATTTAGTGGCCATGTTTAGAGCTCTGTCAGGGAAAGAGTACTACCATTACAGGTTGTGCCTATACACATGGCCACTAGATTCATAGTAGTACCTAGAGTAAGCACATTTAAAATGTTATTGGGTAGGCCTTGGATATAATAACTTTGGGCTATCCCATCCACTATATATAGATGTCTCAAATATATATGATAATTAGGTGTTTATAGTTGAAGGCCTTCCATATGAGTATCCTTTACATATTCTATAGCTAATTATACAATAAACACTAGTTCTTGTTTAGCACACAATGTATATTAGCACACATCTGATATCAGTTGAGCTACTTGTTTAAGTGAGGTCTACTCCTATAGTAATACCACATATGCATACTCTCCTACAGAGACCTTTATTAGAGAGAACCCTATGTCAGAGACATGTTGTGGATTCTAGAGGGCCTCTCTCTCCACCACCAAATAGAGTAACATTACAACATAGATCACCCACTCTAGTTATAATTTCTTTTACTAGATGCATCCTGAAGAACCCTACAGTTCATAGGCTAGTTTAATTAGCTTCACATATTTAGATCCCTACAATTCACAAGCTAGTTTAGTTAGCTTCTTATATTCATAGCCCTACTCTATAGGTAGTTTCAGTTATAGATCACTCAATATATATGATTTTAGGATCTTAAATTCCTCATTACACAACATGTATGATCACTATCCCTCTATTTTATACATGACACATTAATTATGAGTATTTTACAAGACTCATCAGTTAGTATCATCTCTCCTCTTACCTTTATCCTTGTATATAGTTTCATTTTCATGATTACTTGTACATATCTTATATACTCATAAAACACAAAATATTCAAATATTACTAAAAAACACAAATCCAAATTATTTACATATCCATGTTTACATTATTTATATACTATCTAGTAATTACATATACTAACTATCTTAGTATAGTCAGTTTTTATCATAATACATGCTTCAATTATTCTTGTCGAGTGTTCACATATTCTTAAAGGACTCAGGTCCATCACATAGATTCAACATTCATACATTTGCCCATTAGGGGCATCCTATACACAACTTTTGCTTTACCAGCTTATATCATTCTACACTACTCAAATTTTTGCCGACTAATACCACTATAGACTTAGTTTATTTATATATTCTCTCTTATGTAGATTTGTACATGTTTATCCATACTTTCATTTCTAGATTTATTAGTTTAGACTTGAATGTGTCTCTTTACTTCTACATCTATTTGAGGGAATTGGAATATGTCATAATTCTACAACTCTATGGCAATTCTTTTCATTATGTGTATACTTTAGACATATGATGATGTCCTTATGTTTCCTTCTTGATTATGTATGTAGACATTTGAACATGACTTTTTATGTGGCTCTAAGCCAACTTTCTTTTTGTTTGGGTATGTGGACATTTAAACATGTCCATATATATATATATATATATATATATATATATATATATAT